>VXAC01000111.1:30096-43824 GCA_013399225.1 Rhipidura dahli
CGGGGGGCACCGCTGGGCACAGCGCGCCCCCTGGCGGCCCCGCCGCGCCACCGAGCGGCCCGGCCCCGGACACGGCCACGGTCACGGTCACCGGCCAAGGGCACGGCCATGGGCACGGCCACTGGCACCGGTCAAGGGCACGGCCATGGGCCCCGGGCACAGCCACGGTCACGGTCACGGTCACCGGCCAAGGGCACGGCCACCGGCACCGGCCAAGGGCACGGCCATGGTCACGGTCACTGGCACCGGCCAAGGGCACGGCCGTGGGCACGGCCACTGGCACCGGCCAAGGGCACGGTCACCGGCACTGGCCAAGGGTACAGCCATGGTCATGGTCACTGGCCAAGGGTATGGCCACGGTCACGGTCACCGGCACCGGCCAAGGGCAAGGTCACGGCCATGGTCACGGTCATGGTCACTGGCACCAGCCAAGGGCACAGCCACGGTCATGGTCACTGGCACCAGCCAAGGCCACGGTCACGGCCACAGTCACGGTCACTGGCACTGGCCATGGTAGCGACCCGCGGTCACAGGCCACAAAAAAGCCACAGCAGCCGCAGCTCCACAGGAAGGCACACGGGCCCTGCCCACGGAGCTGCGTCTGGAGCAGAGCTCACCCTTCCTTGCCCGCTCTCTGAGCACACCCGAGCAGTGCCCGGCACCCCAGAAGCCTGCGGGCAGAGGGGACCCTCCCCGTCCCCTCCTCGCTCCCATGGGATCCCAAGGCCCTGGGATCTCCCCCTTGGGGATCACCCACTCTTGGTCCCTCCCCAACATCCCAAATAAAAGAGCTTCACGGACCCCCTTAGCTGCAATCCCCGATCCCAAGTTAGCTGTCACTATTTTCTTCCAATGAAATCTGGCAGCAACCCAACAGAGGGAAGAAACAAACCTGCTATAATTAATGTTCTTGCTGTTCAAATATTTATATAAAGCAAGATAGAGCCGTATGCCTCTGCAATCTCTTGGATCTGTCCAACCTTCTCAGCTTTGCAACAACTTTAATTGATTACACAGCGCTGCTGACGGCTCAGGCCAGCTCTGCTTGCTGGTGCCCGGCTCCACACAGACCACCCCTGCCTTAGGGAAGCTTACACTGACCCCACAACGCAAACAGAAGGGATAAAGGACTATCCTTCTTATGGAAAAAGGATTTGTGGGGTTTTTTTATTCCCTGGCATGGGTTTGGGTACAAATGGTATTAGGAGCTTTGTTGTCTTACATCATAAGTGGCACCAGTTCAGGCAAGTCCTGGGGAATTGAAGCCTGGAGCAGGCACCCCCCGTGCTCCTTCCCAAGGCTGAAATCATTCAAAACTGAGATGCTGCAAGAAGTTACCGGAGATTTTAAAGTCTGTGACCAATTCCCCTGGTTCCAATATAATCACTTCCGTTACAACAGTGATGAATTCCCAATCTCTTGATGACTCCAGAGCTCCTGCCAGTTCTCACTAATTTCAGCTCATTTCCCTTATAATTTTGTCTCCTGTTTTTGCTGCAGAGGTCGGAATGGCTCTCAGCCCTTCAGGTGAGCTGCCAAAACAAGATGATGCAATGCCCTCACTGCTCCCACCCGCTCCCGGAGCAGCTCATTTACTGATGAGCTCCTGGGAAGCAGCTTAACAACAGGATGTGCAACACATCCGTAAAAATTGCATTAACTGCAACGCCAAAGGAGTTTTTCCCCGTGCTGTGAACTTTGCCTGGGCTGTCTGTGATCGATCTGCTGTATGAGTTCATGTCTGCTGAAGAACATGAGAACTCACCATCATCCAGCTCCAGTATGACAGCGTTTCGTTATTTCTATTACTGGCTGCTGAAACGATCGATGTCTCATGAAAGATGTTTCCTTCCTGCATTGATTCCACCTTGATCACGCCGCTTCTGCTCGTCCTTTCCAGCAAGAGCTGTGGGAGCACTGCTGGCCTCTGTCCCAGCACCTGTGGGGCCACTCATGCAGCTCCAACCTCTGGCCAGATGTTGCCCCGAGCTCCACTCGTATAATTCCAACACTGAGTCTCCTCAGTCCAAATTTTGACCGCATTGACCGACACTGCAAGGTGAAGTGAGTGAAGGAACCAACACCGGTGTTTATATCTCCTGTTCAGCATTGTTGCTGTGCTTGTCAGGTATCAGTAATCCCAGTTGATGAGTGAAAAGCCTCCAGCAGCCTGAGCACCCATGAAAGTTCCTGTTATGCAGAGATCACTCTGAAACAGCACAAACCCCCACCCCAAACCAAACCCCACTCACAGAGCACTGAGTGCTTCCACAAGCAATTGTATAGATCTGATGTCATGGTCAGTTCAATAACTCCAGTAGCATCAGTGGATGGACATTACAGAGGTGTCAGATGCTGTTTGGTTGCCTGGATGTAACAAAAGCCTTTTAGTTTCACTTTACTGATGGGGAAAATGGAAGCAGAGGAATTTCCCAGGGTGGCAGCAAGCCAGAGCTGGGCACAGAGAGCAGCTGCCCTGAACTCGTGTCCTTCAGGCCACAAGGCAAATGTTTCCTGACAGCTAACAAACAACAGGGACTGGGGAGGGAAGGGACAGAATGGAGTGATTTTATTTCCAGAATCCCTCCTTTTCCACAGAAACACTGCCATCAATGCAGGCATTCCCCACACCAGCTGCCTCCTGCAGGAACCACGTGCTGGGAGCACTAGGGGGTCCCCAAAGTTAAGAAGGACGCAAACCCCAGGGCAGTAAGGCCACCTTCCCTTGAGGGATGAGGGCACTCTGCAGCAGTGTGCCAGGCTGGTCTAAAAAGAGAAGCAAGAGTGTGCACACTGGTGCTGGGACACTCCCATTTCCCAGCCCAAGGAATTGTGTAAACGGGAGGAGGATGCATCGATCGCTGCGTGGGACCCCTGGCAGCCTGTCAAACTGAAAAGCAAAGAGGAAAAAACAATGGATACGTTTTTATTTCCTTATGTTCTACCAGGCGAGTTGGTGACTTACAATCGACTTACTCGTTGTGCAACTCCAGGGCTACCCAGCCCACCTCCCTCCCTCCTCCCCGTCCTGCACACACTGCAGTGTTTGTGGCTCCCTCACGCCCAGGTGACCAGGCCACCTCCTCAGGGGATGCTCCAAGAGGCAGATGGGACTCGTGACTCCTGGTCACACAGGGATTCTGTCAAGCAGCTCGCCGAGCCCCTGATCCCATGGGATCCAAGTGTACCTGTACATCCCAATTCTCCCACAGTGACCCATTTCTCCATTTCTGAGCGTATCTAATCACACAGGAAGCTGCCTGGACTGAAATGCAACATTTTCCTTCAGCTTCTGCTGCAACCACAGGGAAGAGCAGAGTTGTCTTCGCTGCAACTCCCCAGTGCAGAGGGAAACAACCAGAAACAGTCGTTCCTCTTGGCAGAGAGGAGGTGGTGACTGGGAGGTGGGGAGGAAAGAGAGCTCAAACAATCTGCCAGCAGCACAAACTTTGTTCCCACTCCAATTCTGGCTCAGAGGGGAAGCAGCCAGCAGAAAAACCCAAACCAAAACAAACCCTTAAGAAACAAGGAAGCTGTTCCCACGTTTGTAGTGACTTCTGAAACAGCATCTCCCGTCCCCCAAAACGCTGGGATGAACACGGGAAATATGAGATGCTTTCTGACCAGAGTTTTGCACAGGATTCTATGCAAAATCTCCCACTCAACAGCTTGTAAGATCCTGCAGATTCCATAGAAGGCTGCTCAATGGGGAAGGACAAACTGACACAAAAAATGCACACAATGGACAAAACCCTTTCAAGTCAGAAGTCCCAAACAACAAAAGTTCTGTTTTATTAATCTGCTGCCAATTATGAGTGTCACGTGCACTGTGTGAGGCTTCAGACTGGCACCACAGGAGTTAAAAAAGAAGAAAAAAAGCAAAGCCAAGCAGGCCCCTGAGCTGTGTGTGCAGAGTCGGCTCTGCCTGGCTGGAGCTGTCTGGGCTCCAGCAGCAGTGAGGAAAAGCCGGCAGAGGGCAGGGAAATGCCGCAGGAATTCACAGGCAAGGCAGAGAAGATGCAATAAACCGTATTTCCTTCCTTTCCTGACACTATTTGCAGCTCAGAGCATAAGTGTTGCAGCACAGTTAAACCACAACACTCCTGACTCACTGGACGCTGCGTGGGACCCTCCTGCACCAGCTCCTTGTGGGAGCAATCCGAGCCCACAGCATTCCTGGCACAGCACGTGGGCTGCGGCCCACGCCAGGACTGGGGCTTCCCCAGGATGAGCTCAGCCTCCTGGTTTTCAGCAGCCAGGATGATATTCTGAACGTGTCCCTCGCTCTTCCCACTTCCACTGGGGGAATAACTCATTCTTGAGCCCTACGCTTCACAATCGCTCTGTGAGGACAGGAGATGCCAGGCTATGCACATTGCACTCATGGTCACTGGCTCTTCTCTCACCCACAACTGATCTGACAAAGGCTGGACTTTATTGCTTGGGATGGGATGGGGTGGGATGGGGTGGGATGGGACATCCACCACTCAACTCATGGCACAGGTGCTGCAGAGCTCAAGCCCAGCAAACCCTGAGGGTCACAGTTAACCAGCAGCACCCTGCTGGGGCACATCTTGAATGCAAAGCTGATACGAAGTCTGACATCACCTCACTGAAGGGTTTTAAAATATCCAGAGAGAATTTAATCCATTAGAATCCTTCATCAGAAACCTCATTCTTACTGGCATTCTCTGGGCTTGAGATTAGCCTGCAAAACAGAGGCAAAATCTCTTTAACTGTCAGTGCAGTCTGTGCACTGCTGACATGCACAAAGGAGAACTCGTTTCTCCTCATTTCAGGTGTAGTTTCAAAGTTGAGTTGCAGCCTAAAAATCATCCCCATACTGCTTCGGAATGCAGCACGTCCATCCTCCCTGAGATGGAAAGGAGCAACACACCAACAGGGCAGGGCCCAGAAAGTCAGAACCACTGGCTATGGAAACAGTGGGTTACACTGGTGTCCTGCTCATTATTCCCTTGCCAAGGTGCCCTCTTTCCCCCTGTAGCACTTACTGCAGGTGACACTGAGAAGCATCGACTGAAGTACCCAGGTTACACATGCAAGAATTAATATTTATCTGTCTGAAGTAGGACCACGTTCTGAAGAGCAGCAAAACAAGCTCCCACACGCAGGTTTCGTGTCAACACAGGGCCCGGAGGGGTGCCCACGGCTCAGGAAGTCAGCAGGGCCCTTTGATGTGGCTCTGCA
The DNA here is from genome assembly GCA_013399225.1 of Rhipidura dahli. NCBI lineage: Eukaryota > Metazoa > Chordata > Aves > Passeriformes > Rhipiduridae > Rhipidura > Rhipidura dahli. Next base: position 35,305 of record VXAC01000111.1, read on the forward strand.
CGAGAAGCAACAAGCTCAGGTCCTCAGCAGAGCAAATTAGGCCAACAAAGGATCCGTTTAATTTAGCAATGCTGCTTCCAGGGCTCAAGACAGTTCACCTGAAAGAACATACACAGCCCTGGATGTTTGGGGCCAGGGTACACTGAGCAGAAGCAGAACTGGCTGACAGTTTCCTGTAAATGCCACAGGAGTCTGAAGCCAGACAGGACATTGAGCTCAATGCCACTGTGAAGTTTCTCAGCTTCCTTCAGCACCTCCGAGCTCAGCACCCAGCACCCAGCAACCAGAGAAAGGATGCACTCACCTGCTGAGCTCAATGCCGCTGTGAAGTTTCTCAGCTTCCTTCAGCACCTCCGAGCTCAGCACCCAGCACCCAGCAACCAGAGAAAGGATGCACTCACCTGCTTTCACTGTCCAGGAACACGGAACTGCTGCTTTTCCCCAGGGCTTCACTGATGGGAGAGAGGCAGAACGGGGAAGAGAAGGCATCAGAATCAGAGTCAAAAATGCTGTCCCTGCTCACATCATCAGCAGACAGCTCCAAGGAGCCCTCGTCCTCCCGGCAGTCCAGGCCCTCCTCCGTGCCCTCCGACCTGTTCTGCTCCTCCTGGGAGCTGACTGTGGAGAGCGTCCCTGAGTCGCTGCGGGGCGGCTGCGGGGACCGGCGGGCTCCGCTCTGCGACAACTTCTCCCCTTCCAAGGAGGGGGCCGCATCCCTGACGAGCTGGGACACCGTGAGGATCTCGTCCCCCTTGAGGGTGACCGCCCCTCTCTGCTCCGGGGGGGACGCAGGCCGGCCGGTGCCGAAGCCCTGGGCGTGGCGGCCGCGCTTTCGGGGCGCTTTGCGCACGGGGGAGCTCTCGGGGGTCACGTAGCGCAGCGCTTCTTCATCCTGCCGCTGGATGCGCGCGTTGGGCACCCAGGCCAGGATCAGCGTGGTCCCCAGCAGCTCGTCCTTCTCCATGTACAAGCACAAATAGCCTGAGAGAGAGCACAGGAGAGCCACTTGTTACACGTTGTAAGGGAACAGCAGAACCCTGAAATTTCCCTTTCCCCGTCTCTCCATCCCTGGAAATGTTCGAGGCCAAGCTGGATGGGGCTCTGAGCAACCTGGCCCGGTGAAAGGTGCTCCTGCCCGTGGCAGGGTGATGGAAGGAGATCATCTTTAAGGTCCATCTCAGCCCAAACCATTCTGTGATTCCTGTCACTTCACTACCACTACACATGGGCAAAACAAACTCTTATTTACCAGGACAGAATTCTGTCAAAGGAACTGTGGCATGCTCAACGTTATTCAGTATCTGCAAATTATTAATTATTTCAAATCTGCATGTGGATTTTGAACAATCTCAATTCGCTCTGGCCCAACTGAACAGAGAAATGACACGCAAATACTTGGACTTCCTGGACAGATTTACTGATCAAGAGTAAATGATAAAGTATGTTGCCACATGAAAAAGTTCTACTGTTTCTTAGTTAAACAATTTCAAGTGCCAGCTGAACAGTGATTTCTCAAGAATATTTACCTTAGTGTAGCTAAAGGGCTACAGTTTTCATGGGAAGCCAATGGAAAAAGAAGTCACCCACACAAAAATGAAAGCAAGGCTTAGTGTTCAGAGAAAAATTCATTTTGTGAAGCTAAGCCAAGAGCCACAGGTCTTTGATGAGAACATGAAAGAGCATGGAACAGATGAGAATAAAAGGGCAGAGCAGGATTTATCCTCATTTACTCCAGTGCATGCAGCCACAATCGGGCTTTTTGGATTTTCCCTTTACCAGGGGTTGCCGAGGCCACTCCAGCAATGACAGTTACGAGAGGACACTTGGATTTCCTGAACAATTCATGGACAGGAACGAGCAGCAGAAGCTGCTGTCATTTGTCCTCAAATGACAACTTCTGACTGTACAAAAGGACTTACTAAACCAGGTAAATCCATGCTGGACCAGAGAGAAAGGAGCAATATCACTAATCTTCCTACTAAAAGAAGAGCTGATGGATCAGCTTGTGGGTGGCTTTCCTTAGTCTTCCACAAAACTGCCTTGCCCAGTCCCCCACTGGCACCTCTTCCTTTCTTAGAGCTCACAGTGTAGAACTTGATAGGAACAACACCCAGGAGAGGGAAAAAGAGAGAGTGGGCAGTATCTGCAACAGCCCATCACCTGGATGGTGCTCCCCGATGCCCTGCAGCAGCTCAGGGGGGTGGACACAGACATTGTTCTTGGAGTAGATGATCTCCCCATCGAGCACGGAGGAGGAGGAGCCGCCACCGCCGGGAGTCAGGGTCAGGAGGTCGGACGCTTTCGAAGAGGCTCGACGGAGGAGTCGCCCCAGAGACATCGCCAGGGAAATGTTTCCATCATCTGTCGGCTCTTGTCAGGAGCCAAATTCAGAAGATCTGCCAAGAAAGGGGGAAAAAATAGTGAGAACAAAAATAACGACAGCAAGCGCGTGCCACCCACTGTCTGAGGACGAGTCTCCCATCAATCCACACCTCAAGCAAGAGCCCCCAAATGCTGTGGATCTGTAACAGCACCTTTGTGCTCCAAAGGGGCTCAAGCACAGAATCCCAGGACACTTTTCTCTGCAATGAAGACACAGGAAAGCAGCAAAACCCCCCATGTTAACAGTGACTGTGGGGAGGAGGCAGAAGAGCAATGCTGGTCACTGAAATCCCCCACTGAGGGAACAGCTCAGCGTGTGCAGCTGCCCAGAGTGTCACTGACCCAGGGATGTCACAGAGCCAGAGCTGATCCCAGAGGCTCCTTCAGCACAGAAATGGCTGAGAACAGGGCATGGAACATGGGGCTGCTGCTCCAGCCACAGCATCTCCAAAAACAACACCAATCAAACCCACATCACCTCGTGCTTGCCATTTCTGTGTGTTTGAGGTTTTCAGGGTTGGGATTTTTTTCTGTGAGGTTGTTTTTTGGTTTGGTTTGGGTTCCTCTGAGCAGTGATGGTTAAATAGAGCCTTGCCAGAGATAAGGCTCAAAAGCCCCGTGTTCACCGGGGCAGGCAGACCTTGGACACAGAGCATGGCACACCAACTCAAGGCAAACATTTCACACACTCACAGAGCTGTGGAGCACGATCCCCAGTTCACCCCAAATGAGCTCTGTGCTCAAATGAGATGTGCTGCTTGCTGGGGCTGATGATGAGGAGCTCTGCAGGGGACCCAGAGGGGTCACCCAAGCTATAAAGCATTCAGCAAAAGGACCAGGACGTGTTGGAAGAGCGGGAGGGTCTCACACAAAGCAACCCCAGTGCAGAGCAGGCTCTCTGCAGCCATCCCCAGCTGGGAAGCACCAGAACCACGGCAGTTTCTGTTCTGCCAAAACCACGGGAGGAAAGGAAACTCCTACTTTTGTTCCTTTGTGTTTACACGGCCCAGCTTGCCGTGTACAGGCCAGTGTGACCCACACAGCCACGCTCCCAGGCTGGGGCAGCAAGGGGAGAGCTCAGCCCCACACTGGGCTGCACAGCACGGCCAGGAGAGCCAGAGAGCAAAATAAATGGCTTGGGGCATCTTCTGAGGAAATACTGAAGGGCCTAAGCAAGCAGTGTCTGATGCTGAACAGCTCCAATTTCCTTAACCTGGTTTTGATGGCAAATCCAGCCAGCCCAGGAGGGCAGAAGGCAAAAATGGCAAAGGGGCGTTTCCCAAAGGGCAGAGTGAGGGCTGCAGGGAAGGAAAATAGCTGTCCTGCCTCTGACACATTGGTACATGCAGAAGACTGCAAATGAGACTGCCAGGCTGTTGACAGAACCTTCATTAAAGGACAAACTGTTTGTTTAACTGGCAATCACCACATTTGTCAGCTCAAATCACAGCGGAGGCGGTTTCTGCATTTTAGTCTTTGCTGGGACTTGATGGAGAAGCCTCAACCGTGCTCTGTACCAGCAAGTGTTCAGGATAAGAGAATTACTTTGTGAGTCCTGCACACTGCTGTCTCCTTCCAGCACCAGACACAACATGTATCCTCATGTCTCAGCCCCAGAAAACAAAAACCAGTCCAGCCCTAAGCTCATTCATGTCCACATTGCCAAAATCCACATTTTCAGGCTCTGGGTTACACCTGGCAGAAAGTCATTTGCCTCAACCACATAAAAGAGCAAATCACCTTTCCTCTCATTTCACCCTGCAAGGGCAGACAGTAAATTCTGGTGCAACTCCTCCTTCCTCACACCGAGTTACCACATGCTGTTTCCAAACAGGGTCAGGGGAGTCAGGGGCAGTGACATGGAGTGACCTGGCCGGAGACCTGGGCCTCCAGCACACCTGAGCAGGGTCACCCGTCAGCACAGCACTGGCTACAGCAGCACAGACCTTCATCCATGCCAGCGACTTCCTCAGAACCCCAAAAACCTGCGGGTGCACGGGAGGAAGGTGGCACCAGCTGTCTGCTGCTGCTGGCCAGGGAGTGCTTCCTCAGGAAACACAGAAGCTAGAGAGGCACATGTGAAACAAGAGGTCGTGTGATATCCTGCTGCAGCTCTCTGGGTGCTCCCAGGAAGGCAGGGGAGGGTCAGGACGTCTCTGCCAGCAGAGGCACCACTTAATGAGCTTTCACCGGGCACAGAGAGAACAAAGCGACAGGTAAAGATCAAAAGCTGCTCCCTGGAAGGCCGGGGGAATTTAAAGGGAAATCTTGCTTTGATCCTGCAGAACACCTGTTGTTCAGCACTGCCTGCGTGTGCAGGTGGACGGCGCTGCAGCTACACAGGGCTGGGAAGAGGAAACCAAAAAAAAGACAAAAGGTTTGGAATACGGTGTCCTGCCAGCTCGGAAATTCAGTCTGCTGGACTTGTCTTGGAGTAGAGCTGCACATCAGAAACCAGAGACCACTGCAGTGCTGCAGACAGTAGCCAGACACACTGGGATATATAAATATCACCAAGAAACTCAATCCTTTCACTGTTCCCACAGGCCAGGGAATTCTTTGTAGCTTTGGTTGCAGGATTAAAGAAAAACAGATGCAAGTCACAGGACAGCTCCAGGGAGGGTGACAAGAGTTATCTGGGCCAGGGAAAGAGATTGCCAAGGGAAGATAAAAGTGAGGGAAATGTATTAAAAGTCTTCACACATGGGAACTGTCTCTGCCAAAGGCAGGAAGAGCTGCCGATGAAGGACGGGAGAAGTTGTAAGGCAGCTGAACTGTGGCAAGGAATACCTGGTTTTGTCATTCTAGTAGCTGGGACAATGGTGCACCAGAACGGGGAACCTCAAGGGGCCATTTCCATTGCTGGGGTTTCAAAGGCTGCAGAAATAGATACACAGTCAGTCCCAGTGAGCACCAGATGGTGAACTGGACCTCCGAATGTCATTTAGTCTGCTGGTACAACCCCAAAAGTCTCTGGAACTCAGCTTGGGAAAGTGCCTCTCCTTCCTAAAAGACAGGAGTTCATACAACACAAAGCAGCAAATAACAGAGACCAAACTTGCAGGGTTTGCTCTATTCTCGGCCCTTTTCCACGTGGGACTACATCTGCACATGCAATCCCTGGGGCCTGGGTCGTGGGGAGAGGCAGGAACTGCTGCTGCCTCTTTTGTGTGCTTAGGAAGGCAGTGGGAACCATCCCACAGCTCAGGCAGCAGTAAATCAGCACCATTCAAAAAACCCCATTTTTCAGATGAATTTCGTATTTATCCACTGATCTGAAGGGATTCTTCTCAGTGTGGCAGAGCCAGCTCAGCTCTCCAGAAGCTGGAGCACTGAGTTAGCTGATAAGCTCTTGCTGAGTGCCAATATTTATTAAGCACACACACATTTTCTTCTCCCACACATCAACTGTTGCCACTAAAAATCTTCGCTCCAGCTCCTGTGTCTGTTCACACAGCCCTGGCTGCTCTCCCAGTCGGTGCCAGCACTTCTCAGCTTCACGAGTGAGAAAGTGCTGGGGAGCCAATTCCTGAGATCACCCCCGGAGCTTCTTGCCCAGAGCCTGTCCAGTTCCAGCCAGCAGCATCCAGACCGGCACCGGCTGCTGGCCGCCCGCAGCGCTGCCCTTCCCCTCCTCAGGAACCCATCCCCAGGATCCTGTTTGCCTTGGCAGCTCACACCTCACTTGGCATCTGCTGCTGGACCGAACGCTGCCGCCTCCGGTTGCACGAGATTCCTGTATCCCAGCGCCGGCTCCGGCACACCCAGCACATCTCCCGGTCTGTGCTGGCACCGGCAGCACCGGGGCAACCCCGGCTGCTCTCACGGAGGAGCCCAGCCCGGAGCGGGGCCGGCTGCAGCCCACAGCCCCCAGTGCTGAGCCCTCCGCGGGCTCTGGCTCTCGGGGCACATTCGCTGGGCGAGGCTCTCAGAGCTTTACAAGCAACATAAGCCGAGCTGCAGGGCTCTGGAAGTGAAATGTGAGACCTGCAGCGTGTCTGGGCACGGCGGAGGATCACGAGCTGTCAAACTGCAGCACCACATTCAAGCATGAAATGGCTTTGGTAAGAAAAACGCAGCTGGCTCGTTTTCTTCCTTGCCCTTAATAATTTGAATTTAATTCTATGTATTTAAGGAGTGCACAGTGGCTGTGGCAGTAGGACTCAGACACCACACAAATTCCTGCCTCTTTCCCCTCTTGGGAACAGCAAATGCCGGGTTTGGAACTCTCAAGCACAGAGCGACCAGAGAAGGGCAGCCCGAGTCAGGACTCACAGCTTCCTCCCAGTCCTCCCAGTGGATCTGCTGTGCCACTCTCAGCTGGTCACTCACCTGATCTCTACTCCTCTACAGGCCCTTCCACGACCTTCCCCTTGTATCACAAAACCTCGACATTGGGAATAAAAAAGAGAAAAGCCTTCCAAACTGGAAAGCTGGAGCCACTTAAGAGGATCCAGCCAAATCAAGGAAAAATGTTTTCCACAGGGAGCCACTCTGAAGTCATCCCATCTCATGGGAAGAATTATGTAGGTCACCAAAAAGTCTTTCATTGCTGCCCTGCTTGAGCAGCAGCGGCTCACGGAGCAAGAGCAAAGGGAAGGGAACAGCCAAAGTCCCCAAACTCCAAATGCAGCCACTTCAGCAGGACCGATTTCGCTCAGATGCATCTCGGCTGAGCAGGTAAAAAAGGGGCAGCAGCCTGAATACTGCATGGTTGTGACTCAGGAGATGAAAAGGGAAAGGGAATGCTATGTCAGGGCTGGCTGCTCCCAGCCACACCTGTTCAGGCATCAGAAAGCAAACAAAAAGCAAACAAAAAGCAAACAAAACACTCACCCATCCCCAGCACCAAACTCACCCACAGCACACGCTGTCACTGAGACACTCTGTGTGCCACAGGTCCTTCCCTCCCCGATTTGCCAGCTTTGCATGTCACTTATCTGCTCTCCTCAGGCCACAGGAAATGATTTTATGACTTTTTATTTCCAGCATCCTGTTGCTGTGTCCTGGTAACATTCTCAGGACTCAATCCTCAAAAACCAGCAGCTCAAAGCCCCAGGAGCCTGGATCACAGCTCAGCGGATGAGCTGATTGCAAACTCTCTTCTCAGTATGACAGACATCACACCACGCACCATCTCTGCCTCTTGGACACTCTGGGAAAGTCCCTTCCCTCCCTCATTCCCTGACGGACTGAGAGCCACACTCTGCCCCATCCCGGCTCTCCAGCCCCACACCCTCCACACAGCCAGAACAAACCCAGATATTCTCCAAATCCCGTGCAGAAAAGCAGCTTTCAGAGACTGTCCAGTTATCACCAGGACACAAACAAGCTCCTACAAACTCTCAGGAGGCTTCTACAAAAGCTCCAGTAACTCCAAGATCTTTACCCTGCGCTGTCCCAGCCTTCACACTTCTACTGTTTTCTCTCAAAAGAACTTTCATTTTTCTTCCTATTCCGAGTAGCAACTAAGAACAGAACACCTCTGCAAGACAAGCTCCCAGCCTGAGATCCAAAAACACAAATCTCCCAGAGGAAGCAGCCGTGTTATTTTACAGAGTGTCAGCAGCACAGTGAGCAATACAGCACCCCACAACCCCTGCCTGCAGCATCCCAAACCAGCCACTCATCAAACCCCTGCCAACGATCCCCATCCACCTTCTCCCCAGGTAACAGAGCTCAGGTAGATGTTCGGGACACCTGGGAGAAGACCAATTCCCCAAAAGGAAGGAAAAGATTGAAATAACCGCAAGCTGCACGGAGCCGCACCGAAATAACAGAAGAGAAAGTTTAAGAACTATTTAGATTTTCACCAGCGCCCCCGGCAGCATCCCGACCCCAGAGCAGCATCCCGACCTCCGGGACAGCATCCCGACCCCAGAGCAGCATCCCGACCTCCAGTAGCATCCCGACCTCCCGGCAGCATCCCGACCCCCGGGACAGCATCCCGACCTCCGGGCAGCATCCCGACTCCCGGGACAGCATCCCGTGCTCCCGCAGCTCCAGCCGCCCTCCGCGGGGCTCTGGCGTGGGAAGAGCGGACAAAGAGCGGGCTCGAACACGGACCAGCCCAGGTGCCGGCAGGATCCCGGTGCCGGGCCCGGGGGTCCCGGGGCAGCGCTACAGGATCAGCCAGCC
>VXAC01000111.1:43883-54880 GCA_013399225.1 Rhipidura dahli
GAACCGGGGCTGGCGGGGGACGCAGCGCGGCCCGAGATCCCCCCGCGCACCGGGGATGGTGCGGCCCCAGCCCCCCCCCTGCGCTCCCCTCAGACCGCGGTGGTGCGGCCCGGGCGGTCACGTGAGCGGGTGTTGATGCGTTGCCTGGTAACGGGAACATGGCGGAGCCGCCGCGGGTGAGTCGGGCCGGGCCGGGCCGGGTTCCACCGCAGCCCAGCGCTGATCGGCGCTGCCCGTCCCCTCAACCGCCGGCCCGGTACCGTCCGGCACGTCCCGGTAGCTGCCGGCTCCCCGGTGCGTGTCCCGAGGCCGGTCCCGCCGCTCACCCTCTCTCCGGTTGCAGGCCCAGCCCAGCCCCGGCGCTATGGAGGAGCCGTCCGGTGCCGCGGCCGAGGGGTCTGCGGGGGAACCGGGCTCCGTGCAGCGGGATGAACGCGGAGCTCCATCACAGCTTCCTCTGGAGGTGATTCCCTTTGGAACACTGACAGGGCAGCCCGTTCCCAAGCGTCCCTTACGGAGCGGCTTCAACAGCAAGAAGTAAAGAGAGTGATCATTCCAGCCTTGCCCTCGTATAAAGCAAAAAAGCCACTAAAAAGTAAATTTAGTTACTGACCCATGTCAGCAGCATTTGAGCTGTGTGTGTTTCACTCAGTTCTTTGCACATTTCCAGTGCAGACACCAAAAAAGGAGATTTATCCACCTTCCATGGATGCTCGGGCTCTTTTTGGAGGTTTCTTGGTGACAAGTTTTCTTCTTCCATTGGGACTGCCCAACAATTGAATTTGGCAAATGATGGTGTGGGATAAAAGTGCCACTTTAAAAAGAAAGAGAGAAAGAAGGAGAATGATTTGGCTACATGGAAGAATTTCTTTAATAAATCTGTAAGGACTTTTTTTTAATAGATGTGAACTGAAGCACGGGAAACTGTGAGTGGTGTGGAGAAGTTTTGTCAGGATCTTTACCGTCTCAGTGCTTGCTGGGTGACTATTTTTGCAAATGAGATTAAACTTCTGAATTAAACTTAAGTGCCCTGTGGTAAAAAATACCACAGCATTAACATGAAATGCAAAGGGCAGTCTGCTCTGCTTTTCACCTGTGCCATGTGCCAGGCCATGGAAGTGGAGAATGGGAATGACAATGGAGAGTCTCTTCCTCTGGAGGAGCAAACAGAGTCATTGCCCCCCTGCAGAAAGAGAGATCTGTTGGTGGGATCTGCAGAGGTGGGACACTGTCATTCTATTTTGGGAGCATCTCTGTGCTGGCTTTAGAGCCAGGCCCTCATGCTGATCCTTTGTTTGCATTTGTTCATGCCTCCTGACAAAAATGAGCAGATGTTTAGGGGTAGTTAGATGGAAAAGGTGATGGATTTTATCAGGAAAAATCACCTGAGACTTTCCCAGATAACACAGAACGTGCCACTTGTCCTCCTGAACAGGCTGACATGGAGCAGGCAGTTCCAGGTGAAGGAACCTCTCCTCTTCCCCCAGGAGCACCTGCAGCAGAGCCAGGTATTCCCCACTGCCTTTGCAGCAGAACTGCACTTGAGACCACCTCTCAAGCACAGCTTCTGGTTTTCTCCCTTTCTGGTCCTTGAATCTGATCCTCTTCCTTTATCTTTTTCCTTTTTTGTGGTGGGGTGGGGTCCAGGGAGCCAAGGACCAGGCAGTTCTCACCATGCAAAGCCAACCTTTGAGCTCCCGAGTGACCAAAGACAGGACAAGGGGTTGCAGCAGCGTGGAGCTGAGGAACATGGCATAAGAAAGAGTAGAAGGAAAACAGGAGAAGAAACAGAGCTGGTCGTCCTGGATCCAGAACATGTGAGAAGTCTTCAAATCTTGTCGTTCTTTACAGAGTTGATGTTTGTGTTTCTCTAAAACGTGTGAGGTGAGCTGTAAGCAGTGGCTCAGCTGTTCAGCTGCACATGCCAAAATCAGTTTTGCCAAAGCATTAACTGCTGACTGAGTCACTCAGTCCTAACCCCAGAGCTGCAGGTTCAGAAGTGAGCAATGCAGTGGGTAAGTGGGATCCCTTCAGTGCCCCTGAAAGAGAAGTCCTTGCAGCAAGAGTGAGTGGGTGGGTTCTCAGATGCAGCTCCTCTGGCATGGTTCTGACTTTCAAATATTCTCACTTTTCGGCATCAGCAAATGTAACCATGTAACATCTCTCACTTGCTACAGCGAGTGTAGCTAAAATAAGAACACGAGTGTCTGTGGCAGAAATAAGATGTTTTAGTGGGTGGGGAAAGCAGCAGTGAGGCTTCTTCACAATCTACTTACACAAGTGGGTTAAAGTTTATTAACGCTGTCCTTCTTTACAGCCTCTGATGACAAGATTCCAGGCTGCCCTGAAGAATTACCTCACTAAGCAGATAGAACAAGTGACCCTGGATATCCACGAACTGGTAAGGAGCCTCTCCTTTGCCTTCCCACAGCCCCTCCTGTCCGAGCTGCTGGCAGACAGCTCCTTCCCTCTTGTGTCCGCAGAGGGCAGCAATGAAGAGCATTAAAGAGCAGAGAGAAGAGCTCGGCGTGATCCTTTACGGAGCCCAGCAGCAGCTGGGGCAGCTGGAGGTGGAGCTGGAGAAGAGCCACGAGCGCCATTCCCAGGCGGCCGCGGCGCGGCAGCAGCTGGAAGAGGAACTGGGGGGCCTCAGGGATGCTCACAAGGAAATGTGTCACAACACAGATGATGAACGCAAGAAAGGTGACTGAGGCAGTCCTGGCAGCGTTTCCCAATTCTAGGGCTGTGTGGAGAAATTAATTTGAATTTAAGTCAAGTGCTGAATTAAAAAATACAGCCAAGTAATTAATCAGGAATAATGCACTCACTGAAAAGTTTCACAGACATGCCTGGAATTCTGTGAGCTGGGAATCTAGGAATTGCTTGCCAGGATCTTTAGCTTTGCATATGGAGCTATACTCCAAAGCTGATGTAAATATTTCTGCCAGGGAGGGCTGGTTTAGCTGATGTGTGAGAGGTTTTGCTTTGGAGCCTCTGTATTTCTTTCTCTTTTATCTCTGTTTAAGGTGTACCCTACAGACAAACTTCTCTGTAACTATTTTATCTCCTGTTCCCCCAGTTTCTGCAATGCAGACCCAGATTGAAAACCTGGCCTTGCAGCTCTTCTACGTGCAGAACATGGACCAGGACATGCATCACAGGGTTTTATTGATGAAACAGTCAGTAAAGAGGGCTGAGGCAGAGAGGATCCAGGCTGAGGTGGAAAAGAAAAAACAGGTACCAAGTAAAGCTGTCTTTGAAATAAATAAATGCAGGTGCCAGCAGTGAGTCTTGGAGGATGTGCCACCTTGTCAGAAGAAGGGCTAGAGGGACTGAGTCACAGAGGATGAGTGGGGATATATTTTTCTCAAATAATTAAAAAAAAAAAAAACCCAGAGGCTTTTCTAAAAAGGAGAAGAAGCCCTGGATGCCCCCAGACAGCAACATGCACTGCCCAGAGGGTTTGCAAGCCTTAGAACAGTAAATCACTCCTCACACAAGGAAGGGAGGTGTGGGAGAAGGAAGATATTTAATGAAGAAATACCGTGTGTGCAGGTCTTGAGAATAATTCTGAATCACAGCGAATTTCACAATGGAAAGCAAACTTTGGGAATGAGCGGAGCCAGTCGGTGCTGGAGCTCCCTCTGCTGCCTTCCAGCACACAATCCACGGGGTATTGCTAAGGCAGAATTCCATGCAAACTGTTGAAGTCCAGTTTGGGTTTAGGAGGGTTTTAACAAAGGATTTTCAACCATACATTATTAGGATTCCCAGTAGCTGGACAGGGGGTCCAGCGTAATCCGTGCCGACAGGAGGGAATGTGGCTTCAGAGCTGAGCTATCAATTTACTGCTGCAACTGGAATAATAAACAGCCAGCAAAGGTTTCATTCTCTTGTGAGTCGTGCCTGCTGCAGCCATGAGCCATTTGTGTATGGATGGGAAGCTTTCAGTAGGACTCAAATCTAATCCAGTTGCCAGTTTTAATTCCTTTTTTAGCTGATATTATTCTTGTAGGATACAGTTGATTTAGACTGAGGTTCTGTGGCTCACCCTGGACTGTTTGGCTCTGGCTCTGTAGGACCTTCTCCTGGACCAGCTAACAACGAGAGTCTACGAGCTCCAGGAACAAATTGCTCTGTTTGAAGCTCAGCTTGTGGCCCAGGCAGAGGACACAAAAGTGACCCGGCAGGCAGTCAGTGAGGTAGGAGGGGACTTTTCCCTGTGGTTAATATTTCCCTCTGGCAGGGCTGACCCCTTTGGCCCATGCTCATGGGGTGTGCACAATGTGGGACAGAGTTTCACAGTTTGTTCCTGTTTGGAAGAATGAAGACTTTATTTTCTTTTCCATTGTCCTTAAGAAGTGCCTGTAAATCACTTCCTCCTGCCCTTCTCAGCAGTTTTTTCTTGCAGACCTGTGCTCTGTGGGCTGCTGAGACAATGAACCAGCCATGGAGTTGAAGCTGATCCTGCTCAGTACATTATGAACAGAAAAAAGAAAAAATAATTTAACGTGAATTTGTTTTTTTCAGCACAGTGTAGATTCATGTAGATTCATCTCTCTGTTCCCCAGGCTGGTCTGGAGGTCCAGGCTATTAACATGGAGAAGAAGAAGCTGATTGACCACTGGAACAGCAGCTTGGCTGGAATGAAGCAGAGGGACGAGGCCTATGTTGTCAGTCAGGAGCTGCTGAGGTAAGGTCTGAAACCAGGCCCTGAGGACACCTCAGATTTGGGCAGGAGGGATTCTAGAAGGGGATTCCAGTGTGTCTGTGGGTGGCTGTTCAGCTCCAATCCCTGGGATGATTCTCCATCCTCTTTGCCCCTCCAGCAACTACAGACGTGACCTGAAGTCCCTAGAAGGGGACATCCATGGCTGTGGGAAGTCCATCAGGAAAGAGGAGGAGAAGAATGAGAACCTTGTCACGCTCCTGAACCGGTCCCAGAATGATGCCAGTGTGACAAGGAAACTGATTGCCCAGTGCCTGCTGGAGCAGGAGGCCCTGCAGGCTCAAACTGGCACCTACACTCGTGTTCTCCAGGAGACAGAGCAGGCCCTCAGCAGGACCAAGATGGTGAGGAGAGTCCCTGGAAGATGAATCACTTTGAATACTTGAATTTAATATCCTTCCTCAAACAATTGTAGTGATCCTGTCTCTGTCTTCCGACCTTTTAGGACCAAGCTGCTCACATGAATGAGTTGCTGGCCATCAGGAAGGGTATAGAGAAGGGAACTTCTGCCAAAGAGCAGCTAGAGAGTGAAATCATGGCAAAGCTTCAGGATCAGATGATGTCCAACAAAGCTGCAAAGCACTACTCCCAGCTGGCTGAAAAACTTCGGAACAGAAAAACCAACCTGGTATGGCATCCCCCCCTTGGGAGGGCAGGGCAGGAGCCACTGGAGCAGTGGGTCCCCAGCAGGGTTTGTCAGTGACTTTGTTCTGGTTTCAGGTCTGCAATGAAGCTCTGCTGAGTTTGCCTCTCCAATCTGGTTCTCCCTGTGATCTTATTGCAGGATTCTGGTGTATGTGAGAGAGCTTGGCCAAAAAGGCCTGACACAAAACACACTGTTCTTTGCTTAATAAAGGGAGCAAAATGATGAATCCTGGGAGTATTTACTAGAAAGTATTAGTATTTCTTATGTATTGGAGAAGAACAATGGACATGTGGTACTTCTGTAGTCTAATCTTAGCTAATTTTTATTTCTATAATTTGTCGTGGAGCAGGATGCAGGCAGCTCTCAGTGCTGAGGAACAGTCCAAGGAGCAGTCCAACATGACCCACAGCTCTTTAATCCATGATAAGTTGCTCTCTCTGGGAGTGTATAACTGGATCTCTTAGAAAGATTAGAAAACTCAGCCCAGCATTTCTCACATGGAGTCCTGTGCTGGTTGTTAGGTGAGGGGTGTGTGTGCCAGCTGTGCTGGAGAAGGGACAGTGCAGTGATGTCCTGGTGCTGGTGGCAGGTAACTGGAGACTGGGCAGGTGGTCATTGCAGAAGGGAAGAGTGAGATCTCCTAAAGGTTTCTGGAATGTTTAGGCTCCTTAATGCTTTTCTACAGCTGTATGGCAGAGGTAAATATTGTATTACCTGTCAGTTGATGGAGAAGCAAGGGTACAGAAAGGGTAAGTAGCTCATGGCTTGTAGTACAGACCTGGGAGTAGAATCTCAATCCCCTGCCTCCTGTGCTGGGACAAGTGGCTTTACAGCTCAGCATGGGGCTGCTGGGGACAGTGATGTGTTTTCTTTCTTGATATTCCCAGGAGCTGCATTTTTACAAGGTTGAGAACGACGTGGCCCAGATCATTCTGAATGCAACTAACACCAGCTGCAGGCTGGCAGTTCATGAGAAAACACTCTGTGAGGTGGACAAGGAAATAAAAAACATGAATGAACTGATTGCCTGCCAGGAAAGTGAGATTGTAAAGTCCAGGCTCCTGGCTGAAAAGAAGGGAGGGATCATCTGCCTGTACAACAAGAAGCTGGAGATGCTTCTTTCTCAGCAGGGGGTAGGTATTTTTGTATTTCAGCCCCAATTTTGATTTAATTCGTTGTGGTGACAACAGATGCCCCTGATCAATGTAACTGTGTTAAATGTTGGGTAGTTCAAACTTTCAGGCATCAGCACTGTGATTTAAAAGCTGCATTAGTTAATGCAGGTGTTTATTAGACAGTTCATAGTGTAGTGAAGGGAATTGTGAAATGAGGGTGTGCCTGGCACAGATCCCTGCAGGGACTTGTCTGCACCTGATGAAAATGTCAAATGGCATCAATGAATAAATAGGATCTTGTTGGAAACCTGCCAGCACTGAGGAGGGGAGAGTGGGACAGGCAGAGAGATTTCAGTTGTTTGGTGGTTGGCCCTGTTCAGATGATTCCCAGATCTGTCCCTGGCAGTGTAAGACCTTATGGATACCCAAGGGGAAATGAGTCCTATGGCACATCCTCTGCAAACTTTGGGATGTCCAGATGCTGTAAACAACTCCAGCAGCTTCTACCTGATTTATTCCAAACTTTGCCCTTGTACAGGGGCAAGAACTGGGACCACTGGAACTTGAGATCAACCAGCTGAACAAGGAGATAGAAGAATGCAGTTCTGAGGTGATGACGTTGCAGAAGCACTGGCTCAATGAGCAGAAGGAGCTGGTCAAGCTGACACGGGAGAGGGATGAACAAATAACCTCCCTGGACACATTACAGAAACAGATCATCATCATGCAGCAGAGGAAACTGCGCATGGAAAGTACGGCATTCCCTGCCTCCTCCTTAAAATGTTCATCTCTGAAGGGAGGGAAAAGGGAGCGGGGGGTTACAGATGGGAAAAGCTGGACCTGCCCCAGCGAGTGCTCCTGGCTGCGTGTGAGCAGGGATACCACTCCTGCTGATTGCACACATTATTCCCATAAGGATTGGTCCTACAATCCTGACAGTCAGGCCCTAAGTGACAATGGCACCTGTTCCACTTGTTAAATAAAGGTTGCAAGTAGTGGGTAGGTAAATATCCCCAGCCATGACAGCACTTTCCTTAGCCAAACCCAACTGCTTTCCTCTGGAGTCTCCTTCAAAACCTTTCTTTGGTTTTTGAGATTGTGGAGAAACATTTTGGCTGGACACGTGGGACACAGGTGGCTCTGCCTGAGGTGTTGCCTGCTCTGATAGCAGTTTCTCACACCTTGTCTGTGTTCAACCCAGTGCTCAGGGCAATTCTAAGACTTCTGTCTGTTCACCCATAGATGAAATTCAGCAGGAAATAAAAGAGCAGAAGGACGTGGAACGGCACATGAAGAACATCTCAAATGACTTGATAAAGTTGAACGTGTTGATCAGCAAGAACAACAGCAGCTTCGAGGAGCTGCAAAATGGCAGAATTGTCACAGAGAATGAGTTTGTGCAGTCTCTCAAGGTACTGACCACCTGGCACCTCATTCCCAGCTCTCAGCCTCCCATGCAGATCAGAGGCAAACAGTGATCCTCGAAAACTTTCTCAGCCTGACAGTGTTGCATTGTTTTGTTCTTCCCAAATCTAGGCAGCAGAAAAAGAATCCATGGAGATGCAGGAGAGGCACAGTCAACTGATTGAGGAGAAGGAAAGGCTCCTGAACAGCTTGGTAGAAGCAGAGTAGGTACCAGAGTGCCACAGTCCCATGTGTCTGTGTCCATGTTCCTGTTCTCCTACAGTCCCCAAACCAGGCACCAGCAAATGCACTTGTAGCCTTGCTAGAGAAGGGGACAGGACCTTAATGAATGTCTGAAACAGTCTCTGGAACCAGCAAGAGCTGGGAGGATGTTGGCTTTAACAGTTCCAGCACGTGTGAGCTGGATGTTGCCAATATCCATATGGGAAGACTCTGCCGGTGACTGGCAGTGAGTGTGCTGCACTGGGCAGGTAATGGGGGTATAGCTTTCTCTTTCCCTCCCCCTTTCTCCTCTGAAGGCATCAGATCTTGCTGTGGGAGAAAAAGATCCACCTGACAAAAGAGATGCGGGAAACAACAGATTCTCTGTTTGAACAAGGAGAAATCCACGACATGAAAACAGAGATTCGGAGGATGCAAGTAAGGCACTGGGAAAGAGGGCTGAGGAGGGTGAGCCACCCAGTGTACTCAGCCTTGGAATGGCTGAAACATGAGGCAGGAGATGAGAAACAGGCTGGAGAAGTGGCATCTTCAGGGCCCAGGGTGGGACTCTAAACCCCCCACAGCTCAACTGAACTGAGCACATCCAGCAGCCCACACATCCTGCATTCCCCGTGCCAGGCTCAGCAGAATCTGGACACTCCCAAGAAATCTATTTAAATTGCCACCTGATTCTGTGACCCTGCTTTATAAGCAGTGTTGATTACTAAATATTGCATCACTTTAATCACTGGTTTAGGGAAGTGTTCTCTCTCCTGGCAGAGCAGCTTTTCCCCTTCATTCTCAGGATGCTTCTGCTTTTCTGCTTCTGCTCTTGCTAATGAGGTCCAGACTAACATTTGGAATATTGGTGTAGACAAATTGATAATCCAGGCCTCTGCCTTCCAGATCCACACACAGCAAACCAGGTTTGGATTTGGACCAAATCTGGCTTGCAGGCACTGGTGTCACATGTATCTGGCTTATGCTGGTGGGATGTGCCACCCAGACAGCTTCCCTTGGTGCTCTTGGTAAGCATTTGGTATTTTGAAGCTGGTTTGTGTCTTGGCAAACGGCAGGTCCGCTATGGGCAGCTGCTGAAGCAGCAGGAGACGTTGATCCGGGCTATGGAGGCGTGTGTTTCTCACAGAGAGACGATAACGCATCGGGCAGAGGCCCAGAGCAAAGCAGATAGGAAACACATCACCAAGAACGACTTCCAAAGCAAGAAAGAGGAGCTGAAGAAGAAGATTGGAGAAACCCGGGAGGTGAGAAAGGAAAGTGGGGCTGGGGTCGGCCTCGTGGTGAGCAGCAGTGAGTGCAGGAGTGTCTGTGCAGGCTTAGGGAAAGCATTCACTGAGAATCCCCCAAAACTGAGTTCTGAGAGGGTGGTCAGGAATGCAGCTGAGCTAAGGAACTGAAATCTGTCATTTCCTTCTCTTCCATTTACTAGAACATTTATGAATGCAACCAAACCATCCAGGAGCTGGAGATCATCCAAGAGTCCCTCAGTGTCACCTTTGCAGAAAAGAAGCAGGAATTTTGCCAGCTCCAAACTGAGACCGACAGCCTCATCTTGGACATGGAATGTCTTCAGAATGAGAAACGATGGGTGAGCACATCCTCTCCCTCACATCATGTGAGCCACACAGAGCCTGCAGCTTCCTCTGCCACCAGCTCTGTCTCAGCACAGTGCTGAACTGGGTGTGCTCAGTGTGGCATTGCAGCAGCACATTAACTGAGCACATTTTGGGGGCTCACCAAGAGCCAGCTTGACATATTGAAATGTGGGAATTTCTCTGATTTATGGAGTTCTGTGATGTCTGTACCCCTCCAACACCTGGGCTGGGGTGCTGTTTCGCTGTTGTGATGGAGAATTCACAGCACTGTCCTTCCCTTGTCCAATGTGATGGTCACAGCACCTGATATGAGTCCCATCCATGTTTTTCCTCCTGTCATAGCCCCTTCCCTTTTTGTTTTTCTCAGAACCTGTTGGAGCTTGTGGCCCACCAGGCGCACCAGAAGCAGCTGCAGGCGCTGAGGGAAGGGAAGTACAGGGCCCTCTGCAGCACTGAAGAGGCCTGCATGAACCAGCAGGAGAAACTGCAGGGTCGGCTGGAGACCATTAACAACATCGTGCAGCAGATCCAGGAAGAACAGCCCCAGCACCAAAGGGCTCTGCAGTGGCTCAGTCACTGGTTAAGATCCAAGCTCGGGGTAGAGAAAGCCTGATAGAAACATAGAAAATACATGTAATATCTTTTTTATTCTTCCACAGGTTGCAGACTTTGTAAATAAATAAATACAGAAAAATAACCAGGTGTAGGGTATATATTTACTTTGTCGGGTACAGTGTTTATTTAAGATGAACCATTGCAATCCTTTCGGTATGGTTCTGTTTACGTTTCACTTTCGCTGCTCCAAGCAGCTCCCAGTCGCCGCCTCCCTGCCCCGCCCCGGGGCCGGTGTAGCCCCGATTTCCCGGGTGCGGGGGCAGCTCACCCCGGCTCTTGGCCGGGCTCCGGCAGCAGCGGGGGTGGCGGGGCCGGGCGGCTCCGGGGCGGCGAAGCGGCCGCACGGTGCCGGTGCCGGTGCCGGTGCGTTCCCGGTGCGGAGCGCCGGGCCGGCCGGGAGNCATCGTGCAGCTGGACCTGGCGCTGGAGACCGCGACCCGCCTGCGCTTCACGGTGCGCCCCGGGACCCCCGGAACCCCCCGGGTGCCCCGTTCCCCCGCTGACCCCTGTCCGCCCGCCCGCAGCTCCGGGACGCGGCCCGGCAGCGCTACGAGGTGCCGCTGGCCACGCCGCGGGTGCCTGGCCGAGCCGCCGCCGCTCTCTACGGGCTGCAGGTCAGCCAGGACCCCTTCGGGCTCATCGTGTGCCGG
>VXAC01000113.1:0-29135 GCA_013399225.1 Rhipidura dahli
AACTTTCAAACCCCAACACAAAGGCATACTTCACTCCAGAAAATTTTATCACCTCTGTGCATGGTTTTAATGAATATAGGACTGCTTTGGTTCATTTGGACTGTGATATATTTAAATATCTAATTTCCTATTTTCCTCTTCCACCTCCTCCTCCTTCTCCTCCTGCTCATCATCATCATCATCTTTCAAGGCTGCTGGGGAAAACAAAATTTAATGCATTGACATTTTAATGTTCTTTGTACTTTCATCTATACATTAAACCAGTAACAAAATCAAATTTCACGCTTCAAAGCTTTAGCCAGTCATCAGCAAAGTGAAGGAGTACATTGTCTTGATGAGTAATTGGTCAGATATATTTTTTCAGTTCTTCCTCTAAGGAATTACAGGCTATAGCTGCAACTACAGACTGGAAGAAAGACAGATAAAAAGACACTTACAAAATATTTCTATCTGCTGACATAATCAAGGTCATGCTGATCACCGGATTTTTATTGAGTAGAAAATTTTCCCTGATCAGTCTGATGGGGAGTTTGGAAGATTTTTGCCAACTTTTTAATTTTCTTTACAGCAAAATGGGTAGATGGAGGTCTTGAAGTGACATAATGTGAAAATGATTTTTCAGCTTCTGAATTTTATGGTCAGAATAAATCACTTCTTGACAAGAAGAGACAAAACTTAGCTCAGTTTTCTTTGAATTATCTGGGTATATTTCAGATAACAAAATCCTTTCAATATTTAAAACCTGGAGTAGAAGAACACATATGGCCTCTCTTGATGTCATGATCTACTCAGGGAGAAATGAATGCAAGCATTACCCCTGTGTACTCTCAGAAAGGGAAGTTACCAACTCTTGCAGCACTCACATCAAAAGGTTGACAGTCGTGGTGGTTGACCTTGGATTGCTGCCACATCCCCACCCAGCCACTCGCTCACTTCCCCTCCTTATCAGAACAGGAAGAGAAAATAAGATTGAAAACTCTTGTCATCTGTTAATGTCTCTACACTCTTTATTGTAACAGAACTGTACAATATTGGAAAACTACCTGATTAAAATTGGATAAAGAAAACAAACCAGCAAAGACCATGAGTATGAGTATGCATTTAAGATAAACAATGTGGAAAATCAGTAGCTTTTTAGCAAACACTGTAGCTGTGAAGCTGAATAGAATAATTACTTTATAGTTCTGGTTAAATAAGAATATGATGAACCTCAAGGAAATCTAAGTAGTTCACTTTATCTAACATCCTGCATTTATAACATGCTCCAGCATGGGTCCATGGCTTACAATCCTTCAGGAACAGACTGCTCCAGCACGGGTCCCCCCAGGCTGTAGGTCCTGTGAGAAAATATGCCACTTGGGGTCCTCTCCCCATTCTCCTGTGTGGACTTTCCACAATCTGCAGCCTCCTTTAGGGCATGTTTTTCTGTAGTGTGGAGTCATCTACGGCCTATAGTGTTGATATCTGCTCCTACATGGTCTTCCATGGGCTGCAGGGGGTCAGGGGGACAATCTGATTTACCATGGTCTTCATAGGCTGAAGAGGAATCTCTGCTCCTGTGCCTGGAGCACATCTTCCTTCCTCCTTCTCTGATCTTAGTGTCTGTAAGCTGTTTCTCTTACCTTTTTTCTCATTCCTGTCTCTCACAGCTGCTACACAGTATATTTTGCCCTTTCTGAGATATGTTATCAGAGAAGACACATCATCTGTGTTGATGTATTATGTCCTGCAGTGGATCCATTTTGGAGCTTCCTGGAACATTCTCTGTCCCATGATATGAAAATTCCTACTCTCACAGAAACCACCCCTGCAGCTCTCTTCCCCAGTATCTTGCCACAACAGGCAGGATAATTAGGATAAACGTTTATAATTAGGACTCTTGCATTCTCGTGACAAAATTTTAAAAAATATAATCAAAATCCCTCTTTATAAACCCATAGTTGATTATGATTTCAAGTAGTTAGTAAACTACTACATTTTTGAAACAGGGAGAGATGTTAGAATCAATAATCAGAAATCAGTTCTTATAATTCCACAATGCTTTTGAACATGCCTTTGCTTTTATGTTTTCTTGGGAAAGCCATTACTTTTCTGGCACAAATCAGAATCTGAGAATCTCAGTCACTGTAAGTCAGGATCAGTGTATTTATTAACACTTTGCAGCCTGTGAAGATATGTTAGAGATTTGCTGTCTCTGGGTTTGCTGTGTATTTTTGTGAGGTTTCTTCTTATCTCAAGCATGTCATCCCTTGTAGTATAAGGAATTGTAATCTTAACCAAAAGCTACTGCAGTTGATGAAAATCTTTTTGTTAGGTCAAGCAAGCTTGGCTACAAAATTTTTGAGAGTTCAGTAAAATAGGTAGTATGATGTAGAACTTACACCTTGGGGGCAGTAGGAGTCTAATAAACTCATTCTCTCTTGAAGGCATTTTAGGGTAAAACAGGTTCCTTATTATTCTTTCCACAAGGAGAACAGACGTATATGGGTATAAAAATTTTTGCTGATAAATACAGTTTTTATAAAGGTACAGAGATTAATAACATAAAGAGGAAATAGAAAATTCTGTCATGATTTGCAGTGTTCTGTAATGCAAATATCATAAACTGATGCTATGAATAAAAAATCTGAAATTCATGTGACATGTAAAGATAATAAGCTTATGTTTCTATTCTTTTTTTATGTGTGTTAGTGTTGTCAGTTAAAAAGTTATGTTGCACACTTAGAACCACGGTGCTCAAGTACTGAGAGAAATGAATTGTTATTCTAACTTCTTTACTTTTTCTGTGCCATGTTTTTAGTGTAGTTTCATTATTGATAAAAACTTATAAACTTAATCTACACAAACCTTGAAGAACTAAAAAGGTTTAATTTGAGAACATGCTTTTATTTTTGTTCTCTCTTTTTCTTTGCTTGTTTTATTTTGTTTCTAAATTTTATTATTATATCTGAAGGAAATTATTCAATCAAAAATGTTTTGACATCTTTTACTAAAGAGAGAAATTAAGCTCTCAAATGCATAAATATTCCATCACTGGGAAAGCAAAAATTACTCTTAAAGTGTATCACTTTCTGGGATGGAAATTTTTTGAAAGATATGTGTTCACAAGTTTGCTTCACTAATTTGATGTTATTTGTTCTGTTAATTTGATAATATTTCCATGTGTATAATAAAATATAATATGAACTGTCTGCACATAAACATATTTTCAAGCCACATATGCAAGGAAAAGATGTTAAATAAATGAAATTTCATTTAGAAAGGTTTATATAACTAAATGTGGATGAGTTGTTAAAATGGACAGACTGTGTATTGTAGGGTCATATCCCACATGTGTGAAGGGCCCCAGACAAAGAATTTAATATTTTTAAAGGGAAATTATCAACATCTCATGTAGCCACCCTTTTTGTCCAAAGAAATAAGCAAAGGCTTACTGAAGTCTGTGTTATTTATGGAAGCTAAAAAAATATTATGTCATTTTTATGAATAATTTGCCTTTCAGTCTAACTTACACTACTAAGGATAACTTATGTACCATTTTCCCTTTTTCAGGAATCAAGTATCGCATTAACATGGGGAATGTTCACTGTTGTGTTTCATTCTGTGATGTTTGAGGCAGGACTTCATACTATGTCTTGACTTTAAAAAGGAATTTTCCAACAAGGTGTAATATCAATGTCCCATGTGGCATCTAGCATACCTGAAATCTTCTATGCTATATTCTTTGGAACAAGGGCTTTTGTGCCATAATCTTGTAATTTTTTTCCTATCAAGTGATCTAGTAAGAGATATTACTTCTCCATATAACTTTCCTTTAATGTCTAGCTTGTGTCTTTGTGGAGCAGTGTCATAGGTCTGAATTTAACACATTGGAATTAATTGTGGCCACAAGCATATATGTAAATGTCAATGCCAAAGCTTAACCTTTCTCTAACACTGTCAACTATATATGGGCATCTGGCTTTCTCAGTCCATTTTCTGGGAAAATGTAAATGTTTTAGACCTGCTAGCAGGGAATTTCAGCATACATAATTGCAAAGAGAGACAATAATACACAGTGATCCATTAGTGGCTCACAGAAGTAGCAGACAGCCTAAAGCATCATGCTTATCTGTTGCTTTCATTCAGGAGCCAAAGTGATGTTTCCTTCTGTTCCCAACTGATAACAAGTGCAAAATACAGGCAAAAATAACTTTGCACCAACTGCATCCCTATTAGAAAAGAGAGAAACCAGCTGCTGGGCTGATTGGCAAGATTTTGAAAATGTTCATAGATTTGCTGAGACTGAAATGTGTAGAGTTGGAACTAAGGAAAGGGGAAACTGAGTGCTGGGAAAGAAGAGGAGAAGTGAAGCCAAGAAAAGACAGGAAAAAATGAAGTACATTGAAAAAAATCAATTTTAATTTAAAATTTATCAAGGAAAAGATATTCTGAGAGAAAGTGGCATTTGATTCACTATAATCGAAAATATGTACCCGCTTTTTTCCCTACGGCATCTCAAGTGTGGGAGAAAAATCTCATGACACTGCTGCACAAGTTTGTTTTCCAGTTTCAAGTTAGGAGTAATAAAAGAGATTTTTACCTCTTAGCCTCCCCTGATGATTCACTGATTTATTAATTAGCAAAGGTCTCTTGTGCTCCTCTACCTTGGATGATTCCAGACTAGAGCTGTTTGGAAATTCACCATTAGAGTAATTTCTGTTAAGAAATTATTAATTGGTTACAGGATGCAACTTGTGATGACATATACAACAAAGTGGATTTATCGTTGAAGCACTTTGGAGAGATTTAATTCTCTTTTCCACTTTCCACTTATTTATCCTTACAGTCTAGAAGTATCAAGAAGACATAGTTATATTTGCCTGTACTTTTCTTTTGGAAAGTTCGTTGGATTTCTGACAAAATCTTCAAATACATTTGGAATTCCACCTGTGAATAAACGTTTCAAAATTCAAAAATATTACAAGAGTTGGAAAAAAAGAAAGCCTTGGCTCAGTCCTGTACTAGATAGTTTTTTGTGGTCAAATCTGTAAGTGTTTTAAATTACATTTGTCTGAACAGAGGACTTACCTATAAACAACTTCCACTAAAGCTTGTACTGGAGGAGAAACTACAAAAGGGCTTCTGAGAGAATGAGTTTACTAATTGTGTAATCCTGCAGCTGCTGTGTGTTTCTGGAATAACATAGACTTTTTATGTTTTTGGAATTATATATCTATGTCTAAGATTACGAATTTGTTTCTTTGTATTAGAATTAGAACATAGTAAAAGGAGATTTCAGCTGTTAGGAGATCGCATATTAATTTTATAGGATCATTTTAATTATTTTGAATTAATGAAGTATTTGAACAATTAGAGGAAAGGAAAAGTGTTATTGAAGTTTTTTAAAGTTTAGAACATAGTTATTTTTCTGACAAAATAAAGATGTGCAATTTGCCTTCAATAAAGAAACATTAATTCATAAAATAATGTCAGTATATGACATAGTCTAGTTCTCCTAGCTGTTTACACTGTAAATGAAAGGCCATAAATTTGTCAGGTGTGCAGTGCCTCTCCAACCAATATTTATATACACTTTGAATAACTAACTATATACTATTAATCCGTCTTCTTGAAGGGTGTTTTTATAACCTATCATTTCTTCACAAGCTGTATATCCTGTACAGCAAGGAATATTGATGGATAAAGATCTGAAATTTTATAAGCCACCTACGATTTTCTAAACATTGCTGTTCTGTCCATATTGCTACCATTGCAGGCAAGCTCACTATTAAGTTGTTTTAAGTCAGTGAGTTTCTGAAGAATTATGCCTGCTGTAGAAACCCATTCACTGGGTTGTAATACAGCTGAGACCTGTAATATGTTAGGTTTTCTCTTGGCTGGAAGGACAGATATATCATATGGTCACAAGACATGACAAAATTACTGAATATTTACATGTTCTAGATGTAATGAATGACAGTTTTTCCCACTGTGTTTTCCCACATATCTTCATGCATATCTCTGTCCCTTCAGATATCTGCCCTTTGCCATGCTGCCACTGCTTGTCCTTCTTCTGCCTTTCATGAAGACTGATACTACTGTTTTTTTCCCAGGAACTTAAGTTAGACTGATTGGGCTAGGATTTTTAAAACCTTCTTTTTCCCATCATCTTGTATTCTATTCTATTCTATTCTATTCTATTCTATTCTATTCTATTCTATTCTATTCTATTCTATTCTATTCTATTCTATTCTATTAGTTATAGTACATTTGTTGCTCTTTTTTTCTCAGTTAGGATTTATTATCTTCATTTCCCTTCAAAAGTGATAGAGTGCAATTTAAAATTGAGAGAGTTTTTCATTAATCTTTTGCTTTATAAATAATTTTATCATAAATTTGAAGAATATGGTCCATAATAAGGTGAAAAAAAATAGAAAAAAATGGTTCTTCAAGACCAAAATGAAAATGAAATTTTGTTATTTAGAAACCTACATTAAATTACTTTGCTCTGAAACAATTTATGCTACTGTTTGGTTTTCTAACTTTAATTTCTTCAGCATCAACATGTAGAAATGCAGACATTATGTGAAATAACATATGTATTAATAAATATACACTAAATAAATTATTATTTCTTTATTTATATGTATATTGTATCACACAAGGAGAAATCCAAAGAGTGAAACATTTTTTGCTTCTGCTATTTGTGTAAGTGCTTTGATGACCCCTTAATGTGACAGGCTAAGATAATGTAATAATTGTCTTATTGCACTTGGAAGATAGGGAAGAAAAACAGTAACTGACAAAGTGTTTCATTCCAGGTGGGAGTAAAAAGCAACTTCTTTCCTCATCCTTTACAACCCAGTTAAGAATTTGACTGACAGAATGTTGGCACCAGCTGTGGCAGAACTGATCAGCCTCAACTCCAAGTAAGTGATGTTTTACACATTTGGAGATTCATTTCAGACTAAATTTATAAAGCCTGCTGATTTCTAGCCACAAACACATATTGAAAATACACTTTCTATGACACTGTAGAGCACTTAGATTTCCCTTGTTGTAGAATTCTTAAACACATCTTTAGATCAGTATGTAACTTCATCTGCTCATAATATTATTTTGCAAATTTGATGCTATCTCATTCTGATTCCTCTTCTTTTCTAGACAATCAAAAGCATTATCTGAAAGTAATGACAGATAAAACATAAATATAAACATGGTGCAAATATTAAACGATCAAGAAAATGTAGATAAATAGTAATCTGTTGATTTAGAAGACAAACTGGTGGAAAAAAAACGTAAGTGATAATATCTGGGTGCTAATTAAATTAAACTTACTTCCTTCTGCCTTTCTCATGGGAGACAATTGTGGGTGTAGGACAGAGTAAGAAGCTTTGGTTGTCCAAAAATTATCTCTGAGGGAGGCATACATGTTATCTTTCACATTGTAAGAGCTAGGGTGACAGCAGTGCTACAGTCACACATACAGGAATTATGCACACATATTAAAGTACACCTCTCATCCTTCTAATCTTATATTTTTAAAATTCATGGACACCATCTCAGTTCTACTAGGAATTTTATTTTTACTTGATTTTCTTTCTTGATAGGTATTGAAAAAAGACACTTTTCTGTAACTAGTAGGAAATTGTGGAGAAGATAAAGGCAGGATGGTTTTCAGTTTGTCGGATCGGCTTTTTAGTCACAATATAATTTCTCAGTGAAAATCCATTTTCCCCTTTGAACAACTGGTAAGAAACCAGGATGATACTAGCCTGGGAAAAGAAAAGAGGAAGAAGAAAGGAAAGAGGTAGTGAGCGCAGTGTATCAATAAAAGATGTTCGTTTATCAGAGAGAAAAAAAGATATGGTACTGTAAAATTGAATGTCTGAAAACATATTGGTGTCACTGCAAAACAATTAGCTCATATCATTAAAATATTTGAAAGTTTGAAAATTGCTCAAAATCTATAAATTTAGGATATTTGCATAGACATGGTCTAACAGAGAAGCTAAATTATTTTCAGTAGTAGTATTTGTCTTGGATCATCAATTAGAAATACTGAAAAATTTGAATGGATGTTTGTCTTCTTGGTCCACTGCTAGCCACATCAAGGTAGGTTACTACTTATATACAGTATTTGCTACACAGAATAAAAGAAATAGACTCATTGCAAGTTCAAATTCATTTATTCAAATGTATTGAATAAAGTTTTCTGGCATAAATCAGTCGTTATTTGTATAAAGAGTAAGAATATTTTTAAAGTTATTTGTCCAATATTTCAATATTCTGAGACAAAGAAATCAAAAGTTTATCCACTTGTCAAGCAGCAAAAAATTTTTACTTCTTATATACATACATAATAAACAGAAGCAATGTGGAGGTATTTTGGATGTTACCTATTTCTTCAATCACATGCAAGGTACCAGTACTTCAGCAACAATACACTAAATTTTATTGAATGTTTCATCCATTATATTTACTACATGATGCTAAAATTCCGTGTTTCACAAACTCAAAATATTTCTCAGGTGTGGAAAAAAATTATGGAATTTTTGGAACTAATAAACATAGTAATGAATAAAAGCAAACCTCAAAACTCTGTTGGGGAAGTTGAATGGTACACACACCCCTTTGAAGTCACACTTATTTATAGCAGCTTTATTTTACATATTTCTTATTTCAAAATGAAATTATTAATTTAGAAATATCACAATAATCATACATAGCAGATAAGTAGCATCTTATTTAACAGCTGTTATGTGAACTGTAGAACAAAGGTGGCTCTAGATAATAGACTCATTATTTAACAAGTTTGGGAAAATCCAGCTCTGTGCAAATCATACCTATCCAAAGTGATAGCCACGATGAGAAGACTGTAGACAGGCAAACATGCCTGTACTTGATTACCCTGACTTTAGGAAGTACTCTGAAGCAGCTTTCATATTACCTTTGTTACCAGGTTGGTGATATATGAACCAGATAAGCAACCGACAGTGTGAAAATCACTGGACTGAACTGCTGTTCTTACTGTTGTGATCCATAGCCCAGCTAGAGATCAGAAATCTATACTTTCTGTCTAGGACAAATACCAAGACTAATAATGTTTAATGTTCTTCATTAATAACCTGAATAATGGTACAGATTTCACTCTCATCATGCTTGTAGAAGATCCAAAATGTTCATGAAGTGATCAGTACAGTAGAAGTTAGGGCTTCTGCAGAGACAAATTATCTGACAGGATCCCCATGAAAATGGATGTGAAGTGCTGCATCTGGGAAGCAAGAGCAAAGGCTGATGCTGACCAGCTGGGGAGCTGCTCTGCAGTAATGGCTCTGGGAGCTTTGGGGCCACTAGGCTGTCCCCAAGGAATTAGAAGACCCAGGAAAAGCAGTTTCATACCCTGGACTGCATTTACAAGGGTGCATCCAACAGATATAGGACAACAAATTTGCACTGCTATTCATATGGTAAGATCACATCTGGCAGGCTTTGGTTACCACAGTTAAACACTCATTGATGTAATGGAGTCACACCTGACCACTGTGGTCTGGAGATGCAGGAAAAAAGCCTGTGAGATGTTGAGAAAACTCTCTACTTTTACATATGGACCTCTTTTTATTTTGGATGTCAAGATAACCTTCTTGAGGCAAAGTATGAAAAGTGAAATCAGAAATTGAGGCTTGAATGGGGACATGATGCATATTGTAGCAGACTGCAACTAACAGCAACCCAGATTCATTTTACACTGGTATATATTCAGTATGTACCATTAAAATCATTCCCAAATATTAACTGGCATGTGGTGAAAAAAATTCAGAATTAAGAGAGTGTGATGACTAAATTATTTAAGACTTGCATATCCTCTGAAACACAAAAACAGTCAGATGAACAATGAGTGTGTTAAGTTACATATTTCACATGTATTTCCAGTGAGCAAAGTACAAGAGCTAAAGCAGAAGATCTTTTGATTAAAAATAAAATCTGTGTATGTTAATCAATTTAACTTAACACTTACAATATGAATGAAAAAAATAAAACCTAGAAAAATGAAGGCTCTAGAGCTTAAGACTACTGCTGTACATGTTATAGCAATTTAAAATATCCTGACACCAAAATAATTTTTTCTCGGTCTCTTTCTAGGCCATCTTTGTCCCAGTGATATAATAAAAGGCAAGGGAAAGAAACACTGTTGTACTTATTCATTCTACATTTGGGAACAAGGTCACAGCAAAGTGAGCATTTGACATTAGGAGCATGCTATTAGGCCAGAAATTGAACCTGTTTATCTTGACCCTTGTTCCAGGGTTTCAGATCTCATCTCTAAGAAAGGTTAACACTTTGCATCTGTTAACCTGGATAACATCAGGATCAGATTTTCACAAGCTTTTAGTACCCTCACTGGATGAGGTCTTCTATTCTTTCCACAGAGAGCACTTATCTGATTATCAACTGATAGTCCCTGATTTTAGTACGTGCTGAAGGTCAAGGTTAATGTTTTAGCAGCTTTCCTGAAGTCCTGTGTGATGACAAAATTTGACAAGGTCTAATTGGTTATGATTTGTCTCTTAATCTTGTAATCTCTTATAATTGCTCCATTTATATGTGTGAAGATAACAGAATTTAGAGACATATTGAACTGACAATTCCCTTAGACACACAAAAAGAGAAACTATGCATGTACTGATGACATTTCTCTGGATTGATTGAAGTTATAAATAAAGGCAAGGAAAAAGCTTAACTTCTGTCTCCCTGTTTTTTAGTGGTTTGAATAGGCAGGTACTGAGTATGGGCAACAGTTATTGTTACTAGTTTCGAAGTTGTTTACATGGTATCATCTGCAGCGTAAGAAGTTCTGTTTACTGTTTGTTCATCCATAATGAGTTTAAAAGTTATATATAGATAAAAGAGGAAACTGATTCCCTTTAAGCATGATGAAAATTCTGTCTGCAGTTCTTAAACTAAGGCCTGTTAATATATTAAAATTAAGTCTTGACAGCATTTTATATAAGTTTAAAAGTATCTTCCAAATAGTAGAGTGTTTATGTAAATAATATATTCTTAAAAGTCTTTGAAACCAGAACATCTACAAAGATAGAATTTTAAGTAGTTTTGCATATTTATAAGTGCAGAATTTTCTGATGGTTATTGTACTGTATGTGCAACACACATACAAGCTACTCAATAAATGAAGCAAGCAAAGAGCAGACCAAACAGAGATGGCATGTGAATATGAGTATCATTGCATGTAGAATCCTGACATCTTCTATTTTCCTAATTCCTGTCAAGTGAAACTACGCTTCTTTTTTTTTGAAAATGTGAAATTCAGGTTAGGAAAAAGCAATAAATTTCATCTTAATTTCTCCCTTTCTTGTTAAATATATGGGAGTCCAGGGAGATACTTTTCCAGATTCTATGTTAGGGTCTGGAAAATGAAGCTGTCCTTTGTGCAGAGCTGTCACTAATACACCAAGTGGTCCATTTTCACTTTCACATACAAATATTTGCATTTAAAAAGGGCAAAAACAAAATTGGATCACTTTATAGAAATGGGAATATCGGTATTTTTTGTCATATTGTACAAACTGGTATCATGAGAAAGCTGCCATACATCTGTGTTACAGACATCTTATCAAATGAATTTTTATATATACAATTCAGGTAATATACCTGATTGAGTTTTGGGATGGGGGGGGTGTGTGTGTATGTATGATATGAATCTGGGCAGATACTATCTGTTGATGCTAAGCTGATCTCAGAAGAGCTTTGTGCAGACATTCAAGCTGCCACTTTTCATGCAAAGTTATTTGCTTTCAGTTAAACATTAAAATTGCTGCTAAAACTGTTCATTCATAGTATAGGTGAAGCTTGAATAAAATGTCTTATTATGTGCATTATTTTTTTTGAAGTGTACAGCTTTTACTCAAGATAGACTATTGCTTCTGTTACTAGAACACAGAATGATGATTGACAAGGCCGTAGTTTGCTGTTGCTTCAATTTCTAGCAAAGATTGCCACATTTTGAAAGGTAATTTGCCTTTGAAAATATCTATGTACACATTCTCTATAAAAACTCCTTAGAAGATTTTATCTTTATGGAGGATACCCCAATATCACATGGCTCCTACATGTGGCTATGTCTGTATGCTAAGGTGACAAAATCTTTTTAACACTGAAAAGGTAACATTTTTAAATGTAAAAATTAATTTATTTTTAGTATAATCGAAATATTGACAGTCTAAATAAAATACAATTTCTGGTTAAGACTTTATTATTATGCAGAAATTTGCTGCTGACACCAAACTCAGAGATACTGTGGACTCTTGAGCAGCCAGATCCCTTGCAGAGGGATCTGCATCAGTTGGAGCAGTTCTAGGTTCCACAATTTAAAAGGATTTTAAGATCTTTGAATATATCCAGAGGAGGTGAAAAAAGCTCACTCAAAAGCTGGAAAACATGTCCTGTGAAGAATGGATAAGGACTTTGGGCTTGTCCAGTTTGGAGGAAAAGAAGCTGAGAGGTGACCTCATTGCTCTCTGCAGATTCCTGAGAAGTGGAGATGGAGGTGCTGACTCTTTTCTCTGTAATCCAGTGATAAGAAAGTGGGGATGGTTCAAAACTGTGCCAGGGGAATTTCAGACTGGGCATTAGGAAGCAGGATTTTACCTAGAGGGTGGTCAAAGCCTGAACAGTTTTCCTGGAGTGGGGGTTGGTGTTCCAAGCCTGTCAGTGTTTAAGAGGTGTTTAGACAATGCCCTCAGTAACATGCTTCAACTTTGGATCAGTCTTGAAGTGGCTGAGAAGTTGGAGTAGATGTTCGTAGATCCCTTCCAACTGAAGTATTGTACTCTGTTCTGTTCTTTCCTAAGAATAAACAAAAGTTATATTATTAGAGGATAAGTCTCCATAGTCATCATAGAATTATAAAACACCAGATTAGAAGGGGACCTCAAAGATCATCTGGTCCAAACTTTCTTATCAAAATCACGGTCTAGATGAGATTGAATAGTACCCTGTCCATCTGAATTTTAAGTGTCCAACATTGTGGAATCTGTCATGTCCCTGGAGAGATTATTCAGAAGTCTGATTGTTGTGAAAAAACTTTCCTCTTTCATGTAACCAGATTGTCCCCAAAAGAAACTTGTACCCATTACCCCACATCTTTTCCATATGACTCCTTCTAAAAAGGGAATCTTCAACTTCTTTGTAGTCACTCATTAAGTCTCCCAGGTGGATGTTCTCAGGGCCCATCAATTTTCAGGGGTGAAGTTTCTGTAAAATTTACTCACCAACTCTTCCTTCAGTGACAGTGGGTTTGTGTTAATTTCAACCTGGACTTTTGCTCCCAGGGTCTAGCAGTAGCTGGTGCAGACAGAGGTGAATGAAATGTTGAGAACTTCTGCCTTTCAGCATTTTTGGTGGCTGATTTACCTGTCCTTTTTAACCTGAGGCTGATACTTCCCTTCTGTTTCTGCTTGTTATTGAACACTTTCTTGTAGTTTTTGACATATCTGGTCAATACCAGTTTGAGCTGAGCTTTTGCTTTTATAATGGCATCTCTGCACACCCTGGAAATGGTCTTGTGTTTCTCAATGGGTCTTCATCTGTTTTGACATTTTTGGTATACTTCTTTTTTGGTTCTGATCGGACTCAAAAGCTTGTAGTTAAGCCAAAGGGGATCTCTTGTTCCGCCTATTTCCTTTACCTTTAAAAGAGGACTAACTGGATTTTGCTTCCAGGAGTGCATTCTTGAAAAACTCTCAGCACTCAGCTCCTCTTTCCTCCAGGGAAGCTTCCACAAAATAGCTCCCAGCTGTGTTCTGGGCAGGCTGAAATTTGCTCTTCTAAAATCTTTGTCTTAGTACCAATCTTGTGTGCTCCACTTGATCCCAAGCTCCACAATATTGTGATCACTGCAGCTAAGGTTTTGACTAACCAAGATAATTCCATAGCAGGTTTTCTTGGTTCATGAGTAACAAGTCCAGCTGTGCCTCATTCCTGGTTAACACATCCAACATTTGTATGAGGAAGCAGTCCTCTACCCATTCCAGGAATTCGCTAGATTTCATGTGAGCTGCTGTATTCTTCTTCCCACAAAAGTCTGGGTTCTTAGAAGGCCCCATAAGAATCAAGTTCTGTTGACCCAAAGTTTGATAAGATCTTCATAACTGTAGAGTCTCCAGTACCATCTGAACCACTTCTGCATTCCATTGTGCACCCTATTTCCAAAACCTCTGTTTTCATGCCAGGAAGACGTCTTGACCAAATCTTTATTAAAACCACATAGATGTTACATACAGACTTAGTTGTTATTAAACTGTATTTAAAATTATGTTTATATACTAAAAAACAACACCAAACAACAACAAAAAAACCCTCCCACATACACATGCAAAAAGAAAAAAATGCCAAAGCAAGCAAACAACCAAAAAAGCATCAAAAAATCTCAACAAACCAAAATCTCTGACTAAAATAAATCAGAGATTGGAAGGTCAGGAGAAAAGATTATATCTGAACAAGTTTAAGCACAACTTCAGGCAGCTCAAGGCTGTTTCCGATAAAGTGAGACTGATTAACTTAATTTATGAAAGTTTGCAAAATGAGAATAATACCTGTGGTCTGCTACTGGCAGTACTGAAGTTTTAATTTACTACAGTGAGTACTGTTCAGTCTGTAAGTACTTGTCCTAGTACTAAAGTCTGGTGCATCATTATTAGGAGCAAGAAATTTTCTTCCCTATGCTGCCAGTGTTTTCTATCTAATTTGTGGATAATGTAGAACAGGACTTACTAAAAAATTCTATCATAACATGTTATCTATTCATTAAATAAGCATCATCTCTTACGTTAATTACTTACATGTGAGACTTAAAAATGTTAGAACTGATACAAATAGCAAAATTCACTCATTTAAAGTATTTTTTAAAGTTTTACTTTGCCAACATATCCACATTTACTCTGAAAGGCAGTGATACTTCCCTTATCTCTGAAGCTCTCTATTGTTGATTAGGTTTTATATTTTGCATATTCTCTTCTGTAACATTTCTGTAATGTGCTTTACTCAAATTCAGAAGTAAATTTTTAACCATAAAGATTTGCTAATTTATTTCCTCTGAATGTGGGAGAAGTCACAAAAATTGTGTTGTTTTTACCTAAATATGTTGGAATAAAATACACACCCCTTGTAGCAAAATGATTTATATTTTATGGAACACAAAATAAGAGGAAACATTCTTGACTCTATATCTCATCATTCTATGCCTCCTTTTAACTCAAACCCTAAAATAAAAAGGTAACAAAATCTAAAAGTGACATCCTCTTAAAGCTATTATGTTTCTTATTTCTTTCCTTTCAGGTATTTGTTTTTATTTTCATGTATGAATGAATATATTATCCATAGCAGTATAGCTGCTGACTGAATTATTTCTAAAGAAGAGTTTGGTTCCTTCACTCAGGAATGTTTGCAGTAACTCATAGGAAAGAAATTCTGAATTAATTGTCTACTTTGCAAATCAAACATGCAAACAGATATTTTACAGAAACAACCCCCCCAAAGATTTTATCTGTGGTCAGTCCAAATCTCACAAACAGTTATAGTTTGATGTGTTTGTCCTTTTTAAAAAGCAGTTGAAATCTAACATACTCTTCTCTGTAAATCATTAGCATTCAAATAGGGTCAGATTGGCAAGCAGCCTACATGCACACAAACACATCACTGCTTACTACAGCAAAAATCATGTTTAAACCTTTACAGCTTCAAAGCATATTAGCAGTAAATATAACACCTGATCCCTCCACCTCAACATATTTATTGAGGTTGTGAAAAGCTCAGCAATGTTCCAGGAGGGCAGCTAATGCACCTGGGTTTTTTCATTTGTCTTCTGGGGTCCCTTCTGAAATCTGTGTGAAACTTGTTCCAGACCTGATGGGTTTCAGGTTTACCCATGAAACTCAGTCCCCGCAGGACAAATCACTT
Organism: Rhipidura dahli; assembly: GCA_013399225.1. Classification (NCBI taxonomy): domain Eukaryota; kingdom Metazoa; phylum Chordata; class Aves; order Passeriformes; family Rhipiduridae; genus Rhipidura; species Rhipidura dahli. Next base: position 15,958 of record VXAC01000113.1, read on the forward strand.
CCGTGCTGACCTATTGTATCATCACTGAAAGATCTCATGCAAAGTGAACTTTTAGTTTGCAGTGGACCACAGTATATTTGTTAGACAGATACACGGGTATTAACTTAAAATGCAAATTGTGGGTGCTTGCATTCAGCAAAGAGAAGACTGAGGAGTGGTGATTACGTAATAGATTCAAAGATTACATCTCCATTCACACATTTTCACTTCACTGTCTATAACCAACTCTTCAGACTGAAATTACAGGTTTTTTCTCTCTTCACTCCAGCTATTCTCCTCTGCTCCTTAGGCCTGTGAAGGACACATGGCCTGGACCAGCTATGCAAGTGAATTCAGCCTAGACTCTATATGCTTTTACAACCGTAAAAAAAAAAAACCATGTAGTCTATGCCTGTCTCCTGTCTGACCAGAAAGGCTGTACACTGTTATATGGAAAGATAGCAGCTATTCACACAAAATAAATGATAAAATAATTAAATAGATTTTCTGATTTTATGTAATTGTCACTTCAAATGTAGTTTCCTTTTCCAATAGGGAACACCTGGAAAGAAATATGCTTCCTTTAAATATGGCTGAACGTAGTGGAGATGCTGTCCTAGCTTGATGTAACTAACGTGCAGGAAATTCTTCAGTTTATTTGTATTTTCTTTGAAGTGTTTAAGGTAGTCCTTGTAGAGGGCAGGAGAATCAATGGGGACAGAACACTGGCCATTCTTCCCAAGCTAATGGGCAGCTGGATCATGATGGGCAGATTTCCTGCAGTAGTATGACATTTCTGGAGGACTTGTGTATGACAAATGGGATACCTCCTGCTGACAAATTGAAGGGGCTATATTAACATTATTGAAAATATGAAACTCTAAAACATGAATTGATTAAGTGTGCCATAGCTTTTGCCCCTAATATGTCAGGAAATATCAAGATTATTAGGAAAAGGTGAAAAACAGAGGATAACTGACTAAGTTTCATCTGAAACTTGTTCCAAAGATTTGAATATGTAGAATGTACAGGATGTTGGATGCATGTGTAGATTATTAAACTGGACAAAGGTCTTTAAGGACAGATTGACCATAACTGTCACTATTAAATCAAATATGGATATACCTGGCTGTGTTACCTTCATGGAAAAGTAGCTTCCTCACTGCACATGTAGTATGTAACTCTATTAGTACCTTTTTCATCTGTCATGCAGGAGAATTTCTGTGCCTTTTAGTTTCAGTTTTCATGTGAATGCATCCAGTGTAGAGTTACATTAAACAAAAAAATGAAATTAATCTTAACCAAACTTTAGCCATTTGATTCTCAATGACTGTAGACAAATGAAGTGCACTTTGAATGTAACTTTTGATCAGTATTTTTAATTATTTTTAAGTGTGTTTATACAGAAGGGCTCCATCAGAACAATTGCAAAAGACCAGCATACACATATTACTTTGATAACATAAAGCATAGTTCTAACTAATAAGACTTTCTACCTTTTATGTATTATTATTGTTTTGTTTAAATAAAGGTAAGAAAAAAACCCCAAACATTATTTTCAATGAGTAAAAAAAAATAGGTGAGGAACTAGCAGCAGCAGGTAATCCCTAGAATTGAAGACAGGGTAAATTTGAGCCCATATCAAAGAAAGCAGAAAAATGAAAAAAATTGCCATGTAAAGTAATGAGGAAGACTGGCAGACAGGAAGATAGGCCTTTTAGCCAAGAGATAGTTTACAATTTAAATTTTCTGTTTTCTAGAAAATTAGTGTTCTAAAATAATTCTAAGCTCCTAGAACTACATGGCAAACTACCTTTTATTCTCCTTTTTGTATTCCATAGGCAAAATTTGCTCACTACTGCATGGTGCTGTGCCACATTTTGCCCACATTACTCATAGTGAATGCATCCCTCCTGTGAGAGAGTTCTCACTGAGGACAGTGTGACTTGTTGCAGAACAAAGAACTTGTCAGGTCAGAAAGGATGTGCAAAGTATTTTCTTTAATATTTGTAAGAGTATTATATTTCTTTAAGGCTCCCTGCCCATGGAAGATGAGGCAAGTAGCTGACTCATTAAACAGTAGAAAGGAGTAATTTGTTTTAAGAACTAAGTCCTGCCTGTTGCATGGTTTTAAGGGCTTTAACTGTAAACATTCCCTTGTTGCACATTACTCAAAGTTATGGTTATGAAAAAACCTCCCTTTTTTTTGCTCTATCCTTTTACTCCTGGTAAATTTGTACTAAAAATAGAAATCTGTTTCAGAAGACAATGAAGTTAATCCTAGTAGAATTACTTGTAGTGCAAAGATTATAAGTGCTCTGTTTTGGTTTATATTATTTACTTATTTTCCCGTTGCTCTAAATAATTAAGATGTGTGAAAATTATAGTCACATAAGCAATAATTCACAAACTACTGGCTAATTCATTGATTACTGCTGCTTTGAAATATGACTACAATTTTTGCTGACACTTACAAGTAAGATGATTTACGGACAACACTTTCCCAATTAACATTGTAATGTATAACTTTATTTAAAAATCATATTACTATGTAAAACATATTAAATAGGCAATAGAATTCCTATCACTAAAGCCCAGATATTTATGTTATAGAAATTCACAGTTATTTAAATATTTATAAAATGAGAGTTGAGAGAAGCATTTTGAAAAGCAGTTAATAATGAACAGACATCAAGGGACCCATCTTTATAACAGCAAAATGCTGTGCAATTCCAATAACTTCCCTGGTGCAGAAGCAGGCCATCAAATTTAATTAAAAGCAGTCAAAAATAAACTGAAAAATTGAACTGCAAAAGCCTATCCTTTGCCAGCAGCTGAAGGCAAAGAGAAAGAGAAGGGAGAACCTTGAAAGTAGTAATGAATTGATAAGCCTTTCTCCCTGCAACTTGTAATTTGTTCTGTCAGATTTTAGTATCAGTTAAACTAGATTAATAGAACAACCACTGACTATCTATCTTAAATCTTATGCCCAGTCCTTTTCTTATGGGTTTCAATGGTAAATGAAAATCTGAGAGGGTCAAAATTTAGATTAATTTCATTGTTTGCTGATTTCTTTTAAATAATTCTGTCATGCACATTAGTTGGGCACAGGCAGAATCAAAACAATTTAGAGAGAGAAATAAACATTTCTGTTGAATGGTTTTTCTAGTTCATCCAGAGAGGTTTCATATCTTTTTTTCCAACAAAGCTAGATACCACCTGAAAAGTTCATCTGCCACTAGAGGTTCCCATGGTGAAATGAAAGATAAGGAGAATAATCTGTAATGTAATAGGTCTAGCAAATTTATTGCTGCTTTATATGCTCCGATTAATGTGGATATATGCAAACTGTACCACAAGGACAGAACCAATTTACTTTAGATCATTTTATTTTTTTATAATAATAATGTTTTAATGAAGCTAAATATTCCCTGCTGTGACCTTATTATGTTTTTCAACATCAGTGGGAAATAGATTATGTTGAATTGTACCAGAGCTCATGAAACAGCAGGAATTTGGAGGCAGAAGATCAGTTATATTTTAGTGGTCAATACAGAATCACGGGAGGCAAAAGCCAAATAGATTCTGGGAAATAAACCAGTTTTTTAAAAAAAGAAGTAAATTATTTTCATGCCAATCAACATTACACACTACAATTTTTATAGTGGTTATTAAAGACACAGTAGTTTCCTAAGATGGAAATTTCCTCTCTAGTGCATATTTTAGGAGGATTGACATTCTCTAATAAAACAAAGTGAAGTAAATAGGAAGTCTGATGTTGAAAGACTGCATAAAATTGATAGCAATATGACTGATTATTAATTCACTCTTTGATAATAAATTAACTCTTATGAAATTAAAAAGAAGTCACCTAAGTAAGAAATGTACAATTTATTGCATTCCATTCAATTTTCATCAGTTATCAGAATCTAAAAGGTAAAAAATAATTAATTTGAAATAGGAATTAAACTTTTCACTCATTCTAATTTCTCTTTCACCAACAGTCGAAGCTTATGCTCAAGTTCAGGCATAAGGAAACTTTCAAGACAGATTTGTTCATAATCTGCTATATATTGAAAAAAGATGCTGTTAAGATCATTCACACTTGCTGAAATTCCTAGTTATTTTTGATGATGTTATATTCAATTTTAGATACCCTTTACACTAAAAAACTGTTAAAAAATCACTCTCCAAAACACAGTGCACTACCTTAACTTAAACAAATGAGTAGAAAAAATGACTTGATTCTCAAACCTTGAAGGGATTCTTTGCAATGAGGCTAGGGTACCCCAGTACACTGTCAGAGAGATATGGACACATTTGTGATTGCTCTGGTGCAGTCAGATGATAAAACAGTCAAAAGCCTTGGAAATAAATACAGGAAACATGATAACTTCAGTCAGTCTGGATAGCATTTATCAGTTGAGGTACCCAGCATAATATTAGAACTGAATCTGAAGCAAATATGCTCCAAGGTTGGTTTGTATTATTTGCTTTCTCTCTAGCTGCACCTGGAAAACAAGTCACGGAGGCTATGAATATCCCCACAGGATATTAGCCACCTAAATCAGGAACCTTGAATTCTAAAGAAAGAAGTAAAACAGGTACAATATGTTAGTTATCAGTGTTTTCACATTTATCCTTAAAGAGGATGTCATCTTGACTTGCCCTTATGGGGATAGGTGGAGAAGTTCTGTTATGACCTGACTCAATGAAGCAGCTGCATCTGTGTCTGTTCTGTTTCTGGAAGGTTATCAATAATTGGTTTGAGAGAAGTGACTGCTGCATATATTTTTTTCACATGGTTGTGAGGTCCCGGTTCCTATCACAAGTCATTTATTTCCAGGAACATAGAGCCAGGCTGTCACACTGAGATGTAGTCACATTCAACTTGGAAAACAAGAGACTCTAAAATTCCCTCACCTCTTTACAGAGTGGAATCCTATATATAAACCTGGTATCCTTTGTCCTAGAGTGATCATGCAAATGCCTTTTCACCTGGTTGAAGATAAGATATGAGAGGATAAAAAGGGATTGCACATTCAATTTTCCAGCAAACCAAAACTTAAACTTTTTTTCCCCTAAGTGTGTTGTCAGGTCTAAAAAAAACAAAAAAAAAATTTCATCTCAGAGAAATCTTAAAATACTTTTGAAATGAAATCTGAATAAAATGGAAGACTAAGAGCTTACATATGAACAACAATTCAGTATGGAAAATATTAATAGTCATTGCTTAAGCAAAAATTTTACTTGTTAAATGACTTTCAGTCTTGTGTACATACCTTGTTTTCTTCAAAGAAAATATTTGACGATTATACTATGGGAATTAAGTTAACAATAGGGGAAATCAGGTTAAAGATAGTGGAATTCTGCTTCTGGGTAACACACCTCTGTTTGTAACTTGGAAGTCATTTGGTTTTTATTTGTTTTTCCTCTTCTTCCTTCTTTTTATTTTTAAATGAGAGCAATTTTTAAGCATAAATTTAAAATCAAGATTAGCTTTATCCACAAGTCTCTGTAGTGCAAATCTGTGTCCAGAACTGCATAAAATCAACCCAATGTAAATACAACATACAGAGGACATGCTAACTATATAACCCAGCTTTATTATCAGTGGGGTGCTGATTCTAATGCAATTAAATTGATTATTAGCTACTATTCTTTAATCAAAACAGCTTTTAAGTAATTTACCAGCCAGTGCAATTTCATTCTTTCTTTGATCTTCTGTATGATCAAGGGAACTTCTTCAGTTGTACCTCATAGTTAACTAAGTTCAGATCAGCTTTTTCAATGTGATTTAATTAAAAGATATGACCATGTCTAAAATTTATCATATAATGAGATTTTTTAATAATTTTCCAACTGAATTTTTTTTTACAATGATATACTGAAGTGTCACAAAAAAATGTACTACAATATTTCTAAATAAATTTTAATAGTCCAGGGAGCTACAGGCCTTTTAAAAACTTACATGCATACTTCAAAGCTTAGTTCAGTAATGTAGCAATAAGAATTCAAAATGATAGAAATTTTTCCCCTGTTATATCAAAATACTAAAAATATTCATAACTTAGGCAGAAAAACTGAATGTAAACAAATTAACAATGATAGTGGTACCTGACAACTTTGAATGATGAGCGAATTGATTCTAAGCAGTTTTGACTTTACAAATACTAGCTAATACTTGCCTCTCCCTTGATAAGAAATGCTTGACACATCAATTAACATATAAATAAAAAATCGTGTTAAGGATTTTTCCTTTCATGTTACTATATACTTCTGTAAATGTTGAGCTATTACCATGCTTTATATACTGTTAAACTGACATATTTTCAACTGACATATTTTCAACTGAAAAATTTTTCAATTTATATTATAAAATATCCATTTTATAAAAGCTGTAATTCAACATGTACATTTAAATTCCAGTTTGAAGCCTACATATAATATGATTAATTTGCATTAGCATATTGTTTTATTACCTTTATCCACCATATTGAAGACACATTGCTGAAGCCTCAGGTTTTTATGTGGTCATTTGTCTTGTCCTTCTCTTTACACCCATTATTATTAAAATTCTTAGAAAGCATTAAGTGATTTACTTTTCTGTGTTGAAATAATCACTGTGTGATAATTCAATAAAGAGAACTTGATGCATGACCAAAAAAAAAAGATACAGATGCACAGAACTGGATTCATTCTAACTTCTACATAGGATAATTAAAGAATTTGATTTGCAATTGTATTATGGTAGGATGTTAAAGTCCTAGGAAATAATGAAATACGTCCTTTGAAATATTTTTTTGAAGGACTAAATGGAGGGAAAGTCACTTCTTCTATATAATAGTGCTAGAAAAATAAATTGCTATAGTTTTTTAACACACTTCTGTTTAACTGAAACCTGATTGCTTCATTTTCTATACAGTCAGTAAATAAAGAACAGTAGTCCCAGAAAAGACATAAAAGAAATACTTGTTTAGATGTTTGCTTCTGATTTTTTTTAAATCACAGCTAATTAATAAAACCATTATTGTGAGTGCATACTTTTCTCATTTTCCATTCTGGTTGGAAATAAATTTCTAATATACATTATTAATAAAATACATGAATATTGATAAAAAGAAGATTCATGAATATTATTCAAATTAACTTCCATTATGATTTTAGGTTGTATTTATGTATCTATTTAGGGAAAAAATCGAAAATAACAAGTTTATTTGTTTTTATTATTGTAATAAAGTGTACAGCTGGCAGGAGATTTCAGCTACTTCTGCTCTTCCAGGAAAATCAATGCTTTGTCAATTTAAGTGTGTTTTGCTGTATTGGCTAATATTTTCAGACTGTGAATTTTCTCCATTTATGGAAAAGTATCAAATGTTATTTGTTATGCTAGCAAATTATCTGTGGTTTCACAATAAATAAAAATATTGCATTATATATGCAAGCTAGCTATTCTGTGTTACCAAAAACTTTGTTCCTTGTTCAAAATAGCAAAAAGTACTGAGGTGTTCCCAGTAGTAAGGTGATTCCCAGTTTAGGAACAGTGGGCAAGAAAAAATTATTGTCCATCTGTGAGCAGTAGGTCTTGAAAGTATTTTTTTCAAGTTCTTTCAGTTTCACACTGCTGTGGTTCCTCACCAGGCTTATTTGAAGTGCCTGAAGCACAGAGAGATCATTAAAATTGAGGAAAACCCCATAACCTCCTATTTTCTCCTCAGTTTTGAAATGTTCTCCAGGTAAACAGTGACTTCTTATCAAAATGGTTTAAATATTTTATGTTGTTTCAATTACTCAAAGTTTTCAGGCTCTTCATTTGTAGGATTTGGTAAATCAATATTAGGTATCAGATAAACAGAGTTTAAAAACATTATAACCACTTAAGAGCAATTAAACTGTACATGCATTGGTAGGAGGAGAAAAACTAAGTAGAATATTAATTATTGAATGAATCAAAATGCTGTTAACAAATAATGATGAGAGAGCATAATCGTCCAGTATCTTTGTCCTCCTAAAAGTCCACTTCAGGGATTGCTGTATGAGATAAGTATGAATAAGAATTCAGGGTACAGTGGGTAGGGAACAGCTACAGACTACTTGAAAAAAATATGCTTTTTCAAATATTTGACCTACTTTCGCATTCATTAACACTTATCTTTGAGAACATGCAGAGAACAGACCAGGTTCCAGAAGACTGGAACTAGGTTGAATATATTTTCAGGCTTTCAGAAGAAGCAGTTGAAGAATTATACACATGCAACAATAACTTCAGTTTTCAGAAAACACTGGGAGAGATAATAAAATAAATTTTATTTGCTCATACGAAGGAAAAATGTAGAAGAGAAATGGCTAACTTGAATTTATTCTAGACATATCATATCAAAACAATTTCATTTCCTTCTAGAGCACACTAACAAAACTTACAGAGAAAGAAAATATATATGTCAGTATCATTACCCAACTAAGACTTTTGTCATTGTCTTGTATGATGTTTCAACAGGTCAAGTCGGGAAGCATGGAGTTCTATGTGAAAGTTTCATAAAAAAGATGAAAATCTATTCAAGGGACCTCGCTAAAATAATAGCTTTATGGGCTTACTGTAATAAGAGATATAAAGTGGCACTCACTGTGGAGTTGCCATAGATTGAAAAATCTTACACAATTACCTAAAATCTAAAAAGATGTTCTTAGATGTTCTACACATTTATGAATACAGTATCAAATATTTAATTTAACCTATATACATTTAAAAAAATACACTGAGAAATAAAAAGTTCTAGAAATACATAGTAAGGAGTAACAGTCTTCATAGATGAAGTCCTGGCATAAGCTCTGGACTGGAAGGTCTGGAAATGGACTTTTAGGAAAAGAGTGAGGTCTGTGCAAAGCCTAGAGAAACACAAAAAGAAGACTAGAACTCTGGAAAACTCTGGAAAACTTAATTAACAAGAATAGATTGAAAAACTTGTTGATATGTTACCTATGAGAAGCACTGATTAGGAACTGGAACACTCTTCAAAATCAGGCAGCCTGCTGCAAAAAGAATAATCTGATATTTTTTTGTGTCCATAGTGGCTAAAAGACATAATAAGATTACATGTGAGATTTCTACTGGACCATAAACATAGCTTCAATAATGAGTATATACTGGGCAGGTTGTACAATCTTCATAATTTAAGACTCGTAGAAAAAAAAATAAGCATGGAGTACATCATTTTTGCTGTCCTAGGGCAAGGAACATCTTAAAAATTCATCTCCAGATTTGTTTTCTGTTTTTGGTCCTGTGACTTGCACTAAACTCTCCTGATAAACCATGCTGATAATTTCAGATGGATAGTCCAGCAGACTTTGTTCACATTTTTTTAAGAATTTTAGCCCATAGAACAATTACATAATACTATAATGTTATTAAACAGTAAGACTTTGTAAACAATTCAAGGTTATTATAACTCATCAAACAAATAGGCTTTTGGTTTTGCATGGGACTTTAGATTGTCATTTATGTGTCATTATATCTACATGCATAATATATATAAAAGGTAATACATTTTGAGTGAGTGGGTCATGAAATGTATTTAATTTAATGGTAGAATACCTTCTGTAGCAGTTGTCATTTTTTAATATATTAATATAACAACTCTAAATTAATGTGCATATATTTGTAGGATGAAAAAATCTTTACTTTTTTTGATTGCTAAATTGGAAAGAGTACTTTTCCTTCAAAACTGCAAACTCGTTCTTAAAATCCATTAATCAGCATGTTAGTCATCCATAGCTGAATTTTATGAAAAACACCATGCTAACCACACATTTGACAGACATGCTTCTTCAGGTAGAAATCTGCCTCCCTTTTTAAATTTATAATGAGCAAAGTGCGTGCATCAGCAATCAAAGACTGCTAAAGTCTGTAGAAGCTGAACTTTGCATTTTGGTCTGCTGTTTATGTCTGAAAGATAGCTAAAAAGGAAAATTATGAGTTCCAGGATGTTTGTTATAAAAAATGCTGTCAGAACAGGCCTTTCTTCTTTGATAGCGCAGTATTGTGATGACCGTGTAATTTACAGGACAGAAACTTACCTGAGGTGGTTCTTGATTCCTCTGATGGAGAATGGACTGCTAGTTGACATAGGAAAGTTATTTTCAATCTCTTTGGCAGTTTCTCTGTTCCTTAAATGGATAAAATAACTTTGTATTGTTTTTCTTTATTTGTATTGTGTTTCTTTAGCATTGCAAATCATCTGTGCTTTATTTTGACAATTGCCAGTCTGCAAGTAAATGTCATACCACTGGGTTATTATGTTGTCAATGACCAGCAGTTAGGCAATTTATACAGTATCTTCCTGAACTTTTTGTTGCTTATAAGGTGATCTGTTCCTAAAAAACAGATCCTAGTGTCTGAAATGGAAGGTAGCTGGATTTTGAAGACTGACTTATATGTAAATCTTGTGTTGGCAATCTGGTAACTAGATCATTTGGAAAACAATTTGAATTAGAGCATTCCCTTTCTTTTTTTTTTTTTTTTAATATATAAAGTAACTAGTACAGTCAAGAGTGTCAGTGTAAGTACAGAGGTGGGGGGAAATGGTAAAGCATTTGGCATATTTTGAAGTACCTTACATGCTTGCACTGATGTGAAAACCTCATATGATTTGTACATACTGTAAGATAGAGATATAGGAATCAGTTCTAGGAAAAATAGTCTTGAGATATTCAGAGGGAAAAAAACAAGGAAAATACACTTTAAATGTAGTTACTTTTGAAAACATTGAATGTTTTAAACTGTAACTTTACACTTTTAAAATGTACCTTAAAGAACTCAAGGAATAAATTTGAACTGTATCACTTTCAATGGGAGCAAAATTGTACAGAAATCCAGAATACTGATTTTAACCTGGCATAGTTTCATATGCATAGTTTTCAGTTTTAATTTCACTGTTTTAGCTTGAGGAAGAATATTTTTTAATTAATATCTGCTAAACAGGTTCTATTTTTGACAAATCTGTCCTGTCCAGCCCTTCCTGAAATAATAATAATTGAAAAAAGGTTGATATATTGGATACAAGATAAGCGATTTCAATTTTATTGATTCTGTAATCTAGTTTGGATGTTTACAATCAAACACTTTACTGAATCTGTGCCTAGCTAAATAATGTGGCTTGAGTTTTTGAAGTTCAGAACACTGAATGTCTTAAAATGAAGACAATGCTACTGTCTTTGATGGCTGGGGAAGAGCAAAGTTAAAAGTAAGCCACATGTCTAGAGGCCAAACCAATGGTACATTGCTGTTTCCCTCTGCCATGTCTTCCTCCTTTTTCCATTCCATAGCATGGTGAACAGCAAAATTTCTTATTGTATGATGTGCAGGAACTGAACAAAGTATTAGTTTCTGAAAGCAAACACACACAAAAATTAAACAGACTTTAGTAAAGTTTTTTTCTATTTGATTTGGGAACTACATGTCTTTAAAGTTTCAATGTGTTTTGAAGAAAAAAAAATAAGAGATTAAACAGCACTTCTTGTGCTGTGTTTAATATTGAATTATACTTCAACTGGACAAAGACAGAATACATCTGCAGGATACAGATGTACTCTACAGATGTATTCTACAGATGTATTCTACAGATGTATTCTACAGATGTATTCTTTCCTACATTTGTACTATTTTTTTCATGCACACTACTGGGAGATGTCACTGTTAAGAGTGAAAGCTTTGCCTTTCATCATTCATTCATTTCAGACCACATTGTTGACTTAGTATTTATTTTCTACTTATTTTACAACAGTTAGATCTTTTAATATAGAAGCTAATATATTAAGTTGACAGAAAGATTTTGCTTAATACTGCTTAAGGAAAATCAAAAAGGAAAAGCTGAATTGAGCTGAAACACAGTTACTACGTGCTATAGATTGAATATACAGAATAAACCAATTTAGATAATTATATATACATTATATATATTATACATGCTCTTTTTTTGTAAAGGAATCTCAGAAAGGGTTTTCTTGTAAAAATTATATGTAGTATGCAGACCATTGGAAAATATTTGAAAATCGCCATTCACACAGAAATAATTTTGAGAACCAGGCTTGCAGTTATGATTCTTCCTGTAAATCAGTTAATGGATGTTTTAACCGATTCCATTGATTTATGTTCAGATTTCTATTTAGTTTTAAAATTATATTAATTTAGTTACCAAAATCATAAGCAGTTTTACTTCAGTGTAGCTGTGTTCTTTGCATTGGATTCTGCTTCTGGAATCTGTACTGTAATTTTGCATCCTTTCCTTGGATTGTGTTAATGAGATGTTTTCAACTGTGTTAAATGACACACTGCATTACCTACATTGGAAAATGAAATTTAAAAAAAATAATTTAGAGGGAACAGAAATGAAAGAGAAAAGGAAGCCATAATTCTGAAATTTATTTCTATGTACTTACATGTGTGCATTTTCATTTTTCGACATTTATGACTTCTTCCAGAACATCATGGCACAGAAGTCATGATGATGATTTATTAGTCTCTATCACTATATGAAATCAATGAGACACAAGTATCAAGATATTTTTAAAGTCCTTATCGAAAATGTTAGATACCCATACACTTTTAAAACTATCAGTCCACTGTATCCTATTTTTAAAAAGGAAATTGTTGATTGCACATGCTTAGTGAATTTTTGTTTCTGCATACATTAGACTGTAGTTAATAATATGCCTGAAACACATCCTCAATGGCTTGAATGTTCTGTATGAAAAAATTAAATCAAAACTGTTTAATTTTTGTCATAAAATGTTTTGGCTTGCATTTTATTATCCCAAACATATACCCCTGATTTCTTTCTATGCTTGCTTTTTAAATTCTCCATACATATGTGAAATCATACATCTTTCTATTCTATTTCTAATAGGGTGGGTTGTTTTTTTTTTTTATTTCTAAATAGAAATCTAGTAGGATTGACTATAATTAAAGAATTTTAAAGATTTATGAGTTAGCTTTACATACGACACTATTATTACCTACATTTTACAAAGCAACAGATTTTTGCAGATCTGGAAAGCACAACAAAAAGATTTTTTTTTTTTTTTGGTGTAGAATATTCCTGCTGTCTTGAAAACAAGCTGCAAACAAGACCATACACCACAGTCAATAATAAGTGTTTCATTTTATAGTAAATATGAGAGAGAAATAAATAGAAAATGGTGGT
>VXAC01000115.1:0-29897 GCA_013399225.1 Rhipidura dahli
GATAATTCCAGGTATTAAACTAATTTAAAACAGTTTATTTAACAATTAAAAAAAANTTAAAACAGTTTATTTAACAATTAAAAAAAAAAAAAAAACTGGAACCGAAGAAAGAGAAAAAAACTTGAAAAACCGGGAAAAAGATGAAGTCCGGGATCCTCCACAATTGAAGACCTTTTTTTCAGCCAGTCTGGCTGGCACAACCGGGCAAAGCTTTCTTTTGGTGCTGGTTGCTTGAAAAAGCGTGGTTGGAAAATGGCCTGGTCCAGCACCAAAGCTCCCTCGTGGCTAATCCGAACGAAAAGGAGGGCTGGCTTTGGAATTTGGTTTGAGAAATAGTACCCAGTGTCTGCTCTACTCCACCCCCCTCAGTTCTGCTCCCATGGCCCGCAGTGGTTGGTCGCCTCCTCTCCCAGCTCTGGTGATAGGCTTTTACCTTTTAACTAATGGCTCATGGATGTCTAGGGAATTGTAATAATATTTTCGGCGGGAGCGGGACTCATTTGAATGCAGGTTTCCATGGTGCTGGATTGCAGGAACAGGGTTGTGTGCTTCTTCAAGGCAGGGCAAGCTAATATTACAGCTCTTAAAACTATTTAAACACTTTAAACACTTTTAAAACATTTTTATAACTGTCTAAATAAAGGATATAGTTAATTTTACATTCTGATTATAATAACATTTCCTAAAACTATTCTTTAATCACTCTTTTACCTTCTTTAAGTAACAACCTTAATACTCGATGAGAGAAGATGCGAGTCTTAGACGTTTCATGAATAACACAGAGCATGGCCCTGACCTTCCAAGGCACTAGCTGCGTCAGAGTGTGGAGGAGCCAATGGTGCCTCTGCCACAGGCAAGGGCTTCACCTGCACTGATGTGGCTAGGAGTGCTCAAGGGGAGACTCTGCAAGGAGAGACAGCGGGTGCTGAGGACCTGACCATGGGCTATGCCTGTTTTCCAGGCTTAACTCTGGACTAGCTCTGGTCTGTGCCTGCAGCCTGAGTTTCCCTGGATGACAGGAGCAGACCATCAGTTTAGTATGATCCCAGAGCAGTCCAGCTTGTGTGCTGTGAGGATGCTCTGCCATGTGAATCAAAGTGCGGAAGTTGGGGATAATTGGAGGATTTTCTTCAAAACTGGAAGCAAGAGAGGTGGTTGTTCCATGAACACCTGGCATTTCTGCTTTGTCTCCTCTGGGGCTTTTTTAGCCTCATAGACTGAGCTTCCCATTCTTCAAGCTGTCTCTGTGTGTTACAGTTTCTCTAAATAACCAGTGGAGAGAAGATGTTTGCATTTGTTTAATCCACAGATGCAAAGAATGAAGAAAATCTCTCCTGGTCACAGTTTACATTTTATGAAATCTTGTGTCTTAGTTTTTAATGTCCTTCTTCTAGCCCTGGCAGTCCCTTGTTTCCCCTTTCTCCCGAGCAAGCGTTCTCAGCAGACATTATCGCAATGCACTTTCTAGAGGAGTTCCAAATATAAGCTGATCCAGCAGGTCAGAGGCTGTTCAGGCAAGTTCTGTACTAGCCCTTACATGAAAAAAATTTGGTAAATTCATGTGATCATTTTTGCTCTTTAAGTATCTGGTATATGAGTAGGTGTGAGAGAGATGCAGAGAACGTTACAATGAGTCAGTAAGAACTTTTTTTTGGTACAGGTTAGCTGTTGCTGTTTGTAGAACAGATGTAGAAAGAAACACTCTGACTCCAATATCGAAGGGATGGAGAATCCGTGATTTTACTAATTTTTCAGAAGGCTTTTATAACAGATCGTGAACGTATTAGGTGTCATAACTTCATTGACTCTGTGGGCTAAGCCCATCCCAAGGGGCTGAGCTGACAATCTAGCACGTAGTAGAAAGATGTTTACCTAACAGAAAAGCTTCTATCTGAGAAAAACAATTTGCAGGTGCAAGGAGTTTAGAAAAACAGTGATATTGTTTAGGCTAGCATCTGTGAGAAAGAAAAGGTTCTCACAAGTGCTAGAGAACTGAGATTTTTCATGGCTAAAAGTTTCTCAGCACCAACAGTTAGTCATGGAATCGCAGAATGCTTTGCTGTGGAAGGGACCTTAAATATCATCTCATTCCACAACCCCTGACATGGGCAGGGACAACTGCCACTAGACTAGATTTTCCAAAGCCCCATCCAGCCTGGCCGTGAACACTTGCAATCAGGAGTGAAGAAGATGATACTTGTTGAAAAAAACTGTGGGACTTTTTTTACCATTGCTCTATAAATTTCACATTATTGTGAGTCTCTGTGAACTTCACTCCCCAGTCTTCTCTACTTATGTGCTTTGAATGCCTTTATCACTCCATACTCTTGATTCTAGAACCACTCTATTTACGTGGTTCTCCCCCTTCTACATGTTCTTTGAGGATGTCATCTCCTCCAGAGGCTGACTTGCCAGCTGACCATCCCCAGCTAGGACTAGAGCAGTGCTTGGGTCAAATGGAAGTTTACCACTGAAGTTATTACACTTGCCAGTACTGTGTAAATATTTACTACATTTACCAAAGCAGCTTTACTATTAGAAAAAATTCTCTGAAGGTGGTGTTCTGGGACCCAGGAGACTGGAAATTAACTGACCACTGTGTTACCTGCAACCACCTCCTCTCGCTCCCACCCTTCAGCTCTTGGCTAAGGGTGGGAACAACTTGCAGCTCTATGGGAGATTTGCACAGGGAGCTGAATCACAGAGACTATACCATTTGCTGTCTTGCCTCATTTCAATAAATGGTTTTCCTGAGCTTTATTTCTAATATATTATTTATGATGTGTAAGAAATAATTAAAATACTGGCACTCCTCAGATGCACTTCGTGTGTAAGGAAATGCAATGTTAAATATTTAATGTAGCTATTTAAAAACCAAATTCATATTCATGTAGCGCCATCTGTCACCAAGCCTCTGCAGCTGCACAGGACAAGGGCATTTTATTTTATTGAATTAACATAACTCTTGGCAGCACTTTAAAAAAACTTTTTTAGGGGGAAAGAAAAAAATAAAAGAAAAAGGCTTCATAGCTCTTATTTTAAAGTGTTTTGTAATACTACTTCCAGCTGTGTGAACAGTGAGTTTGGTGAAGCTTATCTGTACATGTACAGGGAAACCAGAGGCAAATTAGGCTATAGGGGCTCAGCAAAGAAATATGAGACTTATTTTGGCTTGCTCAGGGTGTGAGAACTCTTCACTTTGTCTTATTAGTCTCAGGCTGAGATGGATCAAGATGGGCAACACATACCAAGCAGTCTTCAAAACTTCAGCATGACGCCATTGTCCCCAGTATCCACAGAACAAAATAACCCTTTGGCATGAGTGCAATGAAGACTTTCCTGCTCCTTGTACCTTTTTGAACTACGTGTTTGCCAGCCTCAGGTTTGTTCTTATTCTTCCAAGTTTTTATCCAGTTGGCTGTTGGGCTGTGAGCACATCTCTCATAGTTGGGAAGGTGGCCTCATGTAGGAGCACAGCCTGGTTCACAGCACAGCAGTTGCCTGCAGGTATGTGCATCCTGACTTTCAGGTGGCTCAGATCAATTCCCAATGACTTTCCAATGAGGTTTTCCAAGCAACTACAAGGGAGGCTTGTTCTCTGCTAGGCATTCATAATTGCATGCTTAGTAAATGATTGGCATGGAGAAGTCATGGGTGAAGCATTCACTCTCTGCTGTAAGTAATTTGGTGAATACAGCTAGGAGTTCCAAATATTATATCCCCTGATTCTACTGCTGAAATGTTTTCATCAAATCCACTGCAACATACAACTTTAGTTGTGTTTTTTTCTGAAACACCTGAGGTAATTTTGCCTATGTAATCATTACCTGCCAGAAGTCACGTTAAGTTGCAGTTGCATTGGCTTGAACTCAAAACTGGAGCACAACTGGCAATTTTTATCTTGTTTTGTTTCCTTCACACTTGAAGACATAAAGAAAATAGATGAACCTAAGTGAGTTGGTTTTGCATGGCCAGGTTTTTGGTAGTGGGGGGGCCACAGAGGTGGCTTCTGTGAGAAGCTGCCAGAAGCTTCCACCCTGTCCAGCAGAGCCAATCCCTGATGGTTCTGAAGATCGACATGCCACTGGCCAACCCTGGGCCACTTAGAGAGGTTGGTAACACCTCTGTGATAACATATTTAAGAAGAAAATCAAATCAAAGTACACACAGTTTTTCTTCTAGCCACAGAAGGGGAGGAGGTGAGAACACATGAGGGAAACAACATGGAGACACCAAGATCAGTGGAGAAGGAGGGGAAGGCGCTCCAGGCACCGGAGCCAGGATTCCTCTGCAGGCCGTGGTGAAGACCAAGGTGAAGCAGCTGTGCCTCTGCAGCCGTGGGGATCCACGGGGGATGCAGAGATCCACCCACAGCCTGTGGAGGAGGTGCCCGTGCTGGAGCCGGTGGATGCCTGCAGGAGGCTGTGCTCCAGTGGATAGAGGGAGGCCCTTGCTTCCAGGCTGGAGCAGCCTGTCCTTGGAGGACTGCACCCCATGGAAGAGAGACCCACGCCACAGCAGTTTTGGGAGGACTGTTTGCCCGTGGGAGGAATTCACGTTGCAGCAGATTTGGGAGAACTGATGCTCGTGAGATTGGAACCACTCTGGAGAAGTTCACGGAGAACTGTCTGCCATGGGAGGGACGCCATGGGAGGGACTCCATGGTCTCACAAAGGAAGGACACCTCTCCTAGAGCAGCAGAAGAAAACCTGGGGTGACAAACTGACCAAACCCCCCACCCGCTGTCTCCCTGAACTGTTGGTGGGGAGGAGGGAGGGGCTGGGGAGAAAAAGGTGTTTTAAGGGCTTATTTTGCTTCTCATTATCCTCCTCTGATTTTGTTAGTAATAAATTCACTTTGCAGCTTGAGGTTGAGTGTGTTTTGCCCTTGAAGTGTTATCTCCCAGTACTCATCTCAGCTCATAAGCCCTTCATTAACTTTTTTTTCTCCTCTACCCAGCTGTGGCAGGGGAGGGTGAGAAAATGGCTTTCATGGGTGCCTGGTGTTGGGCCAGTGTTACACTGTGACAACTAGGCAAACTGCGCTGAAACCCCCATTTGAAATAAGAAAGCTAAAGAGTGAATCTCAGGAGCTGCTCAAGGGTGGAAGCACATCTTAAATCCCATGATTGTGTGCTTACAACTTGTTGAGATCCTATCATTACTGAAAGCATTTTTTCCCCTTCTGCAGTGACATAGACACCAGACTCAGCACAGCATGGCTGAAAGAACTGCATCCTTCACGTGTTCTCCTGCTGGAGACTTCCATGCCATAAGCTTTGCCTGTGACAAAGTTGGTAAAGTAAGCCTGGCCTCAAGAACTTTATTTGGATTGTTTGAGTTATTGCGGAAGGCCAGGAGAAGAAAGGAGTGTTGATACTTGCTTACCAAGAACTGTGCTTATTGGTTTATATGTATGCAGAGACTGGGAAGTAATGAAGTTTCAGAGTATTCTCTGCTGTATCTGGTGGTGATTGTGTTACTTCAGTTCCTTGCAACAAATGAAACTTGGAAAGAGATGGAGAAAGTAGCAGGGTTTCCTTGTTGTGTTGCAGCATCCCCACTGGCAGATCTGGCCTCACTGAATGGAGATGGCTCCTTGTGTAATCTTTAGGGCTAATTTCCTCTAGATTGTTTGGGGACATGTGAATCTATGTGTGAGCTGCCTGGCATGGGTCCAGAGGTGGGGAATCATATTGGGTTTGTATGGCCTGGTTTTGGTAGCAGGACCATTACATGGGTGGCTTCTGTGAGAAGCTGCTGGAAGCTTCCACCATGTCTGGCAGAGCCAAAACCTGTTGGCTCCAAAGATGGACGAGCTGCTGGTGAAGGCTGGACCAATTACAAATGGTGGTAACGCCTCTGGGATAACATATTTAAGAAGAAAGAAAAAAAGTTATGGCACAGTTGTAATTGCAGCCATAGAAGAGTGGAGAACACGTGAGAAGAACAACTCAGGAGACACCAAGGTCAGTGCAGAAGGAGGGGAGGAAGTGCTTCAGACACCAGAGCTGAGATTACTCTGCAGCCCATGGTAAAGACCACAGTGAAGCAGCTGCACCCCAGCAGCCCATGGAGATCCACAGGGATGCAGAGATCCACCCACAGCCTGTGGAGGAGCCCCACACCAGAGTAGGGGGATGCCTGAGAGGATGCTGTGACCCTGAGGAGACGTGGAGAGAGGAGTCCACTCTGGAGTAGCCTGTCTTTGAAAGACTGCACCCTATGGGAGAATGACCCACACTGCAACACTTCGAAGAGGACTTGCCCATGGGATGGACTAGTGTTGGAGAACTTCACAGAGAACTTTCTCCCATGGGTGGAACCCCACAGTAGGGCAGGGAAACGACTCCTCTCCCTGAGCAGTGGGAGAAACCAAGGGTAATAAACTGACCATAACCCCCATTCCTATCTCCCTGCACCAATGGGGTAGGAGGTAGAGCTGGGAAGGAGGGAGGACTGGGGGAGAGGTGTTTTTAAGGGTTTATTTTACTTCTCATTATCCTGCTCTGACTTTTTAGTAATAAATTCAATTCACATCTCTAATT
The DNA here is from genome assembly GCA_013399225.1 of Rhipidura dahli. Classification (NCBI taxonomy): domain Eukaryota; kingdom Metazoa; phylum Chordata; class Aves; order Passeriformes; family Rhipiduridae; genus Rhipidura; species Rhipidura dahli. The sequence continues at coordinate 6,548 of VXAC01000115.1, forward strand.
AGAGCCTGTCTTGCCCATGACAGTATTTGCTGAGTGATCTCTCCCAGTTCCTTATCTCAACCCATGAACCTTTTGTTACATTTTTTCTCCCTTGTCCAGCTCTGGAGGGGAGTGAGTGAGTGGCTTTGGTGGGTGCCTGGCATCCAGCCATGGTCAACCCACTACAGGAACCTGCCCCTTTGGGATCAGTTTATCACCACATTGCTCTGCTGCAGAAAGCTGAGCCGTTTCTTTCCTCCCATTGTTTATCCCTTCTTCCTCTTCAGTATATCTCCTTGGGTCTCGGAAATGGGAAGTCCCAGGCAGAGCTCCCTGCTTTGCCTTTGCAGGGCACAGAGGTATCCTAATCGCTGTGGTCAGCATTCTCCATCAGAGGCAACACCTGTCCCAGGTACAGGCAGGGAAGTGTTACATTGTGAAAAAAGGCAGCAAAGCTTTTGAAAATCCACCCATATGACACAGGTGCTAAAGGTGTCACGTATCTCTCAGCCAAGAAATGCTTTCAAACACATACTGAGTTTAAGCATATTACTCCCTAATATGCATGGCAGAGTAGAAATCCACTTCTGTGTATAAATATATTTCAGTGTGCTCTTGAATGCTTCTCTCTGTGAGTACTTTATATATTACTGTAAGGCTCACAGATAGCACGATGGCACTGGCAAACAAGAACTAGAACTGAAACTGTCTTAGAAACCAATAGTAAGCATGACTATCATCCCTGGTAGTGAATAAAGAAGGTGGGCTCCCTTTTTACCTGTCCAGCTGAATGCATGTCTTGGTTTAAGACAATTTAAGGGGGACACTCTAAAATGAGTTACCTCCTCTTAGTTTTAAGTTTTACCTCCCTTTCCACCAATAATGAGAAATGAATATAAGTAGATATAAGTGAAAAAAAAAAACAAAACCAGTTTATTTAAAAAATGAAATAGCAACAGGCAAAAAATAACAGTATATAATCACTGGTTACAAAGTTGCTGTAATCTCGGGGACTCTCCCGGGGAACAAAGAGAAACTCAAAATGGCAGAGTGAAATATTCCCCAAGACGGCGGTCATCACAGGCGACTGCATGAAGGCAGACAAAGGAATATGGCAGCAGCCCTCACCCGCTCTTATCTCCCTGGTGACACCAGCTCCTCTAGCGCATAGCACATTTCGGCGGCTGGAACTCGGACAAGAGCTGGAAACTGTGGAGCGACTTCGCCTTCCTCTTGGCAGCAGACAGCAAGCAGCGGGATGAAGTGTCCCAGACTCAGTGCGCCTTCACCTTAGTCGGGCGCTGCTGGTGGGCTGGGGTGACTGCACGGGGTGCTGCCACTCTCAGTGCAATGCCGCAGCTACAGACAAATGCTGCAAAATTAATTCTGAAACAGTTTTTGATTGCGAAATGCAGCTTCTCGAGTTGCTACTCTTGCAAGTAGAGGCAAGAAAAAGCCAAGAGGCAAAGGCTAGAGACTCTGCCTGAGTGCCTTGACTTCCTTCTAAAGAGCCCAGGGCACCCCCAGCCCCTGCCCTCCCATTCCGTTTTCTGGGCACAGGGTCTTAAATATGACTGTAACAAGTTTGAGCACAGATAGATATGGAATACAATTAACATTTTAGGTTACCCAGGACGATGCACCATTAAATGAAATAAGGAATTTCTTAGCTTTGCTGCTGAGGGATAGTCCTGAGGGATGACTGGTGGCCCTTGCAGTGGTTTGGGCACGCTGGCTTGGGTGCTGACTGCAGTCCCATCCTTCAGCAGCAGCTTGCAGGATCTCCCAGAGCTGTACAACAGGCTGTGATTTTTCTTTTCCCTCTGGAAAAGGGCTTCTGAACATGTGCGCACAGATTTATTATGCAGACATCCACAGAATAAGAATAAACTAAATCCCCACATCACCAAACAATGTACTATTTGGGATTTAATGAAGATTTCTCCCCCCTCTACACAGCAAGTGGATGCTATATGGTTTAAATTATGTATAGGTCTATTACAGAATAATCAGTGCTAAATACATATGCATACACAGAGCACAATAAATTATGTATCTTGCCTTAATATTTCATGAAGAAGAGCCATGGTATGTATTGATTTCATTTAGACCTGAGTTCAAGAGAGCATTTAAAAATATTTCTATTTTTAAATCCATGAATCATCATAACAGGACTGTTCAGGTGCTTTCAATTAGATGTATACTTAACAACTATGCTGAATTTGAGCCATAATGATAATCAGATTAATAGTTTGAACCAATGCCCAAGGAAGCCAGTGGGAGCCATTTAATCTATTTTACTAGGCTCTTGCAGTATGATTCATTTTTAAAATATATTTGTATGCATATATATATTTCATGAAGGAAATGGAAGGTGGACATTTACTGAGAAATTGGAGTCTGTCTGAGCCTGGAATCACCTTATACAATCATGAATTTCTGTACTGATCTGAGAAATCAAGGTAAGCTATCTCAAAATGCCACTGGCAGCCACTCACTCATTCCTCCAATGCCCAGGACATGCCACACTGAAGGCTGAACAGTCTCCTGCCCATGTGAGTAAGCCAGCATCTTTTGGGTAACAGGAACTCATTTTTACCTCATGAAATTATTTGGATTATTTTTCTGTCCTGAAAGATATGGGGGAAAAGCGACAAATTGTTCAAAAGCACTTCTATAGCACAAGAACTTAAATCTCTCTGACAGACTTGGAGCTCTGATCCAACTGGGGGGAGGGGGAGTTAGCCTGAACAACCTGGGGAGACAGGACTTCCAGCTGTTTTTTCTGCACATGTGTCTATGCTGCTGATGATTTAGCTTGTTTGGGGCATTTTTCTTATCTTGAATCTGCAGCTTTCAACTACATGCTTGATCTTCTCTAAGACAACTGTTGAGATACATTAATTGAGATGTCATAAAGGACAAATATATCTGATCAAGAAAACAGCTGCCTTAAATAGAACATTTAATTTTGTCCTGATGGCAACACTCAGGAAACTGTACATTATAGAATGAATCTGTCATACGAACATGTGCACACACATTACTTTCTTGTTTTTGTAGAAAGAATCAGGTCACAACACCCGTGACTCTGCTTTGAGCCTCACATTTCTTCTCCTGGACTTATCCAAAATTTCTCTTTGGAGAATGTGGCTACAAGTAATACCATCATCTACTGGAAGACACAACAGAAGCTCAAGCATAACCTAAAAGCCTAGTGAACTGATTTCCACTTAATTACCTTTTCCTTTCTTGCCTTTTTTTTCTTCTCTTTCTCCCTTCAGGACACAAGCAAAGCTGATGGTTTTAATATTTGCTAACTAAAATGTGACTGGGCTTTTCTCTTTAGGTTTTTGTCAACAAGTAGAAATAATGGTTAGTGTTTCCCTATGCATCCTATGTGAACTGGCTCTTACAAAAATAAATTAAATAGCCTGTGTTTTATCACTTTATTGTTATTACTATTATTTATTAATAGCATGCTGTATTGGGCTTTTGTTTATTTTTAAAGCATGGTGTTTGTAGTTGAATCTGTATGTTGGCTCACACATTAATATGGATGCAAATATTGAGCCATTCTGTGTAAAAAATATCACCTCTTACGGATCTTTAATACTGCTGTGCTTTGCTTCCACAAGGTATTCTTGCAGTGAACGGAGAAAATCAGTCCAGACCTTACCTATGGTACTAAAGTCTAGGAGTTGATTGTTTTTTCTGGCTATTGTAAGAACCAAGTTATGTTGGGGTGGTTTGTTGTACATTAGGAAAAGAGTAATTTTCGAATTGTGGCCATCAAATTCTGAACCTCCTATGGACCCCAAACATTTTGTCTCAAACTGCCCTCATATTTCTCACCTATAACTTCTGAATCCAGAATCAAACTACTGAGACTACACTACATGCAGTGGGGTTTTTTCTTCAGTTGGATAGGCCATATTAGAGGGATTTAAATGATGATGTAGCAATATTTTGAATCCATTTCCACTTCTGCAGTCTTTTTATTTCCTAAGAAAACCCATATAGTGTTATTTATTGTCTCATCTGAAAATGGCAGAAAGCATAAATGAATTATTTTTCACTTACTTGGAAGGGTTTAAAATTTGTGGAGTTCACAGAGTATCAAACATCAGTAGGTTCCCATACCAAGATGCAACTCTCTTCAGTTTGCTTCTGCAGACTAAAAGGTTTTGGTTTATACTTTAATGATTTATTTCATATGTCAGTAACTCTTAAATATCCTGTAGAAGAAAATCTCAGAAGACATCCATTTGTAGATACAGTCGTTTTTATCTGGGGCAAAATAAAAAGACCTGCAAGCAAGCCGATATTAAATTGTATTATCTAATGGCAACAAAATTTAATATTGGCTCTCTTTAATAAAATAAATTTGTAATCTTAGATGATAAATCTAAAATTAGGTCATGCCACACCTTATGGCTGTCAGCTCACTCTGTGAGATGAGCAGAGTCTTCCACACTCACTGCAGAAATACTCTTTTGTTTCTGCTCAAAGGCTTTGAGTTGAAAAGACTTTTTAAGAAATGGCTAAACTGGATGCATTGTTTAAATTACAAATTTTTTTAGTCTTCTTCCTAACAGAAGAATTACTGTGGCTGTTTTAAACCAGCAGATGGATAATATAATGGAAAGTACTGAATGCTTAGGGAAAGAGTATGAGAACAGAGAGAACTTACAGAGGTCCTGCTCATGGCACTCCAGGCTCAGAGATGCCAGGGAGTGAATGGTCTGACCCTCTGCCTTCCGCAGGGGCCAGTGCCCATGAATTTGTCTCTGCTTTCTTTTAGTCCATATAAGTTTTTCACCTTCACAGAGTCCTCTGCTAGTGAGTTCTCCAGATCAGCTGCATCTGTTTCCATAAAGATGCCTCCTGCTAGGCAGAAAATAGCCTGAGGCTAGTGTCACTGGCAGATCCTGTGTAAATCCTGACTGAAAGCAGGGAGAGTTGCCCAGTCATTGATGATAATGCCAGTTCCTAAATTTGGGCTTAAAACTAGAGCTTTAGCTTTTTTTCCCATAATGGGAAAATGTTGTGATTTCCACAGCAAGAATTAACTCGAAAATTAATGCCTGAGAAGGTGAAAGGTACAAAAACGAACTCTAGAAAGTGGTGAAATACGGTGTCAGATCATAATTCTCTCTGTTTCTGCATCTGCCACCAAGTTTCTGTGCAACCCTCATGTGCCCATCTGAATAGGAGATAGAAATGTTACTATTGACCAAGAAATGACACAGGTCCCAGCATGTGGACACAGGCTGCCTGACACACCTTGATGTCTTTGGCCTCACAGCAGCTTTGGAGGACAGGATGGTGGCTCAGTGCCTCTTGCTTCTGACCTGGACCGTAGTACTGAGCTGTTCTGCTGTGCCTCTTCAGCCAGCCGTTTCCTACAGCACTAGTGTGGCCTTGATTCATAAATGTCTGAAAGTGTTTATTAAGAGCAGAGTGAAGATGCTTTAGAAGAGAGGCAGGCTTGCCTGTTGGGCAGCAGCAGCTTGAATACCTCAGTGCTGCAGTTATATTTGATGGTGCATGTACTTTGCTACAGGAAAGCTGCCAAATGGCATTTTATTCCTACCTCAGAGCTCTATGGAATGAAAAAAAAGGTGAATTTCCATGCTTTTTTTGGCCATAAAAGTGCCTACAGGTCTTTACACAGCTTTACCAGGCCTGACTCAGACCAAAAAGCACCATTGGGACTGAAGCTGTTCGTGCTTAGAAGTCAGGGCTTTATCAAGTGGCTCAGACTAGGATGAAGGTCGCCACCACCTAGCCAATTTCCCCAGAACCAAATGACAAAATTACAGTCTTATCCTCAGCCCAGGGTCCCTAGAAGGGGCAGCTTTCTCCCAAATATTTATGCTAATGGAGTGTTTTTATTAATTCTTTGTCATGATTCCTCTTTAACCTCCAAGCCAGGTGTAGCAGTCCTAGGACCAGCTGTGGTTTTATCAGGATTTTGCCTCAGTTTGAGTACCAAGATTTATTTCTTTAAATACCCAGATTGAAATCTTTAAATAAATCTTTACCCAGATTTATTTCTTTAATCTTGCTGATGCTCCTCCACTTTTCTTTGTCTAGCAAATGGATGGCCACAAATTTCCTGCCATGCAGGTAATTTTTCTCAGGTTTGTTTCTCAGTCACAATGAGTGTAGACCTGTTGTCCTAACCTCACTGGCAGATTTTGAGTCCTTTTGACCTTGATCTGAAGCCCACTGAAGGCTATAGAGGTTCTCTCAAGCTTCAAAGTATTACTTTCATTCTGAATTGCCACATTTCTGCAGGATAGCTTGCCTTTGCCACATCATTTGGACTGCCCATCTGTTGCTTAGCTACAAGACTAATAATAAGAGCCTAAATGATGGAGTGGGCACTGAAGCATTTCAAATACGACAAGACCCAAAGGATGCTCATCAGTGTATTTGCAGGAATACTACACATCATGTTTTCTGAGGTTTTAGTGACCATGATTGTTAGCTTTTAGCTTACACAGCTCTGGTTGCTACTAGCTTGGCTTTTGCTGGATCTGGCTTGTTTGCAAGCTGTGGCCGGAGACACTGATTTTAAGGAAGGTGTGTGCTTGGGGAGAAATTGCTAAATGAAGGTCCTTGAAAGAGGGAAATAGGATAGGAGTTTCTTGGAAGTTTCTGTAAGGGAAAACTGTGATTGTTGGAGTTAAGTCCTAGTTGCTAGAGTCAGATTATACAATGCAGTATCAATGTGAACTGCAGAACTAGCCATAGCTGCTATGTATTATTATAGATCTGTGTCCACAGCAGCAATACCTTTCAGCTCTTCCCTGTTCTTTGTGTAAGGGACTTACTTCATAACTTCACAAACTGGGATTGCATTTTTGCAGCCTCATGAAAATGAGTGACACCAATTGCCCAGGACACAGCTTTGGTTCCCAGAGAAGCTACATGTGAAAGATACAGTGCTGTGCTTCCAGCAACATTAATTAATAGTCCGGAGGTGAGTGCTCAGCCCAACAGCTGAATTTAGTAACAGTTCATCTGAATTCAAGAGAAGGTTTCTGTGAACCTCCAGCAGCATCTAGTAGGACTCATGCTTCAGCTTTGTGGCTGGGGCTTGTATGGAGAGGTAGCCTGGGGAAAAATTTTCTTGAGGTTCAGCTGCCTTCAGTGTGAGTCAGCAACAGGAAATACAGATAAGACCCATCAGCTGGACAGTGCTGGACCATCCCCAGAGCAAGGTCTCAAGGAGAGGCTGGAATGGCTTTGTGCTTAAGAGCTTCCTTGGAGTAACTGGTTGTGTTGGTCTGTAGCTTGAAAGCAAACAAGTTCCTGCCTACACCTCCAGTGTGACGCCTAACCAAGGGGACCTGTGGGAAGGGCAAGGATTGCAGTTTTGGTTTTCTTTTTATCTTGTCTCCACAGATTGCTCTTGCTGTTTGCATTGCAGATGTGAGCTTGAGGAGATACCATAGCTGACCATGAAGGGGTCAAAACTTCTTCCCACGTTTTAAAACACAGAAATGACATCAACAAAACCTGATCAGTTAAGAGGAGAGGAGTTCACTATAAAATATTGTATACTGGATTTCTGGTTCGTATATGGTGATACGGTGCTACTGGGAAAATTGCACCGAGGGTGATTTCACATTATTATTATTTCTTGTTAACAGCTTAAGCATATATGTAAGTAGTGTGGAACAAAACCCTCCTGTGAAAGTGTTAGTGGTTTTTGACCCCTAAACTCAAAAGCAAGAAAAGCTCTTGGTGAAATACATCAGGGCAAAACCCCAAAACTTGTAATCAAGTGGAACAATGTTGTGTTGTTGCCTATTAAGATACTGCATTAATGTATGGAAATTCAGCTTATGGGGACTTGTGCCATATATATGTGCAATTTATGGAGTTGTTCTGAGACCAAAGAAAGAGTCAGAATTTGGAACACTGCCCAGGATTTTTACTTGGTTTCCTGTGTACTCACTTGCCTGTCACTTCTAAACCTGTTTTGCCTCTCACTTAGCAGTGGAGTTGTGCCCAGGTAAAGGCATTACTTGAACACCAGCTAAATATTAGTTTCACAATGCATATCTATTGCTTGGTCCCAGGGTATCACTCAAAGCAAATTATTCTGCTGTGTTACGTTGTCTGTTGATCACTCCTTTTTGCCTTTTATCCTTGTTGTGCTTTTTCCTGTCTTGCAGAAAACCAAGGTGCCAGGCCATTAGGAAACTGAATTATTAAAACTTCATATTGATTTTTCTTGACCATATAGCTGACATTATCATGCAAGGACCTTGCCTTGAGCTATGCAGAAAGGGTTTTGCTAAACACTTGACAGCTCTCCTCACTCCTTTTCTTCATTAGCTTCTATCTCTTTCCTACCCCATCATTTCCAAGAGGAGGAGGTTCTGAAAACCATTATGTGGAGTCATTTCATTTCACTGTCAGGCTCCCTTTGCTTGCAGCCACACAAATGATGAGATTTTTCTTTCTTTTCACTCTGGAGGTAGACAAACAGATCAGCCCATTTGCAAAAAACTGCGGCACACCATGGTATCCATGGCAACACACCAGCCAGCGCAAGCATCTGCAGACGCTTCAAAAATCAGAAATACCAAGCAATGACAAGGAGTTGCTTCATACAATGGGTGTTTATAGGTGTCACAATCATCTGAAATACTTCCCTCTCCACCCATCAGCTCCTTGTTTATAATGTGCTTTACATTTTTCTTGCAGCTCCTTTGTCAGAATCCAAGATTCAAGGCAGAAGTAATCCTTCTTTCAATATTTATCTGGTTTGAGTTTTTTTCATTTAGATCACTGGCTGACGTACCTTATGGGAATGAGCACCCCAAGCATCACTCTTAACTTTCCTATTTGAACTGAGTTGGAGTACAGGCTTTTCAAATGATAAAATCCACAGATGTAATTGAAAAGAAAAAGGTCTATGTCAATCCAACTAAGAGAAGTAGTTGTGTGACTGCTAGGCTGAGCAGTGAATTGACCCATCATGTTGCATGAATTACTGGTTACCTATAGTAATGACAGATTTAATAAGATCAATCAACCATTTTTTTGAAATATTTTTATTTAAGTTTGTCCACCTGCTGGCATGGCCAAGACTATGCTACTGTGTCTACAGCCACTGGTCTTCATCGAACCTGCCAGTTGTTCAGGTCTGCTTTCAGAAGATAACATTCAGGTGCTCAGACTGCATTGCAACTGAGCTGTTTGCAGAACATGTATCAGTTCACCAGACCAAGCATTTACCTTCAAAAACATCTGTAATTCAGAATGGGTAACTCATGTGGGCACTGACAGACACTGTTAAGTCTCATGCTGGTGATGACCCTGGCTAAGGAGCAGATTTATAATATAAGAAACCAACAGGCAGTCTTCAGGCATTCCGGACCACCTTATTCAACTCAGGAAAGTATTGCTGCCCCATTAAGATGTGGTGGGTGTGCTTATCCATCAAGCTAGGGCCATTCTCAAACCTAGACTGGACAACTGTGTTGCTTGCATAAAGGCTGAGTACAAGGCTGAGTTTCAAGTCTGGTAATGGGAAAGAGCCCAAGTACATACATGCTAAACCTCCAGCCACAGTAATGGTGGGAAAATAGCCCCTCATTCTGTCTGTAATGACTTCTCTTAAGAAGTAACATCAGTATTTTATTCATAGAAAGGTGAAAAAGGAATGCAAAGCTGAAACCCAAGATGAATTATGTTGCCCCATATTGTGGTGTTAACTTGATTAGGCTAATCTGTTTTCAACTGATGATTTAAGCTTTAGGCTTGGAAAATGCAGTAACATTTACATGTTTGAATGTAACAAGAGGATCATATTAAAAAGCCTTATCAAAATTCCACTTCAATAAAATAAGGTATCAGTGCATCAGAGCACTGATGAGCTTCCATATGCAAGCATGAAAGTATCTCACAGATTCTTTCTAAGGTCTTTAATCCTCAGTAGCTACTGTTGGAACAATTCAGACTTTCCCCTATGTTGTGGTTTGATATTGGCTAAAATATTAGGTACTCATGAAAATCATAATGAAGGGTTTCTGAGTTGAGATAAGGTATAGCAGAAAATACTCTAAGGGCAAAGTAGGCTCAAACTTAAAGGTATAAGGTAAATTTATTATTAACAGAGTCAGAGAAGGATAATGAGGAATAAAATAAGACTTTAAAACACCTTTTACACCCCCAGCCCCTCCCTCCTTCCCATCAATAGCACAGGGAAATGGGGTGTGAGGGTTTTGGTCACTTCTTTACTTGAAATCTTTCTTCAGTTTGCTTAGGGAGAGGAGCCTTTCTTCTGCTATACTGTAGGGTCCCTTCCCACGGGAGATAGTTCTCTGTGAACTTGTCCAGCATGGTTTTAATTTCACAAGCAGCAGTCCCGCCTGACCTGCTGTAACATGAGTCCCTCCCACGGGCAAAACAGTCTTCCCAAAACTGCATGGCATGGTTCATTTAGTCCACAGGGTGTAGTTTTTTAAGGATAAGCTGCTCTAGTTTGGAAGCAAGGGCCCTCTCTCTCTGTTCGGATCTTTCACTGGATTACAGCTTTTTTAGCATCTACTCACTCCAGTGTGAGCACTTTTCCCATGAGCTATGAGTGGATCCCTGCATCCCCTGTTGACTTCATGGATTATAGGGAAATAGTTTGTTTTATTATAGTCCTCACCCTGGTTTCAGAGAAATCTCAACTCTGATGCTTGGAGCACCTCCTCCCCCTCTTCCTTTCCACTGACCTTGGTGTCACCATATTGTTTTTCTCCACATGTCCTCACTTCCTCCTCTTTCTCCGACTAGGAAGAAAAAAACTGCTGCTAGTAAGTACCATTGCCAACAAATTCCACCAGTTCAAAGATTTCTGCAGGAATTTGCAGTGCTAAGAAGTTGATCTTGTCTAGGTTCCATGTTGAGGAATTGCTCACCACATTTTCGCCACTGGCCACGTGGCCCCCACCACAACTGTGCTGGTGGTTGCGGCCGCCACAGTGCTGGCACCATTCAATGCCTCTTTTCTTGCAGGATGCCAAAAAGGAGAAGCCGCTGTTGCCACCCCTGTCCTTCTGCCCGCAGCATGGCTGGCAAAAAGCAGCCAAACAAGCAAAGTTCAATATGGGGCATGCCGTGCTGAGATGGTGGCAGCTGTGCAGTTGTGGTGGCTGCATGGCCGTGCCCGGTGCTTGTACAGTCCCAGCTGCAGCACCTCACCACCCCTGGGAAAACACTGTGTGTGGTTTTGATTTCCTTCTTAAATATGTCATCACAGACGTATTACCAATTTCTCTAATTGGGCCAGCAGCATGTCCATCTTCAGAGACATCAGAGATAGGCTCTCTCAGACACAGTGGAAGTTTATAGCAGCTTCTCACAGAAGCCACCTCTGTGGCTTCCCCCACAACAAAAAATCAGGCTGTGTTAAACCAACACAGCCCAGAACAGGAAATTAAAACTCAGAAATACTATATTCCTGGTATTCTGACCATTTAACTCTTCAGTCAAATTACACATCATGTTGTTGTGAAAAGCAAATTTTTCACGTAGTTTAGCTAGAGATTCAATGTGCAAAGAGATTTCACTACATAAAACTTACTGTGTGTTCTGTAGATCTTCTGTTTGGTCCTGTAAGTCAGCAGTGGGTTTTTTATTTTTTTCTATTAGAAGACCTGCTAAGGCTGAATGGTGCATTAATTTTATTCTCAAGAAAACTCTCAAGACAGATAAAGAAGGCAATAATGCTAGTGAGAAGCTAGAGAGGGCAAAACAAATAACCTAACCTGAAACTTCCTCGCAATTATCCTTCTTTAACAAGATAATGTCAAGAGCGACAAAACTTATTTTCCTAGAAAGTTTGGGGTTTTTTTCTCCTTGTTCAGATTGAAATTTAATAAATGAACTGTTGTTCCATGAAAATGGTTTAAAGCACTGGAACCTGGTTTAGGTTAAGAACTTTCTACAGCTGCATTGTGCAGGGATCAGTACTCTCCTCACTTCATTTTGAATACATTTACAAAACATCCTGTGAGATGTCACAGAAAGCCTGACACCCAGCTTTCTTCTCTTCAGCAGAGGAATCAGTCCCATAACCAAAATGTCACAAAGTTTCAAGGGCTGAGAGGGAAAAGTAGCTGGGTTAGGTAAATGACAGGGGAAGAAGCTCTGCACATAACCATGAACTCTGTAAGGGACCACTACAGGCCATTTTTCACATTGATTCATGGTCTGGGGACTCTCCTTTCAATCCCAGCAGTAAGAAATGAAGGTATCTGCTGTAGTGCATTCTTTACTGCAATTCTTATCTCTTTGCAGCCCCAAGAGCTGGTGGCCCAAGTATTTTGTACCCTCTCTCTACTTTCAAATTATTCTACTTCTAATGCAGAGACTGGCTTTTGACATCAAAAGCATTTAGCAAATTAGAGTGTAGCTCCCTGAAGTGAATTCTTCCATCATAATTCACATGGACACTTAGAGCCTCTTGGACAAGAAGACCAAAGATAACTAAATTTTCAAAGGCAGCATTGCTCTTGTACAAGTCCTGCTACTGGGCCAGACCTCACCTTTGCTTAAAGCTTTCTTGTAGCAAACTGAGACATTTACATTTACAAACATGTAGTATCTCAAAATAGTCTTTGAATGGTAAATGTTATCAAATGGGAGACAGGCAGAAAAAGGAAGGCTTTTACATGGAAATGCTACTATATGAGCTGATGAGATACAGTTGAATTTATTGTCAGAATCAGAAAAAAAAATTGAGCATAGTTTGTGATGCAAAGCCAGGGATAAGTCCATGCTATTATCAGTGGAAGATTTTCTTTCGCTTAGTCGTTGATAAGCATTTGAAGGAGCTCTTACCTCTGTTGGGCACTAGAGGGACCCTAGAGTTCTCCAAGCCATGAAAACATCCCAGCAATGCCGAGGCGGGAGCCCAGCCTTTACCGGTCACCTTAACCTAGGTGTTTCCAAGGAGAAAGGTGGGAAAAAAACTGCTCAACGTGCCCTCAGACTGAAAATATGACACTGAGAGTAATGTGCAAGGGGACCGTAGCCATACTTCTTTGTTTCATTAACCTCACTGATTCTCGCAGCTCTTCCCATCATCAATAAATAAAAGCTGAGTTTGTCTTGACTGCTCTGTTTGCTCAGCTAATGTTGTGACATTGGCGCCAAGGTTTGAGTCACTGTGTTTTTGAGAAATTAAATGTTTCCTTCCCCAGTCTGAAGTGATGCCAAATACCTAAGTTGCCACTACTGCATCCCAATAAACTCTCAGGAGAGCAGTAGGGAATCATGACTTAACTATACAGTAAGAGACAAAGTATTGACACAAATTCCTTTTAAACCAGCATTTCCCAGACATTGTTTCAAATGCATCTGTTCTAAAGATAGCTATAGACAATGTCATTCCTTTTTCTTTTATAGGCAGGCAAAAAATCCGCTGTATTTGACTTATCAGACTTCCATACAGACTTCCATAATTCAGTATCTCAAACTTTACTTATAAAGCTCATGGTTTATGAGATGATGCAAAAAAATTTTTTCCTGTGTACAAAAAATCTTTTCCCACTGTTAGTGGAATGATACTCCCTGATCTCTGCATGAATATTTCTAATAAAAATATGTGCATGCATTTTAATATCTCTAACATGAATTAAAATAATTTTTTCTGTCTTAAAATATCTAGTGTCAACACTGCTGCTGAATATTTAATGTGAAGTATAAGGTAATTTGACTAGATAATTATCTTGGGGAAAATGGTGACTGCCCTTTTTTTCTGTGCTTATTTTTCATTATCACTGATGATTGTTTAAAGGAGAGATGCAACTGAATGACTAACTTCCAAGACTCACCTTCTCTCTCTCCCTCTCTGCAGGCTGCTGCTGAAAAGAGACAGGCTGCTGCTGTACTGCATCCGAGCTAGAGGCGATGATTCTTTGTCACACATGGAATATTCTGAGCATGTCTCTGGTTAGTTACACCACCCCTCTGATCTCTAGGAATGTTCATGGACAGTGCACAGTGTATTGCACTATGTTCATGGGCAGTGTACATGTGTCTTTCCATTAAGACATCTTTTCATGTCTTCCATGATACCCGTTGCAGTATTTGATTCCAATGAAAGTATGAGCTGTCCTTTCCCCCCTCGCCCCTCCTTTTTTTTTTTTTTTAATATTGTAAGCTTTAAATTAATCTAATTTCTATTTGGATGAAGTTATGAAGTTTAACTTTTTCTCCTTGATCAAGTCAGCTGCTCATTTCCTCACAGGGCTGCTTCTGATTAGGCTTTATGTTCAGCCTGCATTCACATTACCTAGGTGGTGAGAGGAAGGGCAAAGTTCCTGTGCTTGTGGGGAGAACTCCATCAAGGTCTTTGCATGGATGCCTAGGCCTCCAAGGAGAGGCACAGAAAGAAGACAGCAGGAGGAATGCACTGCTGGTTTTCAGGATACTGTGGACACTTGTGCACATTCCTTATGCCCTGAATCAGTGTCTTTCCTCCTGGCAGCCTAGGAGAAAGACTGCAGCAAATCCATTTCCTCTGAAAGCATCTCCTCTGGAAGGATGTACATCACTGATGGTGAGTAACAAGCAGGGAACATGATGCCTTTGTCATTTTGGCAAAATCCCGCTCCCTTTGTATGGCACTGATTTACAGGTGAAATGTGAGAAAACAGCAGTGGTGGGAAGTTCTCTCAAACAGCTTGAGGAGGGCTCAGGAAAGGTACCAGAAGAAATGTTTGTAGTCTTCACTCTTTAAATGAAAATTTCCTGATTTACAAATACACAAAAATACTTAACAAAGTAATTTGGCCTTCCCAAGTCACTTCATTAACACTGACATACCCTTAACATGGAATATATGGAGTAGTTGCTGAGGGATGGCCATTTCTTTAAGAAGAAACAGAAGCAAGGGCGGGGCCTAGGCTTTCCTGAACTGCATTTTGAGCAGTCAGACTAAGACACATATGGCTCAAATTACAGATATGAAATCTTCTAGATAACCTCCTAAAGCCCATGAAGAAAACAAGTACTCCTGAAAATCATGCTTGAAATCCAGCTGGGTACCTAAAATTAGTGACATTTTGGAAAAAGTATAGATAACTTGCTCACAATGATGCAGCAAAATGCAACCAAACTGAAATTAATGTTTAAAGTTTTCCCAGTGCAGTATGGATAATACTGTGCAATCTAGGCCCCCAAATATAAAGAAAAATAAAGATATTTATCTTTACTGAATCAAATATAGGACCTTCCAAACATGATTAGAGGCTAATACATACATGACATACTCAGACTTTCTGGTTAAGATTCTGACTGACTTTTTCACATGAATTCTTAACAAACTAAAATTTGCTTAGGAAAGAGAAGAGGTAAGAAAGCAGCATTTTACTCTTTCATCTCCAGCACAGGTTGGTTGAAATGACGTGCTTCTGGCTATAACAGGTGAGATGAGCTGATCCTATAGCCTTACCACACCAGCGATATTGCAGGAGGAATGACTTTGGAGTATAGCTGAGGGGGACAGTTCAGTTCGAGAATGTGGTAAGTGACAAAGTAATAGGATATCTTTCATTGCCAGATTCCAGGAAATGGCTGGAAAGCCCGGCCCTACGAAGGCAGTATGGCAGTGAGAAACAGCGCGGTGTCTGAGGGTGTTGTAAATGCGTTTTTTCACCAATCTCACTATTATTTGCTCTCTTTCTCCAGAGGAAAAGGAGGAATGAGACTGAGCTGGACTTGCAGCGTTGGAAGACCCAAATGAAATCAGGTGAGGGAGGGCGGAGCAGGGCTGGGCAGGGCAGGGCAGCGCTGGACACGGCGACACCGGCTGACCTGGAGGCTGGGCGCGAGCTAGGTATCCCGGAGCCTCGGTGTCTCTGCAATGCAGGGGCTGNCTGGCAGCCGCCGTGGCGCTCAGGTAAGGACCGTGCCGAGCCCCGTCGGAGAAGGACGAGGAGGACGGGCGGGGCGCGGGCGCGGGGCCGACGCTGCTCTGGAGCGCAGGGAAGTGGGGGGAAGCCGCGCTCGCTTCCCGCCTTGCGGCCGTCGCGAGCCCTTTTTGGGGGCTTGTGCCGGCCGGGTTCCGCGGGTGCTCCCTCCCTCCCTCCGTCCTTCGGTCTTCGGTTCCTTCTTTGGTCCTTTCATTCCCGGACACAGACTGGAGTCCTCCGCGGGTCGCCCCCGCCCGACCTCCCGGAGGTAAAAGTGGAGTGGGGCGGCCCCCAGTAACACCAGTTTTACCTTCATCGGGGCTGCTGCCTCCGAGACCTCTAACAATCTCCTGGCTGTAAACCCCTTCGGAGGATGTGAACCTCTGTCCTCTCCTGCCCCCACCCTTAAGCTTCTCTAAGGGGATCTGCGGGGCTGAACAAAGAACGTTGTGTGAGGCGAGGGAGTGCGAGGGCTGTAAGCGCTGTTAATTTGCATCGGGGAGGGGAAAAAAAGCCCCACCTAAAAAAATGATTCCCTGTATTGTATGGATCAGGGAGGAAACAGCCGTGCACGGGAGCCTAGCAGCGAACAAAGCCTTTTTATGTAAGAGAAAATGATGTAAAATGTGCCTGGCTTGGATGGCTGCAGGTAGGAGCCGTAGGCGTGTGCCGCGCTGCGCTGCCGTGGTGCTGCACCGACCCACCAAATAAATCGTGTTCGCCTTCATCTGACCTGTACTCGTTCGAGACACTCCGACCTGCCCTTTGGATAAGATGTGCTTTATGGAACATCTTCAGGAAAGAAGGGGGTGTGCCCGATGCTGGGAGAGTTGCTCTCCGTATGGAAGATACCGACATGGTTAATTTCCCTGGGCTAAGCAGGAATTTTCATTTTTCCTCTGAATAAAAATATTCTCTTGTGTTTTTGGTGGATTTTCATGTAGGGTTCTTCCTGAAACAGAGTTGTAGGTTTTCACTTGAGAGCATTAACTTAGAGTCATGCAGCAGAATGGGATGGATGCACACATATGTTGTATGTCTTACTTATTCTAGGTTTCCAGCATACATTTTCATAATCTGTCATGTCTCTGTGGTCACGTCAATAAATCATACTCCATCCTTTCTCAAAAAATCACTTTCTGTCCAGAATTTGTGCTGCCTGTTGTTCAGAAAATCTGTCCCTTTTGTTTTCAGAAGGGTTCTTCTATGTGAAATTGAGTCAAATATCTTTTTGGTTCTGTTTCTTTCCATTTGCTCCACAAACTTTTGTTTTCTCTTC
This sequence comes from Rhipidura dahli, assembly GCA_013399225.1. Lineage (NCBI taxonomy): Eukaryota > Metazoa > Chordata > Aves > Passeriformes > Rhipiduridae > Rhipidura > Rhipidura dahli. The sequence goes on from VXAC01000115.1 coordinate 23,741, forward strand.
ATGAAAGAACCTGTTTCTTTTCACCTGTGCTGGTTTAGACTAGCAGGGATGCCTTGGACTACAGATCTCATAGGGGATGGACCCAAGAAGAGGCTCAGCTGCAGAATGTATTTATTTTTCTATAGCTTCTTTCACTTTCCTCCTGACTGGATGGTGTAATCACTGCATGTCAGCCCATACCCAGGAAGAGAATGTGCTGAGAGGGCATGACATAGTGAAGCTGCTCCTGCATTACGTCATAAATCACGAAGAATTGATTTCACGAACAGTGAAAGAATGGGCACTTTCCATGAGTGTGCTACGATCTCTCTTCACATAGCGTAAAGGCAGTCCAGTTAAGTTTCTGGGTGCTTGTTCATTTCTGCAGCTGATATTCTGAAAGTGTAATAGGTACAACAGAGCCCAGACTCACCCCTGTAGCACCTAGGACTGGGAAACACCAAATCTTCACTGCATATTTAATTTGCAAGACACTCAGCAGTGGGCAAGACCCCAGGCTTAATGTGGTACCAGTTTCCTGGAGCTCAGGCATTTACAGGCAAGCTAAAGTAACATACTGAAAATAACCCCAATGGCTTAGTGAGGCCGTTCTGCATGGAAATGAAACACAAAGGTGTGCCCTGGCACAGGGCTCTGAGAAGAGGGCAGATCTCAGTAGTGGAGCATGGTGCCATAAATTCTCATCCTTTCTTATCCCATCAAGGGACAGGATTTGGTTAATGGAACTTTTCAGTTTGTTGCACCCATATTGCACATTGTCTGTGGGTGTTTGAGAGAAGCCAGAGAGCTGTCATCGTGAGAATTAAAAGTTGCTGTTATTCTGTGGAGAGTTTTAGCACACTGGAGGGCAGATCATTGTGCTTATAATGCAGTTTGTTACATAAAGCAGCATTTGCAGCCTTGATTTAGAGGTCTGGTGTGATTGTTACAGTATGTTATCTCATACCCACTTACCTGTGTTCTTTAATATGTTTAGATAATAAAGAAACAGTTGTAATTTAATGATGCCTGAGGTGCTGTGCCTAGGCAGGAGTGACCTGATCACAACAGTCCCTAAATGAATTGTTGAGTCTGTGAGTTAAGAATTCCCTTGTTGCTAGATGTTTTTTCCAGAAGCATACCTTTCCTTTCAGTTTGTAATGCTCCTTTCTGTACAAGTTACCCTTTGCTAAACCATATACCTGGATTCACAGAGGAACTATTTGCTATGTGTACTGACACCAGAGTGGGCCCTGGCACTATGCTCACTTAACAACTGTCTGTGGAAGTTGCTAGAAATATCTAATCAGAGAAACAGGGGTGAGGCCCATTGCAGATTCTGCTGGGCTGTTTTAGCTTCACCCCTTAATGTGTCATGTCATGCACATGTGCTGGCGACAGGTTTGTTTTCTTAATGGGGTTGGAAGAGGAAGTAGTCAAAAAGAATTTAGGGTTCTGTGAGGACTTCATGATGGTGGCTTTCTGAAAGTCACCTCTTTATTACTAATGTCTCTGCAAAGGCACAAGGTACTGACAGAGCTTGTAACGCATATGCAGCATATGTAAGATCTAAAATCTGATCTGCCATGGTAGGACAAATTATAATCAGCTTAAGAAAAGAAAATAAAAGCTCTGCTGGTGCCTGAAGCCTGACTTCCTTACAAATCTTTTGCCTATAGTGTGGGCAGTGGCTGTGCTGAGAACTGATCTGGTAAAACTTCTGGCTCACAGTCAAAGGTAAAAGAAACCCCACCCCTTGGCATTATTTGGGTTCCAGAAGAGACATTTCTGGCTGCAGGACACTTGAAGCTGAACTGAAGCCATAACTAGGAAGAGATTAGGGAGTGTTGCACTTAACATGCACACAAATAATGACCAGAAATTTGGAAAGGTGTAATAGGGGTCCTAAGACTAGGTGACTTCCCAAGGTCCTTTCTAAACCGAATTATCTGATGATCTAGATATTTTGGGTTTTTTACTTTCTAAAGTCCATATGTGCACTTGAAGAAGAAATAAAAGTATGCGTGTGCTGATATATAGTATTGTTCCTTAAGACTCAAGGGTGCTTGTTTGGGTCCATCTGTATTCATTCAGTTCAAACACATGCTTAATTGCACTTGAAAGTCAGCTGTAAGCATGCTTAAAAGTTAAGCATTTTTTTACAGAAAAGGGAATGTTTTTTATGAAAAGAGAAAGAGGATAAATTCACAGTATGTTGGCTCAGTGTTGTAAACCGCTTGATGATATTTAGAGATACCAAGTTCCTCCAGAGAAAGCATGGAAATGTGCAGTGTTCTCTGATATCACTACATGGCTTATCTCATCCAAACACACATGCACACACTAAGGCATAATATGGGTGAGTCTTCATATTTAGGGCTGGTGCTTTTTCTTCCATCCTTCTGCTTCATGTACAGGTGTGCTTATTAGCAACAGTTCTGTACTGTATCTCAGTTAATAAGAAAAAAGCAGAATGAGACTGATTTCCACAGGGTGGAGCTGATTTAGAGGATTGTCGCTGGAAAACACAGGTGGTTTAAGCTGCCTGCCTCAGTAAAGGAAAAAGCTTTTATTTCATTGGAAGGTTTAATCACAGGTTATGCTACTAAACTATACACGGGTCTTTTAGAAGGACGTTCAATGTGACATTTGTAATTGCTTTCTAGGTATTGGAGGAAAGAGCTGATGTATCCATGGGGTTAATTTGGGTTGTTGTGGCCACATGGGTTACTGTACTAGCTGTTAAGAGGATTTGAGATCTTGATTGACCCATTTTACTTTAACAGTAATTGTTTGCTGTTACATTAAGGAGAAAAGATGAGCTAATCCTTACTATTTTACACTCAGTGCTGTTTTCCCCTACAGCAGTCTCACAGATGAAACTGATCTTTGTTCTTTTGTCTTGATTGGGAAGGTGGCAGAAAGGGATAACAGACATCAGCTTCAGAGTGTTAGTGTTTGTACTCAATATCTTGTATCTTTGTTAGGGTGTCAGTTGGAAAAGAATTACGGTGAAAAGATATGGCTTGGGCAATCTCAGTGATATAAAAATTTATCAATTCTCTTTGTTTTCTCCAGTCTGTGAGACAGGTTAGTGCTGGTTGATAGGCTTGACCAATGTTATGGTATGCTTGTACATGTTTTTCTAACTTTCTGTAATGTACTGAGACTATTACACAACAGAAACTATTTATTTATTTTAGCACATGATGCTTCTAGATAAAATACTTATGTGTTTCATATAGTTTAAGGGAGACAATGACCTAATTACAACCAGCAGTATTAAGTGGAGAAAATCAGATACTGTGATGAGTTCATTGAATCTGCACCTGACTTGCACCATCTGGAAAGAGACAATGCTATTTGCAGCTCTGTTTTCCGTTTATTAAAAATCTGGGGTGCTTTTTGCCATCAGGAAAATAATCAGTTTATACCTGCGAATTCTTAAGTTATGGATTTGTAGGTAGAATTAAGGTCCTCTAGCAATTGGTACTCATGGGTGTGAGGACCTGAGGAATATTTCTTGTTTTGTGTCAAGCCCTCAGCAAGAAGTTAGACGATTTCTTTCTTTTAGTGCTTCTTGTAGCTGTAAGGCAGTCAGATTGCAGTAGCTTCCAGTGAGTTGAGTCTATGAAAAGTTACATTTCTCTCTGTGAACTTGTCATTTCACTCCCTGAGAGAGTTTTAAACTAAATTTCAATAGCTATTTGCAAAATTAGTTGTATTTAAAGCATATGCAACTTCTGGATAAACTATACAAAACCCCTCAAACAAACCAAACCCAGCCGTCTAATCATGTCAGCTAACTTGCCACCATTTAATTATAGCACCTATTGATTCAATTAACCCTATGTTTTTATTTTATTTTCTGGAGAGAATGATAGGGGCTGGTTACTGGTTTAGAACTAGGAACTGTCAGTTCTGTTTTTAGGAACATAGATTATCTCTTAGAACAGCTGCTTGGCTATACAAAACTTGCCACTTTTTCTGAGGTTCTGATCTTGGATGAACAAAGCTAGGAAATGTCTCAAAATGAAAACATATTATGAAGGTTCTGAATACCATTTGGGATGCACTTTTGAAAACTCCTGCCTTGGTCCAAATTTGATCCAGATATGAACAGCAGAAAATGCTGTAGACGTTCAAAAGTAGCCTGTGTGCTGGGCCAGAATCCTGTATGTGCTGACTGTGAGCAAAGATGGATTGGCCTCTTTCCATATGTATCTCAACCACAGTATTGTCCAGACTGTGCCCAGAGGAGCCTCAGGTGAGTTTGAGGTACACCTAAGTTTCTCTCTTTTTGTTCTTCTCACTTTGTGTAGAAGGTATCTGAATTGCTTGTGCAGCAAGTGCATTTGCAAGGTGCCAGACATTAAGTGCGAGGACATTCTAATCTCTGGGAAGGCTTAGGGTTTGAGAGGGACTGTGAGGAAAACATTTTTCTGTGTCTGCTGTGAAAAGGGCTGAAGGTGTGTGTCTAAAACCCTTTGAATTTAAGGAGGGTCCAAGTGTGGATTTGAATTCTGGTTAGCTGGAAATCTGGTCAGCTTGTTCTAGTGAACCAGGTCTTCATATGTACCAAGTTACTCGTTTTCCATAGCAGCCCCTTTGTGACCACCTGGTCTAAGCAGAAAGATCTGATCCCCTCATGGGGACTTTGGCCAGATCCAAGGCTGTGCCAGTGCCTACTGCTAACACTTGCTAATGTTAACATGCTTTTACTGTCTCCTGGCTGATTGTTGGACAAAGAGACCCCAGTCTTTTAATGCCCCTGCCTGATGCTTGCAGCTGCTTCTGTGTGGTGTGGTAAGATGTGCCTGGGCATCCCTTCCTCTTCTGACCCCATGGTATTGCTCAGACAGCAAAGCTTCTTTTGTTTGAAGAACTATGACTGTGGCTTGACAACCAGCAGCTGTATGTTCAAGTGCTGATAAATCCCTGGCTGCTGGTGCCTGATGAGCTTTCAGGTATTGGGCTGCTCCTCTTGCAAGCTGTGTTACAGGGTGTGCTGGGCAGGCAGGCTGCCTTGCCTTTTTGCAGCAAGACTCTAGTCATGCGTGTAGGCATTTGTCTGCTTCCCTTGAGTATGCTGTAACTAATACCAGCTTTTCTTTCCCTCAGCAATTAGAAGATTGTTTAAGGAGGCTGAGGAAAAAAAACCACAAGGGCTCAAAACAGAGACATGCAGGGGTGGAGCTGGATGATTTGCAAAGGAGAATGAGAACAGACCTTGCTCAAGTGGTCTGGATGGTCAGTAATTCATAGCCCATCCTTCTTGTCAACCTGTAGCTTGGGGTGGGAGGCCATCAGAGATGAAGGCAGATGTGATGTCCCTAAGATGTTTGGATACACTAAAGTTGCTTAAAACATTAGCAGTATTTTGAATGCAGTATTAAAAATTCTTCTAAATGTACCTTTCAATACAAGTGGTTGAGAACATTTTTTTGTAGAATGCATTTGGAAAAATAAGTAAAACTTTTTTGCATGCACTTAAAATGACCTCTAATACTCTTCTCTGAGCAAAAATACCCTGAATTTATGTAGGCTTCTTTTTTCCTTTATTTGTTTTGCTCCACTGTACACTTGCATCACTCTTAGCAATAAATGGAATTAATAATTTGTTGCAAAGCTTTAATTGATAATTACAGGCACTTGGAAGTTAGAAACACAATTCTCATTTTACCATATTTATGACATTGATACTTCAGATGCTGCAATGTGTGTTTATTTAGATAGTAATGGTGTCAGGATGTCAACACTGACCTGCATCATTACCTGTAATTACCAATAGGCACATTCAATTACCATAGGCACAGTCAATCAGGCCTTTCCCACCAGCCACCCTGCAAACCATGAGTCTGTTTAGAGACTGACCTTTGGGTGGGTGCTGACTTGTGAAAGTGCTGCCAGTGTTGCTTGATTTGCACTGAGCAGCTATAATTATGGGGATTTCTGCCCTTTGATTCATCTGGACCAAGTTGTCTTTGAACCCTGTATTGTAAGCTCAGGCTTTGTGACACTTCTGGTAAGTAAGTAGTATCTGCTGAAACAATGCCTTATTCAATGCTTTGAAATCTTTTAATGAACTTGATTCTCCTTTTTGTTTTTTAGCACAAATGGGTTCATACACTGCTATTTATGAGAGACTAGTCCTTGACTGTTGTCTTGGTTTGAAAGA
>VXAC01000143.1:0-10091 GCA_013399225.1 Rhipidura dahli
TATATTTTATTTATTTTATATTTATGTTCAGTACAGAGGTGCTGAATGAGAAACCTTTCATTGCCTTAGGTCCTGATGCTTTAATGCAGTTTTTATATGAAACATACAAAGAGCACCATTTATTCTGTTCTTTTAAAAGGAAGCCGCTTCTGAAAGTGCCTTTCTTGATGTAAACTTGTTCCCTGAATATTTAGGGGCAAAAATGCATAAATTTTTACAGAATCCAAGCTACAGCACTTGAGGAAAATCCTTTTGTGTTATTTTCTCCAGAGAATTTTTATTCCCCACCTGGATTTTTATTCTCCACCTGTGGCAGGTGGGATTTATATTTATTTTCTATTTTCCAGGGTGACATGCATGGAAATAACCACGGAGACAATCCCTGTCCATAATTTAGTTTAAATTGTGGCATTCCAGTGGTATTATTTAAAGATTTCAGGGCTTTTTCCTCATGTGAGAGGATTTTCATTCAGGGTCTTTAGGCTTTTTCTTTGCTTGGAGTAGCAAAATAGAAAAATAATAATAAAACACGTCCAAAACTTGATGTTACAACTAATCCTAATTAAAATTTTGCTGTAATTATCAAGGCAGGATTTCTCTGGTGACCCACAGAGCTGTGTTGAAATGACTTTAATTTGGTTTTTTCTCTCCTCAGGTGCTCTGTAACAGAGCAAGATTGGTCACCTACCTCCCAGGCTTTTATTCCTTGGTCAAAAGAGTTGGGAATCCCAAGGCTTTTTCCACTGCAGGTTCCTCTGGCTCAGATGAGTCCCACGTGGCTGCTGCACCTCCTGATTTGTGTAAGGAAAAGCAGATTTATTCCCTTCAAATCCATGTGATTTTGTGACTTGTGCATCACTGATGGTTGGGATCAAATCTGTGTGTGGAGAGGGGTTTTTCCTTGGCTTTTCCTGCTTTATTTCTCTTTTTTTTTTGGGTAGGGGGGATGTGCTGACTGCAATGAGGCCTCTTGCAGGTCCCAGGACTGTGTGGCCGGATGAGGTGATGGGGCCCTTTGGTCCCCAGGACCAGAGGTTCCAGCTGCCTGGGAATATTGGCTTTGACTGTCACCTCAATGGCACAGCTTCCCAGAAGAAATCCCAAGCTTCCAAGAGCCTCCCTGATATTTTAGCAGAGCCCTCAGCAAGTGAGAGGCATGAATTTGTCATGGCCCAGTACATCAATGAATTCCAGGTGAGAACAGACTGCTCCTGGCTGGGAGAGAAACACAACTCATCCCCCCCTCTTTTCCTCCTGAGAGAGGGTTTTCTGTGTGGTTTTGAAATCTGGACTTTTAACTGGGTTGAGCAAGAGGTGACCCAGAACCTGCCTGGGGTTGTTTTCTTTCAGGAGAAAGAAATATCTCAGGCTGGGTTTTGAAACAGCATTTAGTTAATGGGAGAACTTCAGTCTCCAAACTTGCTGTTTGCCAAGTGTCACCACCTTTCACTGAGGAAAATTGACATTTTATTCAATGTTTTACTTGATGCACCTGGATTTGGGCAGTGTTTAGTTCTGGAAACCATGGGATTCACACAGGAATCCCCCAAACTCACCATGAGCCTGGCTTTTGGCAGATAAATCCGTTATCAACAAAAACCTTGATCATTGCCAGCACCATCCCAACATTCCCACAAATCTTTCAGCTTTCCAGGCTCTTGAGTTTGTGGGATGCTCAGAGTTTGGGAGTCTCTGAGCAAATCTCCACTGCAAAAGTGCTTGGGAGTGGATTTTGGGAATGAATTGTATCCCAAAAAGTGCTTGGGAAACATCAGCCTCTGGAGAGCTCCCCAGGTTCTGTTTTCAGCTTGGGTGGATCCTGTTTTCCCCAAAAAGCCACCAGAAAATTCTGGTTTAGTTCATTCAGTGCAAACCAGGTGCTTTTAGAAGCAGGTAAATCTGAAATCTGTCACTTAAGGTTGTTTTAAATACCTAAAATCATTGTTTCAGACTCATAATTAACAAAAATGTCTGTATTTATATCTTATATATAATAACATAATTTCTGTATTTATATACATTCTGCTTTAACACAATACAATTACAATAAAACAAAAATCTTTCTTATTTTTATAAAATACAAGTATTTCTGTATGGGTTTAAATAACACTTAAATCTATTTCACTTTTAATATCTGAAAAATGGGAAGTCTCGTTGCAAATCATCTGAAACTGCTCAAGTGTATCTGATCAGAAAACCTTATTTGGATGTACAAAATTACTCCTGGTTTATATTAACTGAGAAAAACCCCAATTTCCCTGGTTTTTAGGGTGCTGATGCTCCCCAGAAGCAGCAAATCAATAATGCTGAGACCTACTTTGAAAATGCCAAGGTGGAGTGTGTGGTGCAAGCCTGTCCTGAGCTGCTGAGAAAAGGTTCACTTTGATTTATAACCCAGAAATTCTGACTTCTAAAATGTGAAAACCTTTGAAGGAAATGCTCTGTGATTGATACCCCACAGAATGTGGGGTAGAAAAGGTTAATTCAGAGTTAATAATGACAAAAATCCCCTTGTCCAGAATGGAAACCAAAGCTTTGCTGTTGACAGAATTTGATATTTGATATAAAAATGTCATTTCCAGTTGCTGCTGTAGTGCCAGGTAAGATTCTGGAGTTAATTCCTTATTCAAAAATCCAATTATCAAATCCTGTGGCACTGGAATAAAACAACAAATGAGAATCATTAAATTTCTCCCAGCGCTGAGTTTTTGTTTTTAATTTATTCATGAAGGAAATGACCGAAAGAAAATGAAAATAAAACAAATTTAAAAAGGGAAATCTGCCTGAAACGTTGATCTGGGTGAGAGGGGGAGGCTCACGTGATGTTTTTTGTGCTTTAGACTTTGAGTCCCTGTTCCCAGAGATGAATTCCAACCGGCTGACTGTGCTCACTGTCACCCAGAAGACTGAAAATGACATGACCGTGTGGAGCCAGGAGGTGGAGGATGAGAGGGAGATGCTCTTAGAAAATGTGAGTTCATTTCAGCTCATTCCTCTTTGCTTTGGTGCATTTCCAGCTCTGCTTTTGTATTTTTAAAGCATTTTGGAGTTAATCCTATTTTCTTACAAAATTGAGAATTGTTTTTCCCCAGCTTTAAATTTTTTTGATTTCTTTTTGCTTAGAATTCTTAACTTCTTCACAGTGGGGTGAGCCCCACTTGAAATGTTTCAGATTAAGAAAGACACTTGATTATTGTTCTGATCCAGCAACTATTTTCTCCCCTTATTCCAGCTTCAGTCCAGTGGATTTTGTGGGATTTCAGGGCTGTTTTCCTGTGATTTCATTCAGATTCCACTGCAGAGTCTGTCTGAGCACTTTTTACTGGTCAAAAATGTAAAACTCCACCGGTTCCTCTGGTGGTTTTTTCCAGTTTAACGGATGCTTTTTAAACTTTTTACTCTGGATTTCAGCTATTATTTCATTTTAACCTTGCCTTGTTCTTTTACCAGTAGAGGGCTCTGAAAATCCCTTTATTTCCCATTTTCCACAGCTTTGGCATTGCCCCGCTAAGCGTCGCTGTTCACTGCTGCCATTCCCCCTTAGCACCTCAAAAATCAACATTTCTATCTATTATTTGTAACAATTTCCCCAAACCCAGCATTTAATTTGTATATAAATCATAATTATGCCTGAAATTCACCTGGAAATGACCTTTCTGATCCTTTAAATGCAAATTTGGCCTCTCTAAAGCAAACACACACCAAAAAAAAAAAAAAAATCAACATAAAATTGCACACAAAATCCCCTTCATTTCGCTGCTTTCCACTCTTTGAATTATTTCTGGGCTGTTGCTTTTCGGCGTTGTAATCTGGTCTAATTATGTGTTAATTGGCATCTTTCTTCCTCGGGCACCTCCCTGTCAGCTCTAATCTGGTCACTGGGGGGAGGTGTGAGGATGTTGGGTGGAATCTCCTGCTCTAAAGGTTCCAAACAGCAAATTCATGGGGAGTTCTGGTTCTTTGCTTGGCACAATTCACCTGGAAAATCCTCATTTCAGGAGCTAAAATACGAGCCTGTGCAGCTAAATCTGAATATTTGCATTAATCCAGCTCAGGTGTTTGTCAGCCTCTCTCTAAGGGGTTGTTCCAGCACCAAAAGAGATCCTGGATCAGGAATGTTGTGCCTAAAATGGTGATTTTTGGGATTAAATTTAAAGTTTGGACATAATTAATCATCAGAACCCTCAAACCTCAAAACAGAGAATTTACTGGGATAAATTTCCCTTATTTTGAACTAATACAGAATTTACTGTAAAGGGTAAATTTCCCTTATTTTGGACTTTTAGGGGACTGAGGCTGAGTAATTATAATCACGTTTTTATAAATTTGAAACTTGGAGCTGCTGAGGGTGCTAATTGGGGAGAAAATCCAATTGTTATCACTGAAAGTAAGGAAAGGATTTTATCTAGAATAGATAAAGTTAGAAATAATTCTTTTTGTGTGATAACAACCTCATTTGATATCTTCATTTTCCAAATTTTTTTCCTTTCAGTTCATCAATGGTGCCAAGGAAATCTGCTATGCAATTTCTGCTGAAGGCTACTGGGCTGATTTCATTGATCCGTCCTCAGGACTGGCAGTAAGTGGAATTTGGCTTCAATCCAACTTTTTCAGGATAATTCCTTTAATAAATTAAGATTATAAACCTGAGCCAGTTCCCCAAGTGTGTCAGATCTCAGTGCAGGGACGTTGTTGGGAAATGAAATTGGATTTCAGGCAACTGGAGAAGTTTTATGCCCCAAATCTCTTGGTTACTTTATTCCCTCCCCAGGTAACTTGGGAACCCTGACACCTGTGGAGGTGAAGGGTTTAAGAAGCCTCTTTGCACCTGTTAATGATCCCTTTGTCCCAAAAAAAGGAACTTTTTGTTCCTGTGGAACAGCAGGAGCATTCAGTGGGAGATGGATTTTAGTCTGAGCTCTGCTAAAACCGTATCAGAGTTCAAGGGGATCGTGGCAAAGCTCAGCTTAGGGAGGGTTTTATTTAAAAACACCACAAAAAGCAGGGATTGATTGTGTCAACAGAGGCAAACAGGGGATGTCTGTAAGGGCTGTACAGTGCTTAAAAGCTTCCCAGAATTCCATGCATTTCAGGAATTAGGGATTGGTGGAAGTAAGGTTTTGTCTTCAGCCTCCAGCAGCAAGGAACAGGAGTGGACTTGGAGTCAGAAGCTTCCTGCTGAGATAAAGAACTGAAATATCTGTTGGCAACTTCAATTCCACTTCCATTTAAATACCTGATTGCAGTTCAGTCACATTTTTGTGACCAACTTCCCCTGTAGGGACTCATTACAAAGTTAAATTTTTAAATTTTTGCCATTTCCTAGGAAGTTTCTCTCTGGAGCCCACATCCTGTTTGTGCTGTTCCTAGCAGGGTTCTGTCCTTCATCCCAAAGCACCTGGGGTTGGGATGGATATCCAAATGCACTCCGGTGCCAAAGGAAAACCTTCCAAAAGGGAAGCTCAAAACCTCTCCGTCACCCTGGCCTGGCTGAACTCAGGCTTTGTTTTAAACATTCACCAAACTTTACCATTTTAGATCTTCATGTGGAAGAAAAAACCCTCTGTTGTTTTTTGCTGTTTTCCCTCAGTTCTTTGGGCCTTACACCAACAACCCCCTGCTGGAGACCGACGAGCGCTATCGGCATTTGGGCTTTTCCGTGGATGACCTGGGATGCTGCAAAGTCATCAGGCACAACCTTTGGGGCACCCACGTGCTGGTGGGGAGCATCTTCACCAATGCTGAGCCTGACAGCCCCATCATGAGAAAACTGAGTGGCCATTGAGCCCTCCAGCTCAGCTCCTTTCAGGTTTCTCCTGAGCTTGGCCCTCTCTGACTCGGGGATTGTCCCTCGGCGTTGTTGGGAATCTCTCCCTTCCAAGTGTTCTTAGAGAATAAAGTAGCTGTTATTTATTTGTAGTCTTTTTGGGAATGTGTGTGTTCACCACGTGTGACTTGGATTGGAAAATGGATTGGAATATGGATTGACAGCATCCAGGCAGGAGTTTAAACCTGGTTATCATTGCCTTTTTAAAGCTTATCTCCCATCTTCTCTTATCTCAACAATTCTGCCTCTCACTGGCCAACTTCGTATTCAAAATGCTACTGAAATTCCCAGCTATTCTGCCATTCCTGAAATTAGGAACTGGCACCAAAAAAAAAAAATGGAATGAGTCAGAGAATTGTTCTCCCAGGATACAGAACTGAATAAAATCTGCAGGACTGAGCTCATCACAAATGAGGTCAACTTTCAGTGGTCTCCAACTCATCCACAGGCTCCATAAAAAGTCCTTAATTACCCTGGAATTACTCATCTCTTATTGTTTTTTGTCTTCATGGTGCTTGGGATTTATTTTCTCAGTGTTAGCTAAATAGCTTTAATTAGTTTTCATCTATAAATGTAATTTCAAGTTGCTTTTGTAACTTTCTTAGGTCATTAAATACGTTGGGGAGAAAAAAAAAGAGATAATAGGGGAATGCTTGGATCTCATCTTTGTTTTCCTGTACTTGGATGCAATCTAGACTTGCCTCTGGAATTTGGAAATGCAAAGGGAGCAATTAGGATCAATTATTGCAATTAGAAAGATGTTTCAACAGGAAGGTTCCGGGCTCTTCAGCTATCAGAGAAACAATCAGATCAGTGGGGGAACACCAGGGAAGGAATTCCAAGGCACCTGAAATACCTGGAATTTTAATGCCTTGCAATTTGGCTCCGGGGATGAAGCAATAAATCAAATTTTTATCTCATCCCAGTCAATCTTGAAGGGATTTTTTTTGTGGAACAATGGGAATCCTTCAGGCTTTGCTCCGTGGGAATTCAGTGCAGCTCAGTGTGGATGTGGCTGCCTTGGGAGGAAGATCCAGGAACTGTTACTTTGTCATTGGTCTTTTCCCAGTTTTATCCAACTCCTTGGATTTCCAGCCTTTCCCAGGAGTGTGGGGCTCTCCTGTTCTCTTCAGGGAATGAGCCCAGCACAGTTTTTATGGCTTCAGAACCAGATCCTTGACCAAGTGCCTCTCTCTGTCCCTGTCACTCCTGCACATCCACCACTGCTGGATCTTCACCGGGAGCCAGGAAGATTTCCCAAAGGAGCAGTGAGTGCTCTCCATCCCAAATTCCCTCCCCAAGCCAGCAGTTCCCAAGTTTCCCTACTCCCCTGCAGCGTTGTCACCACTGGAATGCCCACATTCCCAGGGTGAAGCACCCGGATTTTGGGGCAGGATTGATCCCTTTGCCATGGAATTTGTGTTGGGATTCCCATCCCTGACCTCTGCTATCCATACATTCCTGTTACTTCCAAGGATTTTATTGCTGGGTTGTTCTTTTTTTTCTTCCTTCTCATCAAGAGGATTAAAGAAGTTGAGAACTTCAGTGTGTTGTGTGTGTTTGCAAAATCCCCTCAATTAGCAGGCAACTAATTAAAGAGGGTTCTCTCTGGGCATTGAGAGTATATTAAATATACTTGAGAGTTTATATAAATATTTTCCCAATATTTATCCAAGAGTGTTCTTGGATAAATATTGGAAAAATTGTGCAATGCTTCACAAACATTGGAAATACCTTGAAGATTTGATTTTTTTTTCCCCTGTCCTTTGGGAATGGTGGGAGCTGTCAGGTTATTCCAGTTAAACCTGGGATGGTCATTTTTGGGTTCAGTTTTGTCCTGTAAAGGACTTTTCCAATAGTTTTTCCAGTGGCTTTTCCTGAGGCAGAAATCTCACTGGAAATATTGGGAGTTTTGCCTTGACTTCATTCATATTAATATTTTGTCAGGATTTGAGGGGAGATCTAATTCCTGATCTTTTTCTATTTAGAATTTTCTCAATTCCCAAAAAAAAAGCTTGAGCTGTTCCAGTTGTGTTCTCCTCCCATCAGAAGAGCCAGGCTCTATGAATTCACTTTCTCCTATAAAATAAAAGTTCCAGAATACAAAACAAAATAAATGATAATAAAATAATAATATTTTATTACATAATAATCAAATTGTGATGATAAAATCCAAACCAACTCCCAGTATTCCAAAATGAATTCCTCCCTAAGGCAAAGCAACAAATTCAGGAGGAGAATTCCTGGGTGTAAGGCCTTGATCATCCAGAGGTTTTCAGTGGGTTTGGGATCTTGATTTTTCCATCTGGAGTCTCCTCTGGGATCACTTTTTATCAAATTCCAGTGGGAGTCAAAGTAGCAAATCCCAAAGAAGTTTGCAGCCAGTGGAAGGAGGATTGTTCACATTCAGGCAGTGCTCCAGCCACAGCTCATTATCTCTGGCTGGCTAATTAACACCAGAGGACTGGGATGAGTTTTTGGGATTGATGCAGAGGAGTTTGTTACAAATCTTCTCCCTGGTATTTTCAGTGCCCCTGAATCCCTGGAAGTGCCCAGGCCAGGCTGGAAGGGGCTTGGAGCACCCTGGGACAGCGAGTGCAGTTTCTTTTAATTGATTCCTTTTCTTTTAATTGATTCCTTTTCTTTTAATTGATGACTTTTCTTTTAATTGCTCAGTGCTGACTGATTCCATTCCAGTTGGGATGGGGCAGCGCTTCCATCACCCATCCCAGCCTCCACCTGGGAATTGCTTTTGCTGCTCCAATGAGCTGGGCTCTCTTTTTATTCCCATTTTTGGGGCATTTTTCCAGCTGTGTGAAAGGATCCCCTAAAAACCAGCTCTGACTCCCCCCAGCCAGAGGCTGTGCTTTAATGCAGAATAAAAACTCCGACTTTTCCATCACTCAGAGGGAGCCTTTTGTGCCCTCACATGTCCCTGCAGCCTGGCACTTCCTCCTGGAAGTTTTCCCTGCATCCCAGAGTTTTCCAGGAGCTCCGTGTCCCTGTGAACACCCAGCCCCAGCTGCTGGGCCCCAACAATCCCAGCTGGTGGCAGCTGTGAGAATAAAACTCTGTTGGCTTTTCCGGGGCTCCGGGAGAATTCCCTTTGTTCCCAGGGAGCCCAGGGCCAGCTGAGTGGGGCTGGGCTTTGCCAGGGGCTGCACGCAGGGCTGGGATTAGACAGTTTAGGCTGGGTTTAGAGGGGCAAAGCTGGGCTTTGTGCAGGGCTGGGTTCAGACAGCTTAGGCCTGGCTTAGAGGGGCAAAGCTGGGCTTTGTGCAGGGCTGGGTTCAGACAGCTTAGGCCTGGCTTAGAGGGGCAAAGCTGGGCTTTGTGCAGGGCTGGGTTCAGACAGCTTAGGCCTGGCTTAGAGGGGCAAAGCTGGGCTTTGTGCAGGGCTGGGTTCAGACAGCTTAGGCCTGGCTTAGAGGGGCAAAGCTGGGCTTTNGTGCAGGGCTGGGCTGAGATATTTTAGGCTGGGCTTAGAGGGGCAAAGCTGGGCTTTGTGCCTTGTTAACCTGATGACCCGAAAGGGCTGAGACCAAGTTCTTTGCTCCCAGTCCTGCCCTAAATATGAACTTAAAACCACCTAAACCGGCAAATTTCAGCCCCAGCTCAGCAAAGCTCAGCTCAGACCAAACCAACCTGGCTTAAACAGAACCCCCTCCCTCACCCACCAGCTTTCCAGCCCCCCAGTGGGGTCTGAACAGATCCTGGCTCTTCCCAGAGGATGAATTGGAATTTTATTGTGGCTGGGAGATGCTTTTTGAGCTGGGAATGCCGTGGGAAGGATGGAACTGGCAATTCCAGCAGCTTTTGGAAGGGATAATCTGGGTTTGTGCTGAGGCCAGCGAGGCTCAGGGGTGACATTTCTGTCCCTCTTTGCTGGTGACAGCAGCAAAAGGAATCCCTGGGCTCAGCTGAGGCTCAAACACTCCCAGCTGGGTTTTCCCTCAGCTTCTTCCTGCTGTTATCCCCCCAAAAACCCTGGAATTAAAGCACCTGGAGCTAAGGAATGAAGGAATTGGAGCTGCAGTGCTGCAGTGCAGTTGGTGACTTATTCCCCAGGATTGCTCCGGGGAGCTGCAGGAATTCCACAAATTCCTCTTTTGATGTTATCCAGTGACCTTTGCTCTCTGTGTTTAAAATCCAGAAATACATCAAAAATCAGTACCATTGAAAAAATGAGGTTGGTGAAGAATTTTTTATATCTGTTTTATGTTTATATTTTATATATGTTTATATAAAACATATATAAAATATA
>VXAC01000146.1:0-12461 GCA_013399225.1 Rhipidura dahli
GAGAAAAGAGAGAAAGCAAGAGAATGATGTAAAATGCAAAGTCAGGCATTTATTGCCTAATTACAGGACCTGGTGTGAAATGCTGGGAGGTGGCACCTGGAAATGACACAGCTGCAAAGCTACTCCCCAGATCTCAGTGAGGACCAGAACCAGAGCAGGCAGGAGGGTGATTAGAGGCTCTCCCCTAAGAAGAGATAAAAACAGGCTGAAAGAATTTCTTGTTTAGCCCAGCAAAAATGCCAGCTGCAAACAAATGCAGCTGCGTTCAATGTACGCGGAGGGAAGGTGAGGGAGGTCCAAGCACAGTGCTGGCAAAGGACAGATGGGTAAAGTAGCACTAGATGAACCTTGCAGGGACAGGTGAGCCCCTCCAGCCCTATGCTTTCTGTTCACAACCACTTCACAGCAATAATTGAATCTTAAATGCCTCTCTGGATGCTGAGCACGCTGAAATGTGTGTTACACTGCAGACACTGTGCGTTGGTTTGGTAACCAGGGCATACACGACTGCAATAACACATTTTGACAAACCTGAAGGGGGTGAGGGTTGTGTATTTTACCTCTGTATAGTCAGAGGGAGGAGGAAAACCCTCTCAGTGGATAAGCTCAATAAGAGTCATAGGAGCACGGGATTAATCAGCTCAGAAAGGACTTCAGAAGGTTTCAGCTCCAGCCTCCTGCTCACAGCAGGGTCAGCTGTGTGAGGCTCAGGTCACACCACCTTCCCCACAAACCCCTTCCACTGATGAATGATGTGATTGGGTTAAAGCTTTTCCTTACATCCAGATGGAAAAAGCCCAGTGCGCTCCCAGGCCCTACAAAACACAATCAAACTATGCAAGTGAATTCAGCAGAAAAAGAGTGTAAGCAATAATCTACTGGTTGCCTCAGCTCAGACTTCTGTCTTTTATGAAGTATTGATTTCAACAGAGAACAGTGCTAAACCCGCCGAGTACAAGAGTTCAGGTAAAACCTATTTACTGCACTGAGCAGGCTCCTCACATTACTGAATCCTTGGCACTTGTTAGGGTCAAGCCCAAACCCTTTCCTTCAATTCCCATGCACACATTCTGTCCCAGTTTCCTCCCAGAAGCTTCAAGGACAGTCCCCATTTCAAGATGCTCAAAAATACAAAGGCAGTAGAGGATGAGATGTGGGTGAAGGGAAGGAGAGCAGAAGCAGGGTGTGAGATAATGCAGCTCACTGTAGGCAGTGTGACAGAAATGGGTCTTGAAGATGGACATCAGTGAGCACAGTCCTTGCAGGGACCTTCCAGGAGCTCACATCCTGCTCCAGAGCTGGCACAGAGGTGCAGACAATGAGCTGACATTTCCTTCCCCTCGTGGGGTTTCTGAAACACCAATTCAATCTCATCCAGCAAGGGATACTTTAAAAAAATTACAGATCTGTGCAAACAGAGGACAGCAAAGATTTTTTTAATCTTGGCCTGGAAATGTATATTGAAAAAGAAACCACCCAGTGCCCTCTTTGACCAGGCTGTAAGGCTCAGCACAGCAGGCACTGAGTGTGGGTGGAGGTGAGTGTTCAGCACCTCATTTAAATGTTCAGGAGTGAGTTAACAGGATTTTACCTCCAAGAGAAAAAATACTCTATCAGTATCAACTCAATGTTGGTTGCTAGTTCAAATAACTTTCTCGATTTTCACTAACAGATCATTGATAAAAAGTTGTAAAACATGCCTGTAATCTTTCCAAATATTAGTCTTTTAAAAAAATACAAATGAGCTGTTGAATTTCCCAGATACCTCTAATTCTGGCAGATTGATGTCATGAAGAAATGTAAATTTCACTGAAGATCTTTTTTCCTTTCCAGGAACAAACACCCTAAACTATTTCACAATATTTCAAGTGCCTCTTGAAGGAAACACCGAATCACTTCATCTCCAAGAAAGGATGTAGACCTGAGCCCATCTGAAGGCAATAACTTCTACTTGGAGCGTGTATCTTACCACCATGGCAAGAAACACTTCAAGATGATGAAATTAAGTTTAACTCAAGAACACTGCTGTTTATTCTTTGTACAGTGATCCCAGAGAAACAGATCAATGTACTTTAGCTTTACTGGAGCACCCCTTAGATACCTGTTGATCCTAAAAACACTTCTCTGATGAGTACTTTAGTTAATCATAATCATATTCTTTCATTTTCCTGTTCATCCCTAAAGGAGCTACTGCTTTTGTTTACCTTTATTTTGGCTTTTTGTTTACCTTTATTTTGGCTTTTTGTTTGTTTAATTACCTCATCTGAAATTCTGTTTTGTAAACCAATCCCTTCTTTCGAGTGCTGATTAAGAGCAAACCCTCAAACAAACAAAGACACAAACAAGAGGAGTTTCCCATCCTGATGCCCAGAAGCTGCACACACTTTTTCTGTGGGTGATTTTGGATATTTTCAGGTACTGAATGCTACCAGTTTGAACAGAGGTGGATTTTGTCTTGGTTTGATGATCCTCTAGAGAAATGTTATCTTCAAAGACTGAACAACACCTTCCAGGAATGGTGACTATTTACTGAGGGCCTTGGTGCCTTTCAAAGGTACAACCTGAAAGCACAACTCCTGCAATAACACTTTTTCTTTATCCAAAAAATTGTCTGTGAAACCTTAATTGCTGATCACTGGGGCAGAGCTGACCAAAAGTGTCCACCACAACCCTGTTGGAGGGCACCAGAAATTTCCTCCCTTTTATAATTCAGCAGCAATTTCCTCCATGTTTTTGACACATTCTCTGACCAAATTATTAATTTATACTAAGTGGATCTAACAGAGTTGCAAATGCTGGGCGATATTTGTTTCCAGCCAATAACACTTGAAGATCTTAAAATTCTCCAACTCCCTAACCTTTAAGAATCTATAATTATTTCCTCTTTCCATCCTATCCCTCAGGAGGGGTTACATTTCTGAAACTTGTAAAACACAGTAAACAAAGGCTGAAGAATTGACTCTTTGGGACCAGAATCCCATTTGGGGAATTTACAACCATTTCCAAATGTCAAGAGAGGCTTTTAGGCATGGAAGGCAAAAAGCCAGGGGAGTTAACCCCTAATTAGAACGAGTCTGTGCTATTCATGTACATTATATCTCGTGGTTTTGGGCAGGTGAGAATGTGTAACAGCAACACAGTTCACAGTTTATATCTGAGACCCTTTAAAAAGCAGCAGAAATCTCACTGTTTTCTCCAGTGATCTTGACCATCCAATGCTTCCAGACCTCTCTTCTGCCACTGCCAGACCCCACTTTTTATCCTTTTTGGGCAACATCAGGCTCTCCATCCCCTCCACTGGGCTGTGTGCAGGAGAAATGAGGCTGTCTGCTGTTTTACCTTGAGGTCTCTTTGTACCTTTGGGTTCAGAAAAAATTTCCACTGAGATTTAGGTGATGACCACACATTTAAGTCTGATTGTTTGGTTTGTAGCCCCAAACATCTCCCTTTTAATTAAGCCTCACCCAGGACACAATGTGCAGAACCAGGGCAGACCTACAGACAAATCATAAATCACATTTCTAGGTCTACAGGGGTACAGAAGAAAAAGGCCAGCAAAGGAAGCTCTTGAAATAACATTGTGTTGGCTTGGAGGTTTTTTTTAAAAACAAAATCTGTCTCAGAGCAAGATCTGTGATTCTTTACAGCTGTCATATGCTGTTGTGGCACAGCATGATTCATTTTAAAGTGGTGCAAAGGAGACAGCAAGAAAGACATGCCTTAACTCTATTTCCAGCATCATGAATCCATGGAATAGTGTCAGTAAATTCCTGTCACTAACAATAAAAGAAAATGAGGACGTTGGGCATATATGATATATGCTTGATAGACTATTCAGTGAAGCTTAAAATAATGTGTTTTAAAAATTAATGAGAACTTAATTCCCAAAGAAACAGAGGCCAGGACATGCAGAAGTCCTAGCTGGAATCTCTGGAATCCTACACAAAAGTAGAGACAGGTGAAACTGAGTGGGAACCGCAACTCTCAGTAACTGGAGACTGCAGAGATCATCACGTTCTGCAGCAGCTTCTGTGTAAACACTGGCTGAAAAACCAGAAGGGTGAGAGAGGGATGAGAAAGAGGAGAGAGATTTTTGAGGAAGAGACAACAAATTCCTGTACAGTTATTAAAGGAATGGGAATGGGAAGGGGGAACAGGGTGGTTTTTTCATTTTGTTTTTTGTCTTCTTGCTGCACCTTCCAGTGCTAGAAGCAGGTGGCATCCAGCAAAGCCCCAAAAAATCAGATCCAGGTGGGTTCTTCACATGATGTGTGGGTGAGCCAGAGAAGTGGGCAGTAAAAGGGAGATTGGACAAATTCAATGGACAAGTGGAGGGCAATGTCCCAGGGAAATCCCAGAGGCACAAACAGCTGCAGGGAGACTGTTCCAGGGAAATGCCCCTAAATATTTCCTCTGCTCTTACCCTCCATCCTGCTGGACTGAGTTGCTGAGCACAGGAGTCCTGCAACTCCCCAGGACAGTTGGCACACTCCAGCATGCCAAGGCCTTGTGGCACTCTGGGTTTGCATGCCCTGTGTCCCTGCTCCAGGCTCTTTCCTCAGGGCTGGGGCTGGAAAAGGCTGTTATCAGCTGAAAGGGACCCCTCAGCACAAAATCACCCCAGAATCTCTGCAAACTGCAGAGCTTGAAAGAGCTTGGGAAATTCTTTGAGCTTTTACCTTCAGGGTAGCCCATCCCATGGATTTTTCTCTGCTATCACCAAGAAAAAATTGTCTCTTGCTTGCAGCTTAGCTCCTGACCCAAATCCTTGCTTACTGGATGTCTTAGGGATTTAGTGGAAGTTCCAGCACCAGCTTTGAAAGGGTAAGATTTGATGGATTTGATGATTTGTTTTGATGTTTTTACAACAGTAGCTGTAGCCATAAAGAATCTCAGCATCTCAAGTTCCACCCTGGACAGCCTGGATTCTCCAGGTGCCCTTATCTTTCAATAGGAGCCGTGGGGCAGGGGTGGGGGAAATAACACAGATCCCCAAAGCCAATGGAAAATATCTGCAGAGCTCATAATAAACATTATGACTGCTCCTTTTTCTTTTTTTGTTTGCTTTTTTGTTTTTAAGATCCTCAATTGGACAAGACTTGCCAATCCACAATGGTTGTGTGAAGAATTCCCAGTGAGGAAGTGGTGTGTGCTTGCCCAGGCAGAGGGCAGTTGTGATCCTGTGCAGGAGGAGCTCACTTTTGAAGCTCCTGGCAGCAGAGAAAACTTGAGAAACTACTTGAATATTGAGCTCTTAATCTTTTTGCTCACGCTTTCATAAAGTGAAAGCTAGAAACATTTTAAGTGAAAAATGAGCTCAAAAGGTAGTTCAATTCGCAGTATTAAAATGCAGCATCGTCGTTCCCAGATTTCTTATTCTTCTGGTATGAACAATTCAGCAAATATAACAAAATAACAAATATTATTAAACGCTGACATGCCATAAATCTGCATTTTTTTCTCCTCAAAACCAATATTTCTCTGAAGAATAATACCTGGGTGTATTCTCCAAAAACAAAACATTCTGGTAGTTGGCTGGGTGTCTTCTCCTCTCTGCTCCCCCTGTCTGCCCTGAATCCAGTGCTTCTCTTCCTTCCACATACCGAGTGCCCAGCACAAATTGATTACAGTAAAATATTTTTCCATTAGGTCTGGCATTGGTGCTGTTGTCACTGAGCTGCTTTTTCCCTCCCCACATCAGTTTATTTTGATGCATTAATGTCACCACTGGGCCAGGGACTGCTTGTGACTCAGGTCTGGCTGTGTACATTACAACCTTGCCCAAGGATCATTGTTTCTAAGGTGTGAGAAAGGATATGTGTAGATGCTAAAAAGTTAAAAGCAGAGAAATTCTTCAGCTTTTTCTCAATATTCTGTGAGAACATTGCTTTCACACACAGTTCTGTAAACTGTCTTCATCTGTGCACCTGGGTTCTGTTTTGCAGAATTGTTATGGTACACATTGAAAAAATATTTTGAAGTAGGTGTTGTGAGCTTTGGCCAATGGGGCAAGGGGTGGCTGTTCAAAGAACCAGTGGTTTTCCTGTCATCTTTGCAAACCAAGTTATAAAAGTGGTCTTTAATAAATGGGGCTGGCTCAGTTCGCCCTGGACCTGGAATCCGAGTTGGGTCGTTTCTCGCCCTTTGCGGTACAACAGCGACAGAACGAGCCCAAGAAATGGGAGAGAAGAAAGGAGCTGACTGCCGTGGAGAAATTCAACTTCTGCCCCATCAGAAACACAAGGATTTGGTGACTTCGGGGAGCTCTGGAAACTGAGATTGAAATTTTGCCAGAAAGCAAATTACCTCCTACTTTTCTCTGAGAAATAAACAAGTACTGGTGATACTACATCAAGCAAAAACTGTTTTTCTCCTGTTTGATAAACTTTTTTCCTTGCTTGTTGACTGAAATCATTCACAAGGGAAAAGTGAATGCAAAAGGAAAAAAAAAAAGTGAAAAATATAAGTGGAGGAAATTCTTGAGACAGAGCTGTCTCTGAAGCACCTTTGGAGAGCATTACTTTTATTTAATACAGAGGAATCTGATTTCACTCCATCACAGACCATCCATTCAACAAAGCAATTCTAATCTGTCTTTATTTTTCCTGCCTGTATTTCTTATTTTTCTGGTGACTTCTTCCTCTACCAAGCCGTCTGGAGCAAGGTGCTTCTATTTCTAGGTTCCAAGCCATTTCAGACTAACTGTATAACCCGTTTGAACGCTTTTCAGAAAAACAGTAAATCTCAGATTTAAAAAAAAAAAAAAGGCCACAAGCAAGACATTGAGAAGCCACAAGAAAGAATGAGTTGCAGCCAAGGATGTTCCTTCAGATGCAGCAATTTGTTCTCTTAATCATTTTCACTCAACTGGCAATATCAAGATGAATACCTGCTTTCCACTAATGCTCTCTCCTCCTGAGAGCACTGGCACTATGCAGACCGCCAGACTAAATAATGCATTTCTAAGTTGAGGAGGCTTGAAGAGTCTAGGAAGACAACAGCAACAAATTCTGAGGAACAGCACTGCTGGCTGGAATAAAAAAGCAAAGCACACAGCCTCAATGGCAGCCATAAAATACGTATAAACTTGGATTTACACAGATAAAAATATTTGAGAAAAGCACACACCAGGCCTGTCATTTAGATTTCTGTTCCTTTTTTTTTTTTTTTTTAATATGTTCCAGAAAAGCTTTAATTTACCCACTTTTCCACACATTTCTTTCTTTAAAACAATATTCTGGAGGGGAGAGGGGTTTGAGATTGGTGTTCAAAACCCTTGTGTGGCTTGGGAGTTCTGCACGTTCCTACAGACCAGTGCTGTGTTAACCAGCATTATAGACATGAATTAAGGAGATAACAAGTCCTTACCCACCTACCAATCAATAGAAGTCATCATCCTCATGAAATGAAAAGCCTTTCTGGTTGGGACCAAAGTAAAATCAGGAAATTCATTCCACTGCCAATCATGTCACTTCTCTGCATTACAAACCTCTCAGATCTTCAGTGTCTTCTGTGCTTGACTGACTCTTAAGTAGAGCTTAAATCCAGAGCACAGCATAAACCCACAGCCAACATGCTCCAGAAATCACCTCCGTTGATTTTTCCCTCCCAAAGGCACAATCTTCTATCAATCAGCATCTGATCTTTTATGTGGGGGTCAGCTCCAACCTACCGACTTTTTTCATTTGCTTTAATTTTTCTTAGTGTTCACTTTTTTCCTAAGTTTTCTTTTTGGCTAATTTAAGTGAAAAAAACCTGCTGTGAAAGCAGAATATTCTCATATAATCATAGGCTATCTCAAGTTGGAAGGGACCCACAATGAACTCGTTGGCAAATTCAGCAGCAGAGCCAGACACCACTCAGCACTGGAACAGTTGCCTCTGAGATTCTGTCCCACCCTACTGCAGCCCACATCTAAGAGGGTTCCACAAACTACACTAAAATGTTCTGCTTATAAGACAAATTATCCGAAATACCAACTGGCAGGCTGCCTTCCAAAAGTCTTCAAAAATTAGAAGCAGTTAAAGGGTTTTCCGGTAATATCATCAAAGAATCATCACAGAATGGGTGGGGTTGGAAGGGATCGTGAAGATCATTTAACTCCAGCCCTTGCCATGGGCAGGGACACCTCCCACTGTCCCAGGCTGCTCCCAGCCCCAATGTCCAGCCTGGCCTTGGGCACTGCCAGGGATCCAGGGGCAGCCACAGCTGCTCTGGGCACCCTGTGCCAGGGCCTGCCCACCCTTCCAGGGAACAATTCCTGCCCAAGATCCCATCCAGCCCTGCCCTCTGGTACTGGGAACCCATTCCCTGTGTCCTGGCCCTCCAGCCCTTGTCCCCAGTCCCTCTCCAGCTCTCCTGCCAAGGAAGGATTATTAGAAATAATACATTCCCAGGTGTTTCACAGAAACCTCTGTTATGCTGGGACTATTCTGCCATCCAAAACTTTCTTCAATCCAGTCTCAGACTACAGCACTCACCCTTGCAAGGACCAATGCTCATGTTACCACAAAGAAGATCATCAAATGTGAAACTTATTCTGGAAATAAAGCGGGAGAAAACACCAGAAATTTTAATCAATCATTTATCTGATGCCATATTGCTGCTCCTCCCATAAGGATGGGAGAAAACCCAGGATGCTTCCAAAATCCCTTCCTCCTCCAGGCTATCATAAAGCCAAAGGCTGTGCTGGCTTGGGGAACCTCCACTAAGGAATTTTGCAAGGCTTGCACCCACCAGAAAATGAAACCTAAAAACCCAGAATAATTCACAAACACTCTGCTGATCAGTCTTCCCAGTTTTGGGGTGGAGAGCCTGTCAGGAAATGTCCACACACGGAGGAGGCAACTAAACCCAGCTATGGAGCTACATCTGCTGCCCTGGAAGCACTGAGGTAAGTGCTGGCTTTTAAAGGATGCCTCTGGTGCAGGACACATCCCAGAGAAACATGGCCCCATTCCCTGCACAGCTGGCAGTCCTTGAAAGTCTCTGACTTGTTCAATGAGCAAACCAAACCAAGAGGATTCAGCTCAGAAAATGACCAGCTCAAGCCACACCCTGAGGTGCCAGGAAGAATGTCCTGTACCACGTCATCATTCACTGAAAACACTGCACTCAAAACTTACCTGTCTGCTGCCCTGTCAGCCTCCCCTCTGTGTGGGAAGATCCTGGCACAGACACTGGGACACACAGAGGTGATTTGGGACAGCCAGCACAGCCTCACCAAGGGAGAGTCCTCCTGACCAGCCCCGTGGCCTTCTCTGATGCAGTGACTCCATCAGTGGACAAGGGAAGGGCCACGGATCTCATTTATCTGGAATTCTTTCGAGCCTTTGGAGATATGGAGCACCTCTCCCATGAGAAAAGGCTGGGAGACTTGGGATTGTTCAGCCTGGAGAGGAGAAGCTTTGCAGTGACCTCACTGTGGCCCTGCAGTGCCTGAAGGAGCTGACAGGGGAACACAAAGATAGACTTGTGAGAAGAGCCTGGAGTGCCAGGACACAGGGAATGGGTTCCCAGTGCCAGAGGGCAGGGCTGGATGGGATCTTGGGCAGGAACTGTTCCCTGGGAGGGTGGGCAGGCCCTGGCACAGGGTGCCCAGAGCAGCTGGGGCTGTCCCTGGATCCCTGGCAGTGCCCAAGGCCAGGCTGGACATTGGGGCTGGGAGCAGCCTGGGACAGTGGGAGGTGTCCCTCTCCCTGTGGAATGGGAGGGGTTTAAGATCCCTTCCCAGCCAAACCATTCCAGGATTGATGCTGGTAATTAGAGTATAGGGAATGTTTAGGTTTGTTTTCCTACCCAAATCCTGGCCCAGACTTTGGCAAACTCCAACCAGAATGTGGCAGAACTGAACATAAACAGGTGAGGCTCCAAAATACTTTTCTGACCTTCTCTGTGCTCCAGCACTGCTGTTACTGGCATGCAAGAGAAAGACATTTTCTTAGTGAGGTTAGCATCAGAATTCCCTGTGCTTTCCACCAGCTGCATGGGAAGATTTGGGAGCTGCACACACATTGCTGCTTCTCCCCTCCAAAGCCCCCAAAGTCTGAGAGGTGCTGTGGGGTCATAGCAGGGAACTGGGAAAACTCAGTGAGATGAGACCTGACCTTTGTTAGTCCTTTGGAGCATTGCAGGTTCAGACCTATGGCACAGAATACCGAGTTTGTCTGGTTTGCAAAGCCCTTCCAGGACTGCCTGGGACACCCTGGGCACTGGGGTCTGCAGCCAAACCTCAGAGCTGGGAGCTCTGAGCACCTTGTTTTGCACACACACAGCTACTGCTTCGTGTCACACACAAGCACAGCTCAGCACCCAGACAGCTCCTTCAGCTCCTCTGTGACAGGCTTGAAACCCAGATTAAAAGTAACTTCTTGGCAGAGCTGGAATCAAATATTCCAAATGCTCGCTCTTACCACTTCATCATTAGCAAAATGCTTTCACCCATAATTGTTCTCATTACACCAGAAAAAAGCCAGAGCATAAACAATGCTGAGCTTGGTATGCAAGGGATGGCATCTCCATGGCTGAGCTGAGAGTGCAGCACAGGCGTGTGCTTCAAATTGGAGTCAACAATTATTCCACACATGGGAGAGAACGGAGCTGAACATAAATAGAGGGATGTGACAATCTGCCAAGTGGTGTGTAAACGTGATGGCAGCCTGAACAACCAGAAAAGATTCCCTAAAATATTCTTTTACTAACATTATGTGTCCAAAGCTTTTTTTCTTTTTTTTTTTTTTTACCTTTAAAGGATGCAGTCTGTGCTTCCTTGATCAAAATTACTCATTAGGAAGAATTTATATTATGCATCTTTTTCTCTTCAAATAATGAAAACATGCCTTTTATTATTAACTATTCTTGCTCAGAAGTGGATTTCATGGCTCTCTTTGATGTCAGGATTTGTCTCTCTCTGGTTCATGTAGATGGCTGTGAAGTCTCTGATACCTGGAGCTCACTCTTGTCACCAACTTCGATGACAGTTTAGGAACTCAGCCTCTGTCCCTCCCTGAGTGGCCAATGGCTCTGAAAAAGGGACGTTCCCAGACAAAGTGACCTCCTGCCCACCCACAGCATGAGTTGAGGAAGGACACTTCAGACTTTTTTAGGCATCATTTGAATTTCAAAGTTGGATTTTAGAAACTTTCCGTCTTGGGCTTCCTTCCCTCCTCTCGTCCTGAGTACATGAGAAAGCTCCCAGTCAGCTTTGCTGGCTGCCTCGCACATGTTCTGTTTCACTCTCTCCTGTCACAGTCACAGAAGTGAGAGCAGCTGTTGGTAGAACATTCCTGAGTGTTGTTCTGGGCTGTGCAGCCAGACATTTGTCAGGCTGCTTTGATTTCCTGAGGACTGTTAGGAAGGTTCTGCTGGATAATTCCCATCTGCGACTCTGAGCTTTGGCTCCTGCCAAATCCACCCCAAGCCTCCAAGGAAGATTTCCTCCTCCAGATATTAGCTCAAGGCTACGTTTTATTGGTTTTCTTCAAGAAATCTATTTTTTTGTTTTTCTTTGTTAACACTGCTATGAAGATGGAGAGGGGCAGGTTAGGAGAGTAAGGAAAAGATGCACATTCCCCCTTGCCACCTTAGTGTTTACAAGTGCTGCTGAAGCCAGCAGGGAAGACTCGCAGAGATTTCAATAAAAGAATTTTCTCTTCTCCCACAGTTGAAGAAACATTGTAATTCAAACACATATATACGTGTCAGATGTAAACTTCCTTTTTGGTCTAACTGCCTGCAAATCATTTTCCAAAGGATTTCTGGAAACAGCAAACCACTTTTTGTGCATCTGTATATAAAAAATTAACACATATCTTACAATGCCTTAAAACACCCTTCAGTTTTCAAGAGGACTTTATTTTCTTTACTCACTTCATATTTAAATTAGCAAATAAAATCCAATTAAAGTCTTATTGCTGAATATTACCTTTGAATAAAATAAACCAAAGTTTTGCATGAGATTGGAAATGTTTCCAGATTTAGAGAAATTATCATGTTAAATGGGTTAAGGCATTGTCTCAAAACTAAAGGAAGGTTTCCAAATGCTTTCTGCTTGACTGAAATTGTGTTTGTGCACAGGGCAGGAATTAGGTAGTTATTTTCTAAAAAAAAAAGATAAAATTATGGTAATGCAAAAAGCCATTTCCCCCACTTATTTCCTATAGGAATCTTATCTAGATGTTAAACTTCTGGTAAGTGATGCATTTAGCTTATCTGTGTGAGTGAGGGAGATGCCTAAGCTGTGGGCTTGGATAAACATCACACAGATGGGAGCACTGGGAACAGGCAGCCCTGATTTGCAGGGTTTTTAGGGTTTCCTTCCAAACTCCTGGTTCATGTGCAGGTGCTTCAGGGAGATCTAAGGCACAGTTTGGAGACTCCCTCTCTGGTTGGGCTGTGCCCCACCAAGGGAGGGTCCTGGCTCCATCCCTATCCCATCCCATCCCCATCCCCATCCCCATCCC
>VXAC01000146.1:12491-70836 GCA_013399225.1 Rhipidura dahli
ATCCCATCCCATCCCATCTCATCCCATTCCCGTCCCCTCCGGGCGCGGAGGCGGTGCGGCAGCTCCTCCTGGTGCCCTGCGGCCGCAGTTCAGGTGTGCGCAGGGGGAGCACCAGGAGTCCCAAGGTATCCCAAGGTGTCCCAAGGTGTCCCGAGGTGTCCCAAAGAATGCACCCGGTGTCCCAAGGTGTCCCAGAGAATGCCCCCCGTGTCCCAAGGTGTCCCGAGGTGTCCCAAGGTGAGCACAGAGAATGCACCGGGGAGCACCAGGCGTGCAGGATGCGCTGCCGGGCGCTGCCGGGTGTCCCCTGTCCCTGCGCACGGCAGGAACGCAGCCACGATGGCACTGCCCTCCGCCTGCCCTGTTCCCCCAGGGGCTGCGAGGGGCTGAGCAGGGCGGGTAGCGCCGAGTTCTCGTTGCGCAGACCCCGCTGTCTCTCCGCCTCGGTGGGTTCTGTTAGCCGGACGTTCGGAGCACGCAGCAGCCTCAGCGTGGCTCGGCAGGCCCCTCTCCACTCCCTGGCCTCGGGCTCAGCGGGCACACGGAATCCGAGCCGCTTCTCCCTTTCCTCACCCCCAGCCTGGCTGAGGGGACACAGATCCAACGCAGCTGACACCTTCCTGCTCGCAGGAATCCAAATTTCTCCAAGGAAGCACAATGTTTTCATAGTCAAAATTTTAAGGGAAAAGTTTATCTTATGATTCATTCTGCAATGTGGAAATCTTGCACTGAAACTGTAAATTTATTGGGAAAACAGCCATTTCAGAGAGTGAAAGTCCTCAGCCTGAGTCTCTCTTGTTCCCATTACACGGATGAGGAAGTGCGACTGTTGTGCATAAGAAAAAGGTAAGTCATCTTCATAAATATCTCCAAAAGGTCATTTAGCTCCATCAGCAAACAAGGGAAATGAGCTATTTAGCATAGTTTGGTGAGTGAGTTTTCATTTCAAGGTTGAATAATGGCTTAAAAAAGAAAAACAAAAGAGGCTTTGAAACTTTTCCTAACCTTCAGCTGCACTAAATGTGAAAACTGACTGCTGAATTCAGGGGAAGTGACCTATTTCTCAACACTTCAAGAAGCTCAAAACTGTGCAAATGACATTGACAAAAACGTGTTACTGAGCTTCCTTTACACAAAATGCTGAAAATCAAGTAGAATATTAACTCTATTACAGGCACAAGGCCTAAAGAACGGAGTTCCTGTAAGAAATGCACTTGTCCTAAACTTATTCTTGATTTTATTTCTTCTTTTAGAGAATCTCCCCAGTGTGTGCTGTGAAGAACTGATCCCCATGTAGTCAAAATATGTCCATTTGATGGAGGGGTCTGTTCCAATTACAAAATAAAGTAGGAAGTTTTTCCTGATCTTGCTCTTCAGTCAGAATTTTTCACCCAGCACTGCCACCACCAGGAGAAAAAGTATTCTGGTTACACATGGAAGAATAATACACTCAACATTTTGCCTCTTTTGTACTTGAGGAAAAACCAGACCTGAGTACAAAATATTGCAGAGCTCACACCGAGGCACTGAGGTTTTTTATGGCTTTCCTAAAACACCTGGGTTTTTAGAAGTCCCTAAGAAACTAACCCCAAACCATTTTCTACACTGTTTGTCCTCTTAGCAATGCTTTGCCAAAATCAGCCACAAGAAGTGATGGCAATTATTGAATTAAAGGACTCTCAGTTAAAAACTGGCTAATTTTCCTCACAGTAGCTATTCAGGCTTAGTACCAGACATGATCTCTAGCAGCTCCAGTCCTCTAAAGATATCCAGGGATAATTTTTAATTTTGAAATAAATAGCAGATACAATCTTCTCACACTAATTTCCCCTGCATTCTTTGTTCCCATCTGATAGCAGCCTTCCCAGGGCTGAGTCACAGAAAGAAAACTCTGGAAGCTGGGGCTTTAATGAAAACAGTCAAAATGACTGAGAGTCAGTGGCAACCAGTGCAAGCTTCAAGTCGCTGCTCAGAGCTGGGATTTTACAGATGGAACACAGCACAGGCTTTGTGTGATTCCCCTTTCCTGGAGCAGGGTGGGGAGTTCTGGTTTGCTTTTCCTCCTTCCCTGGCACCCCCTGGTGTTTTGCTCAAGTGTAATTTCTCTGGTAACCACACCGGCTAGGGCAGAAATTGTAAAACTGGGCTTCCAAAAGCCACCCCTACCCTTGTTCACAGCCAAAGTAGACAGGATTAAAGCCTGAGAGCTCTAGATTCTCTCCAAGAAGGCAGATCAGAAAAAAAGTGTGGCTGCAAACCCAGACCTTGTGCCTCAAAGCCATTCCTCCAGGGGAGCTCTGAGCCCCTCCAGCTGGGGCTGTGAGCAGAGGGGAATCCCAGCACTGCAGGGATGGTGCTGCTCAAGAAATCACATTTCCTTCATGCTCAAGGGACAGTCCTGATACAGCAGCATGGGCTCTCTTAGGTTTATTTCTTCCTAAGCCTTTAATTAGAGCCCAGACCTGTAAGGAAATTAATGCTCTCTGGCTTGAGTTCACTTTCTGGAGCTCTTAGAAAAAGAGTTTACTAAGAAACAAGGAACAGATTGGAAATTGCTCAGTGCTGCTCACAGCTATCCCTTGCCTTCCACGAAAAGATGTCTGAAAAGAGAAACCCTTTAGTTCTTCCAAGTTTGTTTTGATTTTATGTAACTGCTCATTTTAATGTGGCTTCTCCTGGAAGCACAATCAGATCACACTGATGTCCGTAGCCTCAGGCAGTCCAAATTTCCTGGCACAACAATATTATAAAGATAGAGAGAAAAAAGCTGTGAGCTCTTTGTCATCTGCAACTGAAAGAGCAATCAGAATCATGGAACGGTTTGGGTGAGAAGGGACCTCAAAGCCCATCCAGTACCACCCCTGCCATGGGCAGGGACACCTCCCACTGTCCCAGGCTGCTCCCAGCCCCAATGTCCAGCCTGGCCTTGGGCACTGCCAGGGATCCAGGGGCAGCCACAGCTGCTCTGGGCACCCTGTGCCAGGGCCTGCCCACCCTGCCAGGGAACAATTCCTGCCCAATATCCCATCCAGCCCTGCCCTCTGGCAGTTTGAACCCATTCCCTGTGTCCTGTCCCTCCATCCCTTGTCCCAAGTCCCTCTCCAGCTCTCCTGGAGCCCCTTTAGGCCCTGCAAGGGGCTCTGAGCTCTCCCTGGAGCCTTCTCCTCTCCAGGTGAGCACCCCCAGCTCTCCCAGCCTGGCTCCAGAGGGGCTCCAGCTCTGGTGCAGCTCCATGACCTCCTCTGGGCTCTCTGCAGCAGCTCCAGCTCCTCCCCGTTCTGGCCCCAGGGCTGGGGCAGCTCTGCAGGTGGGGTCTCAGCTGAGCACAGGGGCACAGGGGCAGAATCCCCCCTATCCCAGAGATGCCCATCTGTGACAGACACAGGTTCCACGTGGGCTGGGATGTCCCTCAGGGGCAGCTGAACCAATGCTGCTGTCACAGAAGCACAGGGACCCCTCAGTGGAAAAGCTTCAGCTGCCTCTGTGGCCCCCAGCTCCCAGCTGGCTCCCTATGGACACACAGGTTCTGGGATCTGTGGGGAAGGGAAGCACAGAGCCAGGAAGAGCCTCTCAGCCCATTTTCCCACACTAATTTCTTAACACACTGATGATTTTCCATCAGATTTGCCAGAGAGACTGGGACCTCTAACACGGATACATTCCTGCAGGATTCATACAAATCACAGGCAGGTGAGAGACCCTTTGGCTCCTCAACTAAGACTATAGGGCTTTGATAGGACTCAGAAAAACAGAGGTCATGGAGCTTGTAAAATGACCACAGAAGATTAACAAAAGTCAATTATGAATGCTAGGAAGAGGTCAGGAAAACGTTTTGTTTCTGTGCATAATTTAATTCCTTACTTTTTTCTTACAACTATAAAAGCCCCCTGTTTGAACATCTACAGAAAGCACATTTTAGTTGTACACCCAACAAGCTGATCAGCCCAATTTAATTAGGAAGGGTAATGCACACCTTCAGAGGAGCTCAGCAGGCTTTCAGAGAAAGTGAAGAGAAAAGCAGCTGGCATTACTGATAGTTCTAGGATAGATTAAAGTACGCTTCTTTGAAAACAAACTCTTCTACAGCCCCTTTTCAGAGCACAGAGCACCTAGAAACCTAGTCACTTTTTGACAGACTATTTTGCAATATCCCATCCGTGTCACTTGTTGTGTGATGTATGCACAAATCTCACCACAGCCAGTGATGCATCATCTATATCACTGCAGCCAGCACTGCTTTGTTTGTATAAAAGCTTGGTTGTGGACTGAAATGATAAAAAGATGAACATTAAGCACTGGTTACAGATAAGAGTGCAACAGTGCTTCAGAAGAGACAGAAAGTCTCTGAAGTTGCTGAGAAAGTTGAACAAATGTAAAACCAAAACACAGCAGCCCCAAGCCCCACCTGCCAGTTTTTTTGGCTTCTTCCCTGCTGTGTACACAGAGAAAAATGCAACAGTTCAACAATGAGCAACAATCCTTTCACATCAATCAACAGTTAGGCTTTGAAATGATGTGGGTATATTAATTCTTCAAAGCCAGACATTGGACCAAATACTCTTTGCAAAGAAAGCTGTGATCTGTTGCAGACGCCCTTCAAAAGCCACGAGCAGTGTATGAAAATAAGTGAACATTATGAGTTCAAAACTCCTCATTTTTTTGGACATGAGGAGAAAGTACATTTAATAAAAGTATTTGGGGTTTTTAGGTTGGACTTTGCAAACACTCAGGGTGTGGAGATGAATTGTTCATCTGCTTAAGGAAGGCAAGTATTTGACCATTTTCTTGGAGGCTGGACAAAATTTCTTTCAATCAAACTGGAAATGAGGCTGTTCCCACCTTACAGATAAAATGAGCAGGTGATGGTGTGAGACAGGAGCTTGCCATGCTCTCATGAACAATCCAGCTCCTGGTGTGACAACCACCCGAGTGACAAAGAGGGAGCTGGGTTTCTTCCTGATTCCCGAGTGTAAATTTCTAAAGGCAGAACAAGGAAAGGATCCACTGTCAAAAATGCAGCCATTTAGGCAAAGAATACGTTTTAAAAATTGGAATTTTATTCCTGCCTGGATGAGGCAGCCTGCTCAAGTGTATAAATTGTATCATTCTCCAGTGTTATCGCCAGGACTTCCCAGGATCACAAAAGCTTGGAGAGCACCATTGAACCCTCAGTCACAAAACTGCAGGCTGGGAAAGCTGCTTCCCAAAATGCACAGACCCTGCTCACTTCAAATATAAGCTGGTGAATCACTCACTTTGGCACATGCCTGACATGCTGGAAAAACAGATCCCATTTTCCATTGCTGCCAGTGGCTATCACAGCCACCTCAAGAGCCTGGGCTGAGTGTTGGCTGGTTGGTTCTCAGTGTCCACCACTCCCCATCCTCTGCTTCCAGCAAAATGAGGCCAACCTGACACGAGCCGGACAACTTAGGTGAGGTCAAGAGTTGTAGGAATCTCCTTCAGAGTGCACTCAAGTCAGCAAGGATCCTTCTGCTGACTGCCACGGGCCTCAAATGCTTCAGTTCCTGGCGTTCCAGTACGACCCTTGGCTCTACAAACAATTCCTTCTACAAACACCTCTCACCCCAGAGAAAACTCTTTTACAGTTCTTTATTTCCCCCTGCTCCTTTCACCTGGATTGCAAATACCATTTCAGTTTCTATTTGAGTTCTCTGAACCCTCAAGGATGCCACGGGAGCACATCCCCCTCCCACAGATCCTTCAGAGCTGGCTCCAGAGCTTCCCACCTTGGGTCAGCCTTTTGCCAGCCTTTACTGAGGCGTCTTTGAGAGCTTTCTTTGATTTCTGATATTCCCCTGTCATCTCCAATTCCATTTCACACATCACAGTCCATCAGGAGCAGGGCAATTTTTCTTTTCTCCCCACTGTACTTTTTTTGCTGCCATTTCATTTAGATCGAATTAAAGCAGCACTGATTATTCCTTCGTATTTGGGGTTTTTTTTGACATGTAAGAAAAACATATATTTTCCCTTTCTTTTCACAGGATATATGAATTTCAAGTGTCCCCTTTACTTGCTCAAGTTTAGCATTTACCAAGTAAATTCTTTCTCTTTCACAACACAGAGAAAAAAAAGGAAATTCCATTTATTTGTGTAAATTACACAGAGAAAATTTGCAAGCATTCGGTAAATATAATCAGGTATAGAACTGTAGTTTTACTTCAATAATTTTAATAGGACAAGTGAAAAGAGGAGGTATCTAATTTATGGAAATGGATTCAATAGTAGCTGACACTGTGTTAATCACCTCTCAAACTCACAGTTGCAAATTAGTCACTTCAGCAACTTTGTTCCATAATTTCTGAAGGATTCCACAGACTCTGGTATGATTCTATTATGCCATGACTCACAGCTGATGAATGTTCTTCCAATTCTCACTTCTGCAGAAATAAAATTCATGAATGAAGTGATTAGTTCCTAAAAAAGATTTTTCTTTCTAGTATTGTAGAATCATTTTAAAACCGACCACAATTAAACAGTCAATGAGCTAATTAATGTGGTTACTTTGAATTTATTAACCAGAATCTGACTACATTGAGAAGTTAATTAGTCTTGGTTTTATATAGTCACTAGTCTTGGTTACATATATGTATAAGATATAATCAGTATTTCCTATTAAATTATTTCATAAACTTAATGAGGAGGGAGGAAAAACCACAGCCACCTCCACCTTCTAACCACTCACAGAGAAAATTCTCCAATGTTATTTGAAAAGCCATGGAATTCTGTGAAATAACACCCTGAAACCTGGGCAGTGCTACCTGTCCACATTGGGAGCTTACCACCCAGTCCAGACAAATGAGGCTCCTTGGGAGCACTTTGTGCCAGATTCCATCTCTGTTCAAATGCTCCAATTTACATGGGATAAAACTGAAAAAAATAACATTTTGTGCTGTTCTGACAGAAAAGGACGAAACAAAAAATTAACGTCTTACTACATTTTAATGCTTAGGCTGTGGGAATCTCAGACAATAATAAGATTAAATCCAAACTCTATGACTGAGGGTGAGAATATGAGTTTTGTCTTGCTTCTCACCCCTTCCATTTTTTGGTCATTACCAAGAGCTTTGTTAACAAGTGACCTCATCAGAGGATATCCTGTCTCTCCAGACTGCTCCTACACTTCCCAAACATTCCTGCAGCTCTTTTCAGCAGCTCCCTGCCAACTACAGAAGATTTTTTTGTGTATAACTTCAGTTTTTCAGTCCACCAAATTCTGTTTTTTCCACCTGCTTAAAGGAAATTATCAATGCTTCAGTGAAATTAAAATATGCAAAACCTGACTGCTAAAAAAAAGCCAACCAAACATCTCCCGATGCCCAACACACTTTGCTAATTATTTAATTTTTCTTTATTTCCAATTTCAGCAGCTGAATTTTTTTCTGTGTTTGTCAGCTATGTGGAAAACTCCAGCACCATTGCTTCATTTCTGTGCCTAATTAGCTGCACAAAAATGGAAAACCACCTCTCAAGTTGCTCTTTGGTGAACTCCGTTTTTATTGCGAATGTATTCCTCTAACAAGTAGCAACAGTTGTGTTAAAATTTCAGTTGAGCATACATTTATCCCCTGGTGCACCTGCAAAAACTTTTTAAAAAGTTAAAAGTTAGCTAATATTTATTTTTAATTACAAGAAGCAGCAAAAGCACTGTTACCTTTTCATCAAATCTGCCACAAATAAATCTATTTTTTTTAATTGGAACAAGGCTTAACTGAGCTATGAACTTTCACTTTGCCCTGAAAAGGGGAATCAAAGATCATTTGTGTTGTGATATCTCCGATGGACTTAACCCCCTACCAGTTTGCAATCCAAACACAGTAATAACATCCTTTCCAGTTATTTCTATATTAGCATTAGAACATCCCAAGAATATTCTGAAAGCCACCCCTAGAACACTTCAGTAGGAATGTTAATAACCTTTAAGCAAAGTTCTGTGTTGCCCAAAACACTCTGAAGTAACATTTTACCACCGGCTTTCTCTACAAGAGCAATGGGGGTGATTATAATTCAATTACAGGTGAAGGCAGGATGGGTACAAGGGACATTCTCTCTTGTCTCTTCTAGGAGAAATCACATCTGACTGTGGAGGCCTTGTACAAGAGAGGGAAAATTGCATCTGCCTGTTGCTTGCTTTTGTTTTCTTCATCGCCGCCACACTGAGCAGCCCCTGCCTCGCTGTGCTCTACATGGCAGGAAGAACTTCCCGTTTCCATCACATTTCCTAAAAAAGTCCCCAAACAAAGTCAGTCTGGTGTGCTGGCAGACCAGCTCTGAGTATCTGCTTTCAGTGCTGTCAACCTACAATGAGCTGGCTCTTGAGTATGTTGAAAAAGGCTCCACCTGGAGAGTCCCAAGAGCTCGGTGCCAGCCCGCCCAGCCCGCAGTGCAGGGAAGCCCCTGTGGGACCATCCTTGTTCCAGGTGTTCCTGCACATGTCCAACAGCCACGGGTGCACGTGGGTTTGTACTCTTGCTACCACTGAGTTGCTTCAGAGGATTTGGCTTCTTGCACCTTTTTTCATGAAGTGATGCTACACTTGCAGGCTGTGCGTATCATGAACGGTTTCTTTACCGCGTACCTGCCCCTTCGATCAAAATGATTCTCTCTGTGCTCTCACCGGCACCTTACAAATACACCAGACTGATGTGGTCCTTTTTAAGGCCCCTGGAACCCCAGTGCCCTCCTGGGCTGCAGGATGTGCTGTCTGGGCTGATGTAGGTGCAGAGCACACAGGGTAACCAACACTCAGCTGTCAAAAAGAGAAAAGAGTTGCCCAAAGGAACCTGCAGACTTCTGATACCTAGAAAAACAAATTGGTTGCTGGAAAAAAGTTGCTCACCTTGGAACACTTCATGTTTTGTTGTTAAAAGGGATAATAACCCATATGTCAATAAACCATTTCAAAACCCAAAGAGGCCTGAAAATACTTTTCCAAAGACATTGGCTCCAGCACAGCCAGTTCAGTTAAATAATCGGATTTGAGGATGCAACTTCTATTCCTTGAGGACAGCAGGGGATGTGAAGCATTTATCCAGTGACCTCACACACACTAATCTGTGGATAAAGAACACCATGAGAATGAAATCAGGACTTTGCTGCCACAGAAGGATGGGAACAGCATTATGAAGAAAAACCACAGAAACCTCTCACACACAAAAGGAAAGGTGTTCTGCCTAGAACAGACGTGCTTGTCTGTGCTCAGGGGGCAGCTCTCACAGGGCTGAGATAATTCTCACTGTATTTTTTGAAAGTGAATTCACCAAGATGTGACTAAGTTTAGTTATCATTTCTCCAGAATTTATGAATTTCTTAAATGCAGAAGAGTGCTGAACAACACGTTCTAGGAAGAAAGAAACTATCCCTGTCCTTCCAGCAGGAGTTGAACCACTCCTTTTCCACCATTTGTGATAAACGTTACCTTTCCCTCCTGCCACTCAGACAATGCCTGTTTATGAATGATGCCCAGGACAATCTCCCCTTCCAAGGGAGAAGCACCAGTCCTGGATTCCCAACAGAAAAGCTCCTTGGGTCAACTCTGCTCAGGCAGAAAAGAGAGTTTCACTCTCCAAGGAAAATATGCACAATTTCCAACCTGGTTCAGACCAGCAGAAGACCTCTGGGACGTTCTCTGCAGCAAAGCCTTTTTATGTGTATTCCCTGCCAGAAAAAAAACCACACATCCACCCAACGCCAGCTGTACCAACATCACGGTTCTGCTGACAGAAATGAGGTGAAGGACTGGTGACTTTCAGGGAGGAAAATGACAGGGTGTTCTTTCTGTAAGAGAAACAACTTCCTTAGTATTCTTTTCAACTGGAATAAAATAAGAGTGAGAAAAATCCTCTGTTTCTAATGACTCTGAACACAGCTCTGAGACACATTCATTTGTGAGGCAATCTTTGTAAAAACACGTCCTTTAAAGCATGCAGGAGACAGCCAACCTTTAAAGAGAGAACAGTTCACAACCTTAACACAGCAGAACTGGTGATCTGCCTGTAATAATGACAAACCTTTCTTTGCTGGCTCTTAACAGCCAAAGAAAGCTAATTACAGGGATGACTGATTCTTTGGTTTCCATGCTTAGATATCTAACTGATGAATCAGACAGCTAACCAAGGAAGAGAGCACAACTTCTGGTCCATACAGACACTATGAGGTATGGCAGGGCATTATAGAAAGCAAGATTTTTATTATCACCTTCTTAGTTCTTGTGAATTTGCAATAAATTCAACTATACCAGTGGCAGGTGACAAAAAGACCCTGACCAGTTCAAAGAAACCCGTTAAGGGTTTCTGGACCTTAAGATATCATTACCAAGTATCAGCAATAATTTTTTGCAGTAGTTACCTTAAATTTAACTTCAAATGTTGTCATCGTATGTTTTGATATCATAGTTTTCACTGGCTTCCTTCATTACTGATACTCTGTGTGTGTATATATATATATATATATATATATGTAGTCAAGCCACACATATCAAGTTATCTTGTCAAATACATGCCTCTCAAACCTAATGTAAAATAGAAAAAAAACCACTGGACAAAGGGAAATACAAATCTTCTTTTCCTTAATGCCATAAAGGAGTACAGGGGAGCAGCAATACTCATACTTGTAATATATGAATATCTGTAAAGCACAAAGAAAAGGTAGCTGGCAAAAATACCTGAATACCTCTGAATTAAATAAAATCTTTCCCTTTATTGGCTTTAACAGCAAAAGAGATCTGCCTAGTTCAAACTCGGGGCTTTTTGGTCTTTTAATAAGAAGTGAAAAGATGACTTTTTTTTTTTTTTAAAAAAGCCAAATCAGTACCATGAGTATTGGAAGCCCTGGATTAGAACTCTGCCTGTGCTTCTCCCTTGGCCTGGGTGCAGTCAGGAAGTTTTCAGCCTCTCTCTTCCTCATCTGAGTGCCAGGAGAGCCATGCTGACTTCCTCGGGAGAAAGAAAAGAAACCAGACAACACAAGGCTCTGAACACAAGCACCTGTGAGAAAGGCAGAAAGGAGGAATTAATTACAAGGAAACAAGTTTCCCACTCTCTGTGTATCTCTCATTATCTCACTTCAGCTAGTTTTGCTTTCACATTAAGCCCTGTGACTTCTCCCTGTAACTTCCCAGGGAACCTCATCCATCCAGTTGTGTCTTCCTGCCTTAGGACCAAACACAGCTGGGATAAGGCATCCCTTGTGCTTCCTCTTGAGTCAGTGCATAAGGTATACAGAACAATTCTTTATCAATTTTCATCAGAAATAGAGGGGATGGCCTTGAGAATAAACATGTCTTGCCATGCATGAGATCCTGAGCTGGGATCAAGCACAACCAGAGTCTCCACTGAATTCACAGCAGTGACAACCAGGGCAAAGGCTTTTTTATTCTGCAGGGGACAACCCTGTGACACCTGAAGTCTCAGGGAGTATTTTAGACCTTGTTCTCTCAGACTTTCTCCTGTGCTGAATGAAGCTTTGCATAGAGAAAACTGACACAGAAAAAAAAATAGTACAGCAATCTGTCTTTGGAGAATGGACAGGGGAAAACTTCTGTCTTGTTTCATATTAATTGAGGCGCTGAATTTGAGAACAACACAGTTTTGTGCACTGCACACACCAAAAACTACTCAAGCCCATTTTATTTAGTTAGCAAAGCCCCTCACACCTTATGACTGAATTCCAGTGAAAGTCTTACAAACTAATTTCAATGTATCATTGCAGAAATTGTAGTTTACAGAGCCTAGTAGTCCATGAAAATCGGTGATCCCAAATTGAAACCAGAAAGTATGGACTAAAACTGCACCCTAAGCTAACCATGTGCAAACCACAGGACACTACTAATTATTTTCCAGTGATAGAAAAGGCACCCAAGTTTCTGAGTCAGAAGCATAAACTCATGGAAGAAGGGCAGGTTTTACCTTAGAAGTAATTAAAGAGTGTTCTACAATCTAATATGACATAATAGACACTAACAAAAGAGATTATAAATGTTCTTCTGCAGCAAACTCCTACCTTATTGGTCATGAAGTTATAAAATCCACAGCGTTTTGCTGTTTGTGCTGCAGCATCAAATCTCTACTTGGTTTCCAGACAATGTTAATGAGGAGAATGTATTCTTGCACTATCAAGCTCAATTTGAAAGAAATCCCAGGCTTGCTTTAAACCATATCATTTTTTAGTTCTTCCTCTGTTCCTTCCTCCTATCAAAACCAAGGAAAAAAAATACCCCATCCATAGGAGCTAGGGGACAAAAACCCCAAAGGGCAGTGGGCCTCACCTCGATGGACAGAAGTGAAAATTAATGGAGAAAAACCAATCAAACAGCAGGTCATTTAAAAAAAAAAAAAAAAAACACAAAAAAATAAAACCACAAAAAAAGACAAGGTCTACAAAAAAATGAGTCACCCAGAAAAATCAAATCCTTTGATGGCAGAACCCCTGGGATGGAATGTGGGTAGCAAGAGGCAGCAAGAGGCAAAGTGCCTCGGTTGTATTGGGAAGGTGTTTCTGGCCTACAGCAGCCCAGAGGATCTCTGGAAATCTTTAGAGCTGATGTGTAACGGGGTAGACAAAGAACAAATTGTTCTGGTGACCCTGTTCACTTGTAGTACAAAAGTTCAGGCTTCCTTAGAGGTTAATAACAAATGGGATATTCTAGATGTGACATTTTATATAG
The DNA here is from genome assembly GCA_013399225.1 of Rhipidura dahli. Classification (NCBI taxonomy): domain Eukaryota; kingdom Metazoa; phylum Chordata; class Aves; order Passeriformes; family Rhipiduridae; genus Rhipidura; species Rhipidura dahli. The sequence continues at coordinate 25,180 of VXAC01000146.1, forward strand.
AAATATTTCTAGCTTAAAGAAAAACAGCATTGCTTGAAGCGTGTTGTTAAAAAGAAAAGAAAATCCATCCACATTTTTGTGAACTAAACCAGCAGCAATGAAATTAAACAAAGTGGTGACCCCAGTCAGTTATTTCAGAGCGTGGTGCCCAGGGAAAGGATTGTCCCTTTCAGTGCTAATGGACTGACCACACAGGCATGTGGATATTCTGGCAGGTGACAAATAAAAAGGCTTTGTATGCTACACATTCCATTTAGGAGTATTTTACACACACATGTATAACCTCAGGTGGTAAACAAGCTGGCTCACATTTCCTGCTGGTAACGTAAAAGCTTTTTCTATTTAGACAAATTATGCTGTGCAGAAATTAAGGTTTCAAAAAGAGAAGAGAGCCAGAGGGTGACAGCAGTGCTTTTCCTCAAGGACAGAGCAATCACTCCTAGTCAGGTCACCTAAAGATACACATCAGCTACACATGGAAGAAATTATTTTATTTCTTTCTTCACTACTGTCACCAAAACCCCAGAAAAGGCCAGAGGGGCAACCACTCTGCATGGCTGTGCACACTCACACCCCCACATACGGAATCCTAAAGGAACTGAAGGAAACACAGAAGGAAAGGGTGTAGAGAAGTAACCAGATTTGAGTTCCATCCTTGAGAACAAAGTGAATCAATCAGGGACTTGCACCAAAAGCAGGCAGCCCTACAGAGTCCTGCAGAAGGAGAACACCACCAATATGAAGCACACAGTCCCTCGGTAAGGGCAGGTTCGTGTCCTGCTTCCCACTCACTGTGACACTGAAAAGCTCCAGGGACCAAAGCCCCAGTGTAGGCACACAGAGTGCTGTTCCCAGCAGTGAAGTTACCCAAGAGGCTCCCAGGTTCCTGGGGATGGGGATCTGGACAGGTACATCCCTTGGGCAGTACAGGACTCCATCCTGGCAGGTCAAACTCAAGCAGGAAAGATGCGGAGCGTCCTCATACATCAGCCTGAGACAGTGGAATGCCCCTGCAGAGGAGTTTATGGAGCACACATTTCCCTGCTAAATGTGAATGGATTTCTGCAATCGACATGAGTCAGAGACAAGAATGGAAAGCAGATTTACTTTGGAACAACAGGAGTTAGACACCTTCCAGTCTGCACGAGCCACCCACCCACCTCTCTGCCAGGAATATCTGAGGAGGAAAGGAAAACCATGGATTTTGCCCCAGTTCACAGTTATTACACTACACTGACTCAGGGGAAGCTACAGCTTCTCCACACATCTCACGTGCATGACTGGAAAGCCGTGGAACACTATTAAGCACCAGAAGAAGAGCACAGACTGACAGCAATTAAATTCCTTCCCTTTTTTATTTTTTTCAAGTTAGCAACCACCTCCTCCACTGGGCAAATAATAATTCCTTCAACACCCCATCTGAACAGTTAAGATCCAGTTTGGCTTCATGTGGTCCATCCTGCCTGAAATCCTCTTGCCTTGGGGAATCTATTTCCAGAGCAAACAAGCTTTTTCTCCTCAAAACTGGATTTCCTTTCTGCAACACAGCTTCTCAGTCTCCACCTTCCAGAGCTTCCCAGACTAATTAAGGGGACAACCTTAAGATTTCAAAAGACAAAAGGCAGACTTGGGTGTTCAGTTGTTTGCTACTGAATTTCCCAGGTTCCTCAAAGGGGCTGTGGGTAACTCTGGTGCATGGGCTGCTGTGTTCAAGAAGAATCTCAGCTCCCCATTCCAAATCTTTCAGGACAGTTTTTTTCAGGAGTAGGCACAGCTCCTAGGGAGTCACAGGGGAAAGTTCTGTGGGATTTCCAAGTGTTCAGCAGTCCTTTTCCAGACAGACAGCATCTTGTTTACCTGACAGCAGTGGAGGGAACATCTGTGCTGTGCTATGTGTCTCCAGTTGCCCTTCTCAAGCTGTTGCAGGTGTCCCATTCTGATAATACAGACATTTATTTATGCTTTTTTAACACAGAGAAAGAGGAAAGCCTCTACTGAGGCTGCCTGACATGCAGAAAGTTTTCTTTTCAGTCCCTCAATTTGAACACATTTTAAAATTTCAGTCCATAACACATCAGACTGCCACAGAAAAGAAAGTCACTTCTATTTAATATATTCCCCAAAGAAGAAACTTGAAGTCAAGGGGTCAGTAACAAGGCAAATACAAAAGTAACCAGAAAGGCAGGCAGTGGTGCTAACTCTGAGAAATCTGGAGGCCATGGAGAACCTCCCTGGGTGTTTTACCATGGGTGAAAGATCCTTAGGCAAATGCCCCATCAAAGGAGACATTCAGCTCTCTGATGAGATGAAGTGGATTCATATTCTGCCTGGAAAACTGGGAAACTGTGTGCTACTTTGTGTCTTCCCTCCTGATTTTATAACCTGTTGCAATGAAGAACCCTCCACAATTTTGATTAAACTTTTATCTCCCACAAAATGTAGATCAAGGAATGCCTTATGCTTCACCATACAGGGAAAACTGCAATGACACAAAAGCAGTTGAAATGTTTAAAACATTATTAGCAGGTTGTTTTTATCACAAAACTCATGAAAATACAGAAAGCTGGTGGTTCTTGGAGATGAGTTACTATAGAAAAAAAACCTCTGCCTTTTTTGTAAAGGTATTCAGAATAAAGTCTCTAATTCTTTCCTTATCTTTGCTCTGTGGCTGGAGGAATGGCCATGCAGTTGTTAGAATAAGAAAAGGATGGTGGTGAAGCACACTTCACATACTGAGGGTTTTTTGTGAGCCATACTTTTCTAGACATCAGGAAAACAGCTCACTTGACTTGAGAGCACTTGCTCTCACTTGTCCCAAATACCATGACGTGGTGCCCAATACCAGAATTCTGATTGTAAGTAAGGGACTTTTCTCTCATTCCCATTCAGACTGAAAAAATAATGGAAAATCTGTTTCATTGCTGAAATACCAAGAAGATGTGAAACACAGAGCAGAGGCTTTTTGATTCCTAATCCCTAATTAGGGATAATCTAAACAGGTTCCTTTTGTGAGTTCTCTGAAGTGACAGCAGAATCACACAGCTGATAAATGCAAGCATGAAACGACGCAATAATAAACAAGAAGACAAAACAGTACATCAGAAGACCCAAAAAAAGCTTTTCAAGTAGTGACTGTGGTACCGTTGTAATCAAGATTTGGTGGAGGTGGTCTTGCAGCTGGAATGCTGCAGTGGGTGTCTAGATCAGAATGACCACCAAAGAAACAGTGACCTGAAGCAGAATTAATGTCCCAGACAGAGGGGGTCACAGGCAGGAACAGCTGCTGAAAATCCAAGGAAAAGCCTTCTGCAGCCAGGAGAGGCCATGGCCAGGCCATGGGCACAGCCAAGCACCTGCTTCACAGGGAGGCTTCATTTCAGACACTGAGAGGTAAAGGGACTGGCAGCAAGAGCTTGGCATAAAAATTAATTTCAACGCAGCCTCCTGACCATGTTCCAGTCTGCCAGAGCTGGACAGGGAGGGCCTGCACAGCTCTCTTTAATATGTGAATGTTCCTGAAGAAAAAGAAGTCAAATTAAGTGTGCGTATTTGCTTAGGAATTGGGATTAATATACATTACTGATTTGCTGCTCTTTGCAGCTTAAGGTAATTGTAATGTCTCTAAAAGTTTGAAATAAAATTCTGTGTGCTGAATGACTTATGCAAATATTGTAATAGAGTTTGGTTTCTATGCTACTCAAACATAAAAGACTAAACCAGTTAATACTGCTGCTCCTGTCAACACTTCTATTCTTCAAAAGAACCAATACAAAAGCATTCCCAGTAAAGCAACCTGGTGTCCCAGGATCACCATCCTTCTTAGAGGATAAGGAGTTCATCACATTGAGAGAAAATACCCTTTCACTGAGTGTTGGAGTGAATGCCCCTCTGGAGCCAGGCCCAGAGCAAAGCCAAAGCACAGGGGTTGAATTAAAACCTTTGGATAAGCTGAGATACATGAAGTCACACCAAAGTGAAACAGAAATAGAGATTTTTAACTTTTAGTAGCAATATATGCTGAGTGCTTTAAACATTGAAAAGCTGCAGCAAAGAGACCTTAAACACAGATTTTACTGCAGCAGGGTTACCTTTTCACAGAATTTCTTTACTTTAGACAAAACACAGATAGAACTGTACTGTGCACATTTTTTAGACAGTGTTCACATAAACAATAAGAGCTGATAGAAATTATATACACAAATCTGTGTGATACCTATGCAATACTTGTGTAAAACCTACAGCTGTTAGAATTAGACCAGATAGGTAAAGAAAAGAAAAACTAGAATTGTGTGTTAATCTTATTGGTCAATTAACAAATATAATCCACACTTCTGTAAGAAAAATTAATTAATTAATTGCAATTAGAAGAAGCAGCTGCTCTCTGCCTGCTGTTTGCCTGCTGCTGCTGTTGCTGCTTGGCCTTATCAAGCACCCCCTTTGAGCTCTGCCTTGGGAAAACCACAAGACTGTGAAATAAAGAACTTCAGCAGCACAGCAGCCTCCTCTGCTCTTTCACCCTGGTCCAGGAGGAAGGGTGTCCCATCAAAAGCTCAACAACTGACCACAGTCACAGAATTACAGACATTTTCCACTACCCCAGCAACCAATTATTCACAGGTTCCAGCCCTAAATTTCTGGGCCATTTATGAGATGAAAGGCAACAAGCCCACTTAATGCTGTTGGACATGCTGAGTGCTCAGCTACCTATGTGAATTTCCATCAGAAATAGCGAAAATGGGGAAAGTTAAGAGGGAAAGAATAATCAGAGAAGCAAAGCCAGGAAGTGCAATGCATCTGATGTCCCCACTGAGGTGTAACAGGAACTCACAGGCAGAGAGTCATAAGGAATCACACAGGACACAGAAATAGCTGGACTGCTCTATAAGAATCATTTTCCTCTTGTACACAAGGATCAATGTGGGAAAAAGTAAAAAATCTATTTCTGGGTGAAGTGGCGGAGGAGCAGCAAATCCTGTGAACAAGGGGGGAACTCAAGTGAAGTCGGTTTTGTGTAAGGGGAAATTACACTTAAAGCCTCACACGTTTCTCAGGAATGAGAGAAGAGCTAAAGACAAAAGCCAGGCTGGACAGGGCCTGGAGCAAGCTGGGAGGGCAGAAGGTGAAGGTATCCCTGCCCACGGCAGGGGGTTGGATTTAGATGTTCCTTAAGGTGCCTCCCAACCCAAACCATTCTGTGATTCTGTACAGGGGCTGCAGCTGAGAGGATGACGCTCGTACACTGGGACAGAGAATGTGCTGAAGAGTCCTGCAGAAGTCGGTGCTGAGAACCCAGCTGAGTTTGGATGAAAGAAAAGAGGACAGTTCCAGCACATCAGTACTACTCCATTCTCCTGTGTGGAAGAGGGAAGAAAGGGGATAAAATAGTAACTGTGCTGGAGGCAAGAGTGACTGGAAAGGTTGGTGACTGCTGCCTGCAGTGACAGGCATTTGGAGATGAAAGCAGCAGCATTTCAGGAAGATTTTGCCTGGGTTAATGATGTAATTTTTAGCTCCTAATCATTATTTAAATTAGGGTGATTTTCAATAGCTCCAGCAGGTTAACCCCAGAGCAACTGAAATTTCCACTCCTCAGTTTCTTTGCCTCTGCCCTCCTGTCCTCTCTCCTGCTTTTCTGTTGCCCTTCAGTTTCTCTCTTGTGCCTTAATTCCCTTCATCGACTTCTACATAATCCAGTCAAAACAACACCATCACAACCTCTGTGCCAGAAGGCAGCACATCAGCTTCCAAACCTATTCAATTTTTATTGAATTCTAGAAAACTGCAAGTTGTCAAGTTTGCTCTCATTAGAGGGACCTTACCCCAGCATCCTCCTGAGTGCTACAGACAACCTGCAAAGAGTTCCCCAAAGGAGCCCTGTTCTGAAACACTCTGTTCTGCAGTAGGAGAGGAAACAGAGAGATTTACAACAGCCATAAATGCATCTTTAAAAGGCCATTTCACATGCAACCTGTGACAGTCCAGAGAGACTTGCTATGCCTGTGGTGTTGGGTCCAGGAAAATAAATTGATCTAGTTTGTGGATGAAACAGTAGGTGGCAAATACAGAAACATAAAGAATCTCTAAAGGATGAGAGCCTAGTAAATTGGGTAAATATAGGGTTGGGTGTGGGAGCTCGTGGCTTAAATAAATGCTGAGACATCCTGGACAAACTGAACAACCCACATCTGGAAACAGATGTGTTTGCTTAACAAAATATCAATGCTGTAAAATGCCTTGAAAATTTATTGATTTTTTTGCAGAAAACACCAAGCAATAATATCCAAATCCTCTGTTTTCCTTTGGATTTCATAATGACAGATGAACTTTCTGTGTGCTTTAGCAAGTGAAAATGGATAAAACACTTTCTTGTGCAAACCACATGAATTTATCTCTGCACTCAGTCTGAAGTAAGGCCAACCCTGTAGAAAAAAGAGCAAAATATCAAGAGAGTTAATTTTTTTTTTTTAAGAGTACATTTTTGCTGTGGACAATAAATATTGAGGCTCAACAGCATGTGAGGTTTCTTTCCTAGACTTAGAAAACTGTTTTCTGTAGCTTCATGGCTGCCAGCTTACCAGGCAGGGCAGATGGAAAAACCCACAGCGCTCACTCCCCGCCCTGGCCAACATCTCAGCAGCATGAAGGACACAACTGAAAGGCTGGGAAACAAACCCAACGTGGGTTCAAAATGCAACTGCAATAAACGATGCAGACATGTGGCCCCATACTGCAGAATTCCCTTTATTCCCTTGGGAAGGATGACTCAAATTAATTTAAATTATAGTTATGAAGTTAGGTTAGTTATGAAGCGAAGGAAAAGGTTGACTTCAGCCCCTGTCACAGTTTAACTCCGGTCACCAAGGCCCTGAGAAAAGTAAATTAAAGGAGAGTAGAATTGTATCAGGATACAAGTAGTATTTCTTGGTAGAACAAAGGCAGAAAAGGCACAGTGCTGTGGACGCTTAGCAATCAGCCAGAAGCGTGAGGCTATTCACTTTTCAAAAGCCTTAAATACCTTTTTCAAATTGTTACATATGCAGTAATTTACACTTCACTCAACCCAGTCCAGACATTTAGATGCCCCAGCCCCTTTCTGGGTTTTTTTGATGCCATGTGATATCCTCCTTTTCCCTGGTAATCCATTAGCAGGCATCGCCTTCTGGAGGTGGGAATCTTCGACGAGATAAGGGGCCTCTTAGAGTAGACACAGTTTATTTCTTCCGTTTTTGGCTAATCTGCTAAAAAAAAAAGACATTTATTGCTATGTTTTTCAATTTATTGCAACTATTTCAGGGTTACATTTCGCTCTAACCCTTTCTCACTTAACATAGATTCTACTTAGTATATTCTTACTTAATGTAAATCCTACTAGGTATATTTTTACATATGGCTGTTGTCTTATTATGTACAAAAGCCAACATTTATAATCCATCCCTTTATCACAGCCCTCACAGCCACTCACTCCTTTTCCCGGGAGAGCAGGGCCTCATCCCATGTGATGGGGACTTGGGAGGACAAATAGTCTTGCTTGAAATATCCCCCCTTTCTCCTTGTCCCCCCAGTTTGTCCCCTGAGCAGGGTGCCTGTCGCAGGGACAGGAACCTCCCGTGGCTGTGCTGGGGTCCCTGTCCCTCCCGCCAGCCCCTCCGGGGACAGGAGAGGCCTCGGCTCCGCCCGAGCTCAGCGAGAGCAGAAACCTCTCTCTCCGTGGTATCAGCCTTGTGCTCAGCACAGCCCCACACACAGCCCCCGGGAAGGAAAGAAACCCTGCCCCAGCCAAATCCAGCCCAGGAAGGTACCTGGAAAACAAGGAACGTGTTCTGGATTTGCTCTCCCTCCAGCGGGAGCGCCGAGGGGAGCACGGGGCGGCCTTCAGCCGTGAGATCCCCTTCAGCTCTGCCAGCCGGGGAGCCCCAGCACAAAAACCCTTCCTCGTCTTTCAAGTGGATCCTACTTCTGTGATCGCAGACAGCTGTAAAGCTCACAGAAATACAAGCCCTGGATTTCCAGTGCCTGGGTAAGGCAGGGGATAAGAGCTCTTACACTCTTTTGGTATCTAACATCACTCCCCCCCCTCTAGCTGGAGCTACTGACTCAAAATAACCTTTCAGAAGTGCCTGAGGAGTATGGCAGGGTTCTGACACGTCAGCTGTGTGGCAAGAGGAGTCTCTGCTGCCCAGTCAGGGCCAAAACCAGCTCACACACTGCTCAAGCTCATTTAAAGAATGATTACAATGTGATAAGAATTAATTTGGAGGCCCTGGAATTCCCAGGGCTCATCTCAACAGCAAGAGCCTCTCCACCGGGCCTTTCTCCTGGAGGAGGCAATCCTTGAAGTTGGGACACCTTCAGGATTTAAGGACTCAGGCAGGGGAACTCTGAGGAAAGCAACAATTATTACTGTTGAAGAATATTATTTTGGATATAAGCCAACTACAAAAATCTCATTACCTTCTAGAAACTCTTACAAACCTAGCTGTCATTTCTCTTTAGAATATTTAGAGGGGTATTTCAGATGACCCTATGGCTTCTACTTGCCCAGTCAATCACCAATTAGAAAGAACTCCTGGGCTAAAGTAAATTTGTCTACCATCATGCTGCTGAACTAAACCTCTAAGTATTTTATAAATATGAAAAAATTAAAGCAATCCGTTGGCATAGTTTTGAAAAGCAATCAGAAAAGGCATGAGGCTGGTAAATTTTTCCTTGTGATCTGGTTACTAAACAATATAAAATATAAAGCCCCAAATCTTATCTTCTGTGGTCACAGACCATTGCAATAAACGTATGTTTTTCATACATCTTCCATCTGTTTCAGAGACAGCTTTAGTTCTTACTGTACCCTCCCCATCCCCAAACCTTTAGATTCTATAATTTAGATAGCCATTACATTTTAAATATATACATATTTACTCTTAAAATAGTGTAACAAAATGTTTGTTATTGTCTGTCAAAAGAAATGCAAGTTAGTTATGCTTTTCTTCTTTAAATCAATTCACTAAAAGGTTGATATTCTTAGCATCAGTTCTTGGTAATAACTTAATAGGTCTATTGCTGTAACTCTACATGAAAATACAAATTGTTTAAACCCTTCCTTGTAATAGCTTATCAAGACAATTGGTTTCCATGTCTTTGCATTTCCAACAGTTTCCAAATCAACTTTTCCACTGAAAGAAAAAGACACAAGTGCAGGAGAGAAAGTGAGAGAGCAGGTAAAGACTTGAGAGCTCAGCTGCACTGCAAAATCGACTTCACCACAGTACAGGTTTTGTTCTCCTTATTCTCCAGGGGGGAACTGAAATTTGTGTTTGTCAGTCTCTGAGATCTGTAGCTGTCAAGGAAAGGGGAGGAAATTCTCTTCCCTGGGTTTGGAAGCTGGTTTGTACAGACAGACAAAGCTTGCAGCCTGCTTTTCCAGCCAGGATCTGCCCAGAGCTGTCAGCACCTCAGGTTTGACCCAACCCAGCCGTTATGCTCAGGCTGCATTTCAGAGCCAGGCTGGACAATTTCCATCCTCAGACAGAGCCCAGCTTCCACAGCTGGGCATCCCCTGCCCTGGGCATCCCCTGCCCTGGGCATCCCCTGCCTCACATCACCCTTGTGCAGTTCCAGCCACCAGCATGGTCCTGTGCCAGGGACAACAGGGACAGGAGTCACAGCACTGCCTCCCCTCCTGGGAAGCTGGGCTCAAACAGCAGCAGCCTCGGGGGGACTGTCTGAGGCTCTATTTTGCAACTCACAAAGATGCCTCAAAGAAAAAAAACCCAGAAATGCAAGACCTGGACTTAGCATGTCAGGAAAAGCACAGGCAGAGCACCCCTGGGACAACCCCCAATGGCTGTGCGAGACACACCAGGGTTGTGAGTCACTCCACTTTATTCACACTCTGAATAAATCCCATGGTTGCCTTCATGGGTTAAAACACAAAAAGCTCCAATAGATAGAGAAGAGCTCTTTCATGTGCCAGCTCAGATAATAATTCTTTTCAAAATCTGAAATGTCATTTACATCCTGGATGAAATAACTTTTAATGTATTGCATTTAGAACAATCCCTTCACTGTACTGCCTTGCAGCTCACAATATCATCTGCATTTTCTTTATTCAGTAAACTTTGATGAGTTTTCCACAGCCCTCCCTCAAACACACAAAAAACCCTGAGATACGGAGCCCACGTGCAAAATGTCCATCAACTGAAAAGGAAAAAAAATTAGCAATACCTATTTATATTTCTGCTGTGGTTTCAGTACAGATCACTTTAAATACCAACAGATTCCACATTTGTAAATGCAACAGGAAAGCCACATTAAACTTGCAAGCTGGAAAAGCAGTGCCTCAGCTGCAGCCAAGCTTTCAGAACATGGGAAGGACTTTTAGGAGAGAGATGGAGCAGACTTTGACCTCTGCGTCTCTCTGCTGGAAAGAAGGAATGCAATAGCTAAAAAAAAATAATTGAAACTTTGGAAATATTTGACAAAAAAATAAATCCTTCACGGGGAAATTGTTTTTCTGTCTGTGAAAAACACAAATTGTTCAGAACACCAGTGATCATATAAGCCTGTCACTGGATAAACTTTCATCTCAGGCAGGATGATGAATTCCTGTCTTGCTCATCTTTCAGCTGCTTCTTGGTAAACAATCCGATATTCCAGCTCCTGAAAGCCCGGGCAGAAGGAATCAGGGGTGGCTCTTGGATCCCTGCTGAGCCCTCACCCCTGTGCACTGTGTCCAGGGCATGTCCCCCCCAAGCCCAGGGGCATCCCCTGATGTTTTGTCACAGCCTTGGTTACCTCTGGCCCTTCCCTTGTCACCAACACAGCCATGTTCCTTGAGTTAATAAATTTATTGTGGCAGAAAAGGAGCAAAGAAACCTTTCAAGCAAATTCTTTCATTTTTTATTAATAGAAGCAGAGCAATCTCTACTGTTACATTTAATTAAAACATTACTTTGCCAGAGCTTCTTTTGCAACTTTAGGACAGAACAATATAACCCCTGTTTAATAAAGCTGAAAGAGTGGCAGCACAGAGAAGTGCTGGGAAAAGAGGGTCTGTTGGCAAAGGAGTGAAAAGTAGGAGCAAAAGGGGCAAAAAACACACTGAGGTTATAACGAATGAGAAGGGAATTTAATATTACTGTATGACAAACAGAGCCTATATTTATTCAAATCTGATTTGAGTTGGTCACTCCCCCTGACAAGACAGAGATATATTTAATTTCAGCTTTTTAGAGCCTGTGTCTTCTCCCACTCTGTTCTGCTGAGGCAAAGCTCAGTAATCTACGGCTGAGTAGCTCACTGCCTTTCCTGGGAAGATTTAGGTTGGATATCAGGGAAAGGCTCTTCCCCCAGAGGGTGCTGGGCACTGCCCAGGCTCCCCAGGCAATGGGCACAGCCCCGAGGCTGCCAGAGCTCCAGGAGCGTTTGGACAGCATTGTCAGGGATGCCCAGGCTGGGATTTTCAGGTGTCTGGGCAGGAACAGGAGCTGGATCCATGATCCCTGTGGGTCCCCTCCTGCTCAGGATATTCGGTGATTCTGTGATCACAGAAGTTCTAGTGGTGGTGATTTACTAAAATATGGATATAGATCTAATATCGCTATCCAACTGGAACGGACAAAGACTCTCTAACTCGTTTGGGTTAGAAAGGATATGTTTATTCCAGCGCCAGGAAGCTGTGAGGATCGCTCCAAAAGCACAGCTCCGAGATTACAGAGCAATCCAAAGTCTATTTATCCATGAAAGTTCTAAATATTCAAAACACAAATACCATGGACACCTCCCATTCTCCGCTCCGTATGGAAATTAGCTAAAAAGTCATTGAGCATGCGTAGTTCTCTTTAGGAAATGGGTTGGTGGTTTCATAATTATGAAGGGGGGGGGGTCTCTCATTGGATGAAGTAACTTCTTCCTCGCTATGACCTTTTTACCTTCTTAGTTTTTAACAATACATATGGCCTTGGAAAACTCCCAGTTCCTTTCCCAAACCAGGGTTTGAATGGGGTCATCAATAACTGTCTGCTTCTTCCTCTGCAGATTCTTGTTACAGCCCAGCTGAACAACATCAGATAACCAATAATCAGTTCCCAGACCTGAGGAGTTTATTCTGGCTGCAGTTTCTTTGCTTAATCATCAGTCCCATTGTGTAGATTCTGCTGTGCTTGCTTCCTATTCTAACTACTCTTTTAACTAAATTCTTCATGTTTAAGAAAAACTCAACCCAAATACTTAAGAGAGGCTTATTTTAAATGTTGCAAAGAGACTCAGTGTCTCAGTAGGGAACAACACGTAGCTGAACCCCACATCATTCTCCCTACCCCCCAGCAGCAGGACAGCCAATCCCTACAGACCACCTGAGCACCTGCCAAGCCACAGGAATCCTTCTGGTTTCACCAGAGGTACCTTGCAATGAGATATTTGTGGGGAACGCAATAGCCTGAAACACAGCACCACTGCACTGGCAATCAACAGCCCAGCAGGAATCCTGTGCAGCAGCCGGGGGAGGACAGGTGCTGCATTCCCATGGGGATGGGTTGGGAAGGCAGGAATCAGCCACAGAGCTGCACCTCGTTCAAACATTGTGCTTCCTGTGCTGGAATGCAGTGGCCAGTGTGATTGGCCTCCTCCAGCCCTGGAGACAGATAAAGGAACTCTCGCTGGAGTGACTCGCAAAGGAGCCAAGAAAATCCTCCACTTGGAATGCTTTGCTCCAGCAAATCAAAGCCTGCTCGAAAAATAAGTGACCGGTCCCTCTGGGAGACTGGGGGGAGGTTCAGCACACAATGGGGGTGAAATGCAAAGCTTGAAGAGAGGTTGTATTGGCAACATTGTCTGATTCATATTTAAAGATAAAATCACTCTCCAAAACTAATGTAAAGTGAATGCCAGAGATAAGAAAAAAAATGTAGGCACTCATAACATCTTCATGGCAGAAAGCTCTGCCTTCTGTCAGTTATTCTATCTGAATTATTTTGGGACTGCTTGGTGGGGTTTCCTCTGTTCATTGTGAAACATTCTTTTTTATAGCAACTATTAAGGCAAACAAATAAGTCTGGAAAAACACAGCGTAAGCTCCTCCAAGACCCCATAAGAAACAGCACAGTGCCTCAATATCCAAAGTACCACCTTTCTTTTTGCATATATGAACTCACAAGCAGATGTCAGGAAAACTAATCCACCAACACCAGAGGTTTATGTCCAAAAAGGAGACAGAGGAGTCCTGTTACTTTATTTGAATAAAGGGAGAGGCCATGGGGCATTTTCCCTGGGGTCTCTCAAGTTGTTGGAGGATGCAGCCTCCTTTTTACCCCAATTTCCCGGCTTCATTTTCCTCTCTCTTTCCTCACTGGCTGAGGTACTTGAAAGGTACAGACTGCCTGGAACGCCTAATACAGACCCCCTTCTAATGTATAACTCCCCTTTATTTTAATTCTTATGGAATTTATGGTTCATCTCATTGTTTCTTTCATCTCTCAATATCCAATTTCATTGATCAGCAGACCTACATTTTGTTTGTAGAGACAAATCCCTTTCCAGTCATCAGCCAGTGGAACCCTTCTCATTGTTTCTTTTTAACTCTCAGTGCTAATTTCATCAACCAGCAGACCCAGAGCTTGTTTGTAAAGACAAATTCCTTTCACAGACAACCATAACAGTGCGGCACAGACATGTTCTCACTATCAATTGGAGCAGGCAACTTGCACAGGTAGACACCTTATAAAACACAGAGACTGGTAATGATTTTTCACTCTTTTTTTTTTTTTTTTTCTTTTTAACTGCTCTTTGTATAGTGATTGGTTTTAAGGGCCTTAAGTGGTGTGTGATTTCTCCTGCAAGGAATCTCATTAGCCCAGGCTCTGGTGAGATGGGCAGAAGAACCCCTGACACCCTGACAGGAAGCTGTCACAGCACAGGACAGAGTGGCAATGCCCCAGTGCTCCCAGCTGCATCCCACCCAGTGTTGCCTTCCAGCAGTAATCTCTTGGGACAGAAGTTACAATTATTAATCATGTCCAATAAATTGCTTTGTTGTGAAAAGGCTCTGCCTCCAATTTAATAAGAGTTCTACCTTAGAAGACTATAGACACTGCCTGATTTTGCATTCTTTCTGTACTTCTGCCAGGATAATGAGAACAGAGCTAAACTGGAAGGTCCCAGATTATTTTTCTGTCTTTTAAGTAGTTTAACACCTAAAGAGAAGAGAAAGAAAAAAAAAAAAGAGATAGCAAGCCCAACATTTTTCTACATTTCCTTTCTTTCCGTTTTGCTTTAATGGATCATTGCACTCAGCCTAAAATTCAACATGAAATCAATTCCAGCAGGAAATAAAATAAAAAAAAAATAGTTTACAAGGTTTTGCTGTGCCACTTCAATCTCCCATCTCAATTACCTCAGGACTCAGTGAAGCTGGGGGGTTCCATCTCCAGGGCTCCTCAGCTGCCCCCTTTTCCAGCCCACAGCTGGCTCCTGCCCTGTAAAGGGCCCAGTGCCCCCCTGTCACCTCTGCTCCCCACTGACCTTCCCCCAGTTTTCCCCAGCTAATAACCACTGAGTCATTATCACTTTCTCCAGGTCGTCAGCTCTGAGCACCTTAACACACTCCCAACTTTTTGTAACTTGACGGCCTCTGCTATTTCTACCTAATTGCCACTTTCTCCATCCACCCATCTCTCTTCTCCATTATCCTCCTGAACAGCCTCTTGAGGCAACTACTGCTGAAGCTGGGAAAAATTGAGGTAAATTGGTGAAGAAGATGGATTTGAACACAGATGATATCTTCATCACATCTTCCAGCCTGTGAATAATAGACATTCCTTAATTTCCCCCCCCAATAACCATTTCTCATTGCCGAGAGGCCCGGTGATCCCTCACTCACAGGCTCAGCTGAGCGCTACAGAAATGCCATTTTTCTATCAGCCACTCACCACACGTTCAAAGGAAACCTTTAGAGTAATTTCAGCGTTTTGACTTGAATTTCTTTTTTATTAGCTATCTTACTTTCTTCACTTGTGGCTTGTAGCACTGCTTTGCTCCCAGATGGCACAATCGTTCCCTCGCCAAGGACAAGTCTGACACATTGGCGAAGGCAGGATTTTCTTAACGGGAACAAAAAGGTGGCAGAGCAACAATTACATTTAACTGGCTGGCAATAAAGGATGATCCCAAATACCTACTATTAATGCAATCTAAGTCTCAGCTACAGCTGAATAGAAAGGGGAAAGAAGAAAAAATTTTAAAAGGGCAAACCCTGAAAGCTTTACCTGTGCCTGATTTAAGTGATGAAATGGAGCAGGTAATTATCTATCTTAACATCAGCAAAAATAGGGGATTTGGGGCCAGAACAGTTCAGTCTTGAAGAAGCAAAAAGACTGGGAAAGTTACAAAGAAAGAATCAGCACCCAAGAAAAGTTCCTTGTGAATATATTTCAGAGCTAACAGTGCTGGTTTTAGCAGCAGGAGCATGAAGGCTACCTAGGTAGGCACAAAAAACATTGTGGGCTTTTTTCATCTTGCCTCAGGAATGTAAATGATGCATTAAAAAATCACTTACACATTTATGATGTCCTTTACAGACGGGACGATATTGACCAGTAATTTTCCTCTATAGCTGAGCCAGCAGTGTGCCCCCAGCACCAGGGCTACTCACTGGACACTCATCCCCAGCTCCTGCAGGCAGGACCCAGCCACAGGAAGCAGGGCAGGATTCCCTGCCATGTCCTTTCCCTCTCCTATACACAAGAGAAAGGTTCTGTGAAAAGAATTTGGGACAGGAGTTCCTTGGGTGTTCCTTGGTCCTTGGGTGGCTTCCCAGTGCCAGAGGGGAAAATTAGATGGGATACTGGGCAGGAATTGTTCCCTGGCAGGGTGGGCAGGCCCTGGCACAGGGTGCCCAGAGCAGCTGGGGCTGCCCCTGGATCCCTGGCAGTGGCCAAGGCCAGGCTGGACACTGGGGCTGGGAGCAGCCTGGGACAGTGGGAGGTGTCCCTGCCCATGGCAGGGGTGGCACTGGATGGGCTTTGAGGTCCTTCCAACCCAAACCAGTCTGGGATTGCCTGATTCAATCTACAAATTAAGGGGACTTCAGTGTCAGTCCCAAAAAGCTGAATCTTCAGTTCACTGCACCTTTAGGGTTCAATGCCAATGCTGGTTCACCCCAGCAGAGCTCGGTAAAACATGGGACTTTCATCCCATTTAGGGTTTTTAAACTTGTTGTGAGGAGAAGCTGTTTCTACCTCAGTATGAAAAATATCCAGTTCTGACATATTCCCCCACAAAGAAGGGCTCCATTTCTCAGTCCCCCCTTCCCCAGGAAGGGGAGGACTGCAGCTGCTGCCCTGCCCTGGGTGCTGCCTGTGGGAGCAGCTCCACACAAGTGGATGGCTCAGTTCCCCCCCTCTGGCCTTGGGATGCACTGTGGAGCTCAGCTCCAGGAAGGAATCACACTGCATTGGGAGAGGGGGGTTCTGCAGAGAGCTCAACTCAGGGCAGCACACAGGGGCATGAACTGCAGCGTTGGTAACCGAGCACTAATAGAGAAAAGCTGCTAAATTGGTATGACAGGAAATGTTCGTGGCTTCCGCAGACTCAGAAGTGAAAGACTGGAATTGTGTTTTAAAAGACCCAGGCCAAAACACTCTTACATTTTTCTGATAAAAGAGTCCATCATGGAAAAATCTATTTTCCTGACAGATGCTGCAGTTTTGCAGGGCCATAAGAAAATTCTTCAACCAGCAGCCTCAGAAAACCTTTGAAAACTGATCCCTGTTATTGAAGGGCACATTATTCTGCCATCAGAGCCTTCCAAGCCCTTCAAGGACAAAAAAACCCAAACATACACCATGTAAAACTCCATCCAGTGGGCAAGGTTTATGTACTTTGTCCAAAGCATGACTGTAGACAAGCTTCAGCATTCCTCTCCCCAGTTTCCCTTCTGCAAACAGAAATAACCTGATTTAGACTAGACAGGCTAAATGGAACCCATGCTAGATCCTTCTTTTGAATCCTACATTAATCACCAACTTTCTCCTTGATTTTGGTGGAGTGGTAACGCCAAACAGGCACAAAAGACCACCTGATCATGCTGGACTCTGCTTGAGCTCCCTGACACTCTGGATGGGGTGAGAGGAAGGACCCAGGGGCAGTGCCCAGGTACCCTGGTCACTCTCTATGGCCCATTTGAAACCCTACAGCAATGGGGCATCACGAGGATTAGGAAAAACTTTTGGACTGCATTTACAGTATTTAAAAGGTCTGGAAATTTTCTTTCCAGAAAGAAAATTATTTAGCTTGTTCAAAATGAGAATTCAATAAATAAATCAAGCAGTCAAATGATGGACCAAATTCTAAACTTTGTCAGCCAAGTTTTGGTTATAGTACCTTCAAAATTTTGTAATAATGCCAACATTCTGTGTACATATACAAATTTTCATGATGCAGATCATAAAACATTCTGTCTCAGTAAGCACATGAAAGGAGAAGTGTCAGCAAACAGCACATCACTGCCTAAGGTATGTAGTCCCCATTTTTCTGTGAATACCTGGATGGGGTTTAGAACCTGGTTTTCATGCAGTTGGACTGGGGAATCATTGCAGGTCCCTTCCACCTGAACAACTCTTTATTCTATTTTAGCTGACTTCTATCTCATGTCCTCTCTTTTCTTCTCCTGAATGACCACTGCTCTGGAATTTTTAAAAGAAATTCCACATTTGAAACAGATTTTAGATGCAGAAATTGCTCTCAGTTATCCCAGAAGGAAATTACTGAAGCAGTGACAAACATCAAACACATCTGCATTATGTCCCGTATCTGTATTCAGTCCACAAACAGGTAAAAAAATTGGTAAGTAAAATCAAACCCACAGCAATATCCTTACCATTATCTTCAAACAGGAAAAGGAGACTCATGTTCACCTAATTAATTTATTATGTCTTGAGTATCTTAAACCATGAGTGATGCTTTAGTTTCATTGTGTGCTTGCCTGAACAAAGAATTAATCATCAACATAAGGTATGGAACTCTCCGTTTAAATGGGTAGCAGGTTATTAAAAGTGAAAATAAAGTGAAAATAACTGCAGCTGGGTAGATTAAAACACCAGCCTCATTCCCAGTGGGACATCCTTCAAGATATCAGCTGCCTTTGGAACTGAAAGATGCCAGTATCTATAAAACTTTGCTACGAATTAATACAAGAGATGAACCAGTAGCTTGTCAGTGGTTTTAAAAAATATATAAAACACTGCAGAGAGATACTTTATAAGGAAATGAACAGGGTATTTTTTATATACACCAGGTTTATGATTTTTGGGTGTCTGCTCAGTATAAGTATACAATAATAAAACAGGATATTTCCACTTTAGCAAACTCGTGAAGCCAAAATGTATGAAAATATACCTCTGAAATTCTGGCATATTTTTGCCTAATAAATATAATTTTTGAAAGATATTTGTCCAAATAATTTTTGTTTTGTAGATATTTTTATGTGACCTATTAAACTAGAATATATTATAGATTGCTTCGACTCAATATAACAATTATATTTTGTATATTACCAAAATAACAGGGCAAGAGAAAACAGCCTCAATTTGCACCAGGGAAGGTTTAGATTAAATTTGAGGAAAGAAATTTTCTCTAATATCCACCATGAGCCTCCCCTGGCCCAGCCTGAGGCTGTTTCCCCTTGTCCTGTCCCTGTTCCCTGGCAGCAGAGCCCGACCCCCCCCGGCTGCCCCCTCCTGTCAGGGAGCTGTGCAGAGCCACAAGGTCCCCCCTGAGCCTCCTTTGCTCCAGGCTGAGCTGACGTGGGATTGCGGGGTTGATGTGTGGGATTGCAGGACTGTGATGTGTGGGATTGCAGGGTTGGAGTGTGGGATTGCAGGATTAGGATGTGTGGAGCCCCTGAGCTCCAGCCACATGAGCTTTGGAACTGCATCCATTTACTGCCAAGTGCAAAGAAGAAGCTCTTTTCCTGTGGATGTTGGGTAACATCATCTTTTTGGAAAACCATCTTTTTGTTTTCCTATGCTGCAGGTATCTTAGTCAGCAGCATGGTTATTTTTGATGGGTTTTTATTGATTGTGATATGTATCCCATGTAGCTTATCTTGTGTGCAACAGATGATCAATAACAGTCTTAATAAGGTTATTATTAAGGCTTTACAGGTGCAGGCTGTTTTAGCATTAGAGTGTATGAACAAAGTCGGGGGAGATGGGGGAGACAAGAAAAGTCTGCTAGACCAAGGGCCTTGTTCACCTTTGTTCACTGCTGTTCAGGAATGCCACTGCTCGGGAGGACATGGGGACAGCAGCACAGGTGGGCACTGCCAGGGATCCAGGGGCAGCCACAGCTGCTCTGGGCACCCTGTGCCAGGGCCTGCCCACCCTCCCAGGGAACAATTCCTGCCCAAGATCCCATCCAGCCCTGCCCTCTGGCACTGGGAAGCCATTCCCTGTGTCCTGGCCCTCCAGGGCCCTGTAAGGAGTCTCTCTCTGCCTTTCTTGCAGGCTCACTTCATGTGCATTCCTTCTTTTCAGGCTTCTCCATCAGTCTCCTCCCATTCCCTCTCCCCCTCATCCTCTAAATTCCACACCCCAAACGAGTGCTACTCTCCTTCTGGACCCAGCATGTTCACAGTGTAACCAAAATCCCCGAGCCCAGCTGGACAATTAAGGAATGTGTGTTTCAGTTCACAAGAATGTTAACAAATGTACCTTCAGCCAGACTGGTTTTAGCACAGTATAAAAGCCCAGCATTGCAGCACAGTACATAAGGCA
Organism: Rhipidura dahli; assembly: GCA_013399225.1. NCBI lineage: Eukaryota > Metazoa > Chordata > Aves > Passeriformes > Rhipiduridae > Rhipidura > Rhipidura dahli. The sequence goes on from VXAC01000146.1 coordinate 44,943, forward strand.
CTGAGGCAATAAAAGGGATTCCCTTCGGAGCAAGCAAGAGGGTTCATGTCCCACTGCTACAGGGGTGGAAGGGGCTGCTCAGATCTCCTTGGCTGGCAGTATTTTCTCACAAACAGAAAGCAAACCAGGTGGCTCAGCTTTTTATGGCTGCTAAATTTGGGGGCTGTGACACCGTCACTGGCTCTCTGTGCTGAGATGACCCCACTCCTCTCCCAGACAGCCCCTTGCTCTGCCTGCACTCTCATCCTCTTCAGCTGAAAATGCACAAGAAGACCAGCAGGTTTTCCTGACTGCTGGATGACTTTTTTTATTTATTGTTATTGACCTTCTCTGCTGGAATATATTTTTGGTTAATAAATAAACCTAGAGTTGACAGTAAGTATTAAAATTAATCAAGTAACTGAATAATTGTTGTATATAATCACTCAAAGTAACCATAAGACAACAAACAAAACACACATTTCTAATAACCACCACCATTATCCTGAATTTCATTCCAGCTCTCCTGTTATAAATTTTGCATTTTACTAGAATTATGGAATCACAGAATGGTTTGGGTTGGAGGGACCTTAAAGATCATCTTGTTGTACCCTTCTGCCATGGCAGGGACACCTCCCACTGTCCCAGGCTGCTTCAAGCCCCAGTGTCCAACCTGGCCTTGGGCACTGCCAGGGATCCAGGGGCAGCCACAGCTGCTTTGGACACCCTGTTCATGGTGTGAAAAATTACAGAGTGATTCAGTTACCCGAGTACATGACCTGAGTGGCCCTTCCAACCTGAAGAAGGCATTAAACCCTCACAAAAGTCAGTTGACACCCTTGCCCATGGTGGTGCAGTCATTCTTCTGATTTGGCAGTCTAATGGCTGTGTGAAGACTTCAGAGCAGCCAGAGAATGACCTGAAACAGAACAAGAATATGTTCAGTTTACTCATAAAAAAGCAAACAGATGCAAGAAGACAAATGAAAATAACATTAACTCCATTAATTCAGGCATACCTGTAGAAAAGCCTAGGAGTCATTACTTCCAGATTAATGTTTCCCTCTTCCTTACACTGAAGGCTCTTTGGTATCACTTTCCTAGTGGTATCAATTTTTCCCCAGTGGTCAGCCATATTTCCTAGGACATTCTATTCAAATATTTTCTGCTTTGCTCTCCATTCATCAGCTGAGAACCTGGGCCAAAGCATCCATCCCCTGGAAATGGAGCTAAGCAGGTTCAAACACACTCACTTCCCAAAACACAGAAGCTCCTGTTATCTCCCTGTATTTTCTCTCCCTTCACTATTCTCTCCAAGTGAGACTTTGCCACCCAAGCATGGAGGAATAAACACTTATTTTAGGTGCTCAAACACCACCACTAGAAGAGCAAAGAAAACACAAACACCTCCCCAAGGCTTCCAGACATGCATGTCACAGAAAATGCTCTCCTGTCTGTGTGAGGGGAGGTGGGGGGTGACAAGTCTTCCTTGTAGCTTAGTGGGTAGGCTGCTCCTGGTTAATCACATATTTAGCAATCTTAGCACGTGTACTGCCAGTGACTGCCTGCCAAGGGAACAGGCATAGCAGCATCTAGCTGGGTGTCAGGAGCTATCAACCAAACAGTCTGAGACATGAACTATGGAACTGCCCAAAATGTGGAGAAAAAGGAAGGGACAAGGCAGGAAGGCAGTGCAGAGAGGGCACAAGAGCAACATCTCTGCCTTTGAAGGGCAGTTGTTGGGTACCTCTGCAGCAGCTGCAGAAATGTCGCACATGCTCTGGTAAATACGCCCCACTTCTAAAGGTAAGCACAGCCTGGGCTCCCATGGAGCTGAACTGGTGACACCAAAGTTCCCAGCTGGGGGAACAGACAACAGATCTGCCTTTCTTTCCTTCCCAGATCCATGGGCCCCTTCATTGCCACGCAGCTGCCTCCCTGAGGAGCTGCACGCTTTGTAAGGACTCAGCGCGTGCCTTTCGCAGGAGAACGGCTCACAATGTGCTGTGGAAACCCTGGAGAGCAAAGATAAAGAGAGGAAAAGGGGTGGGCTGAGCGTGAGCAGGGCTGGAGGCCTTGTGAGCATTCCTCCTCCCAAGAGACTGACACATGGATGCAAAAGCCAGTCCTCTCTGCCTGCCTTGTTGTGCCCTGACACCACCGTGCTGCTCCAGTGCTCTCCCCTGTGACACAGGCCTGCCCAGCTGGGCAAAACAAGCCTCTGTCAGGAGATGCACATCACATGGGAGTGGATTTCCTGCTGCTGGAGGCTCTCTGGAACACTTCAGAGTGTGTCCTGTGTCCAACTTCACCAAAGGGCTGCAGTCTTACTACAACCAGAACAAAGCAGGACCCCTGGTGTACCTGCTCCCTACCTAACAAAGCTTAAAGGAAGGCACTGATTGACTGAAAACACTCAGTGCTGCAGAGAAAAACCCTCACCTTTGAGGCAAAAGTAATTACTAGTAAATTTATTCTATTGTGATCTTCTTCCTCCTTGTTTGAATTTCATCAGGTGCAGGATTTGCTCTTAAAGGCCTTTTCTGGCATTATTGATTCCTGAGATTAGAACATGCTTAAGATTTAAGTTGTTTAATAATTTAAATGTTTGGGTTCTTTTAAAGAAAATGTATTTTCTGTCACTGAAGGAGGAGCCATAACATTAACAGACCCTGCCTTACGCTCGTTTGTGCCAGGAAATGCAGCTTTTGCAACTTTCATTTTGATTAAACTTTTACAGTTTATTTTATGAGAAGTTTCAAATCTGTGTGCGTTAGTTAGTTACCAAGATTTGTGTTCTGTTTGAAAACTCCAATTACACTTTGTAATTAAAAGCCTTAAGTGACAAACTTTAACCCATAGCTCCATAAAGAGGAACCCAATAAATGTTCCTGGAGCTGCAGGCCTGGACCAGCACTGCAGCAATGCCTGTGAGCACAGGTGCTGTTCCGTGTTGAAACAGGTCAGCTGCTCATGGCTCTGCCTCGTTCCTTCCTCTTATTCTCCTTATTGGAATGTAATCCCTGGCTACAGGCACACTGCTTCCCAGGGAACAGCTTCAGGATCATGTGTCAGGGCTAGGGATCAAGTGAACACATTGTTAACTTGGGAGAAGAGTGCAGGACAAAGCAAAACTTCACAGTATCCCAGGGTGGTTTAGGTTGGAAGGGAGTTTAAAGCTCACCCAGTGCCACCCCTGCCATGGGCAGGGACACCTCCCACTGTGCCAGGCTGCTCCCAGCCCCAATGTCCAGCCTGGCCTTGGGCACTGCCAGGGATCCAGGGGTAGCCACAGCTGCTCTGGGCACCCTGTGCCAGGGCCTGCCCACCCTGCCAGGGAACAATTCCTGCCCAAGATCCCATCCAGCCCTGCCCTCTGGCACTGGGAAGCCATTCCCTGTGTCCTGGCCCTCCAGGGCCCTGTAAGGAGTCTCTCTCTGCCTTTCTTGCAGGCTCACTTCATGTGCATTCCTTCTTTTCAGGCTTCTCCATCAGTCTCCTCCCATTCCCTCTCCCCCTCATCCTCTAAATTCCACACCCCAAACGAGTGCTACTCTCCTTCTGGACCCAGCATGTTCACAGTGTAACCAAAATCCCTGAGCCCAGCTGGACAATTAAGGAATCAGAAAGCACTTGCTGACACTTCTGCTGCCAAATCTTTTCAGACTTGTCAAACCTTTTCTACAGGGAATTCCTAGTAATTTTTTGGGAGGGATTTTCTTCAGGTTTTTTTTGTTTTTCTTTTCTTTTTTTTTAATTGTTCTGTTGGTTTTTTTTTAAGTGGATTGCAGTTTTTTGGAGTCATTACCAGATCCAGTTCTCATTTCCAGTTAACTGCATGGCTGGGTGTTTTTGTTTGACAAGTTTCTGGGCTGCCCATGTCAGCTGTAAATAACAAGAGCATGCCAAGAACTTCAGTGCCAAATCGTCTCTGCTGCTAAAATGGAAAGGGAGTGGAAAATGAAAACAACATTTTCATCATTCAACAACGAAACCAGTTCTCTGAGAAGAATATACTGAACTTCAAGCACTGTGTACATTAAACATTGTGAGTCTAGGTTTCTCCACTAAATACCTACTTACACACACCAGGAGATACAATTTATCCCTAGTTTTAAGTAACTTTCCCTATTCATCCCACAAAGAAAAGCCTTTCACATTCATAATACAACACAAAGAGATATATTATTCAACTTACAAAAATCTGCAATTTCATAAGAACAGACCAAAGGATGTCAGAACACATTTGGTGCTTTACCAAAGTTCATTAATCCCCTAGAAATAGGATGCTGGGACTGAATGTCCAACACCAGGTGCTTCCAAGAAGCATCAAAGGGCTTCCTCAAGGCAGCCAAAAATAAGCCATACCTTCTTTCTTAAACTCTTAAAATCACAATGAGTTTTCATGTAAGTGGTCCAAAGATTGTATGAAACTTCAATTACTCTTTTATATATTCTATATATAGTGTAATATGTTATATCCAGCTCAGGCTCACATAAACTATTTATATATTTATGAGTGAACATTTTGCAGAGATGGTGTTTCCATTAAGTGTGTTTGATCCCTCTGATCATGTTTTATATTACATGGAGAAAACTTCTGATGGTACAGGAATGTTGCCTACAAACCATGGCTCTGAAACACTAAGATTCTTGCAAATATTGTGAGCATTTTTGGCTTTGATTAATTTGTAGTGTTGTCACAATATATAATGGGATGTTCTGCCTATGAATAAGCAGCCTTTCCAAAAAATCTGGCTGTAAACAAAAAACCATACTAATCACTTAGTCTCCATGAAGTCTTGAAACAGCTGAAATATGGCCAAAATATGGAAAGAATAAGCAATTTCCTTTTAAAAAGGTTTTAGGTCTCTCATTTTAAATTAATATCTCTACCTCCTGTTACCATGGGAGAAGGAGCAAAGGCAAGGGGCCCCTCTTGGCTTCATAAATGGTAAGAGACCTTTTCAGATCCATTCTTATTTACTGCTTCTCCACAGTGAACAGCATCAATCCTTTTGCTCTTTCATAAAAACGTTTTTCCACATCCCTAATCTTTCTGGTTATCCCTCCCTGCTCACCGTGCTTTAACCTGTCAGAAAAAGCCATGATAAACTCTGAAACTAAGTGGAATGACTTGGAAGTGCCCATTTTATGCTCCAAGAGCAGACACCTGCCCAGTATACAGAGGGATGTTCTTGCTTTCTGGTTCCCCCTCACAAATGGGTCCTTTTAGTGATAATTTAGTTCAGCACTACCAGATAAAGCCTTTTAGCCAGGGCTATAAAAAACATCAGAAAAGATTACTCTAATGATACCTGAACATCAAAAATCTGTGGCATCATCCTCAATCCAAGGCACTCAGTGGGAAAACCTGCACATGGTATCCTTTGCTTGCACCCCAAAATCTGCCTGGCTGTTCAGAGGAAAAAGGGGAAAGAAGCAGAAAAGTTTCTGCCTGGCTGCAAAAAGCCCTGTGATTTTTTCCATCTCAGTGTGGTGTCTTTCTGGACAAAACCTTGTGAAGCAGTATGAGGCATTTCTTCCTGCTTTCACATGAACCTGTTTGATTTTCCTTGCTGCCCCTGTGCACACCTGGAGGAAGTGCCCTGAACAAGCTGATGCAGGAACATATGAACACTTAGAGAGGTAATGACTGGCACGGGTGCATCAGCCTGCAAATGCATCAGTCTGGGGAAAATACAGAGCATTTCCAGTGCCCCTTTGAGGAAATACACAGCAGAATGACAGAATCAGAAACAGGAAGGAAATGGTCTTAAAGGCATCGACCACTGCAGCAGGGGAGGGGAACAACATTAACATGTTGAAGAACGAAGAGTTTTTGAGGACTGTTTTGCCATAAGGCAGCTTAGATCACTTGTGAGATAAGGGCAGCCTCTTGCCTTTGGAAAACCTCCTGCTGATAAAGCTGAGAGGAGAAATCAAGGGGCTTAAAAGCACCCTGAAGTGCTCCACTGAGTAGGGACAGGCTTGTGAGTGCCTAAAGCCTTCACACAAGCCTTGTTGTCATTGGCAAGGACTGAAGAGTGCCAAAGTCCCTCAAATACCCACTCAGACATTTCCAACTAGTACACAGAGAATATATTCCACACTGGCTCTCCAGACACAATTCTTAATGTTTCAGGAGCCAAACCCAGGGTCCAGAACTGGCGGAAGCTGCAGTCATCCTGAGGTCATAACTCGCATTTTCCAAAATGCCTGCTTGGTTTATTTCCCCAACTCCTCTGCTGCCATTGATAAAAACAACTGGGTGGAAGGAGGCAGGCACTGGATCCTTTGGGACCTGGGCAGGTGATCCAAGCACTTTGCTTTCTGACCATTTAACAAGGCAGTTTCTGTAGCCAAACATAAACACAGAGGTCAAGAACTAATGTGGTTGGGTGTTTCTGAACTTGAGGTTTCACCTGCTGTATGCTGTTATCCCTCCTGCCTTTTGTTTTGACAACATACAATAATTTGGACTGGAAGGGAGCTTAAAAATAAGCCACACAAACATTTTGGACACTCATTGTTAATGAGGCTTCACACTTAATTACATTTTTTCTGCTTTAAGCTTTTCATAATATTAAATGCTACCATGAGTCTTTTAAAGAAAAGAAAGAGAACTCTTTGTGAACAGTAGCTTCATTTAGACAGAGATTACCCAATCTGAATTTGTAAATAGATTAGAAGATAAATATTAATAAGATTAGTCTATATGGGGAAATTAGAAAGATCTATGAATAACGTTGCCCTGCATAATTGAACACCCAGACCTATCACGCTGTTAAGGGAACCTGATTATGTCTGATTTGCGAACTGGAGAGAGTAAAATAATCAAACTGATTAGTAAGTGAAGTGGGGCAAAGCTGTCTGTTCTGAGCTCCTTGCTCTGTTCCACCAAAGCCTGGCACCCCCAGCGCTGACGTGCACAGCCCCCTCCTCCTCCACTGCAAACATCCCAGCTGGGTTTGCCCCTGCCCAGCAAAGATGAACAAAACTCAGCACTGTGGGGTGGGCCAGGCTGGAATACAGCTGGAATACAGCTGGAATGCAGCTGGAATACCTCAGTTCAGGGCAGTTACAGAGCAGCACCTTCCTCAGGTGCTTCAGGAGGGTTATGCACAGCGGCAGCAGAGCCAGGACAGGCCAGTGCCAGTGGCACCTGCCAGTGCAGACATTCCCCAAATCCCACAGGCTCAGGCATGAAGAGACTCCATCCAGGCCAGCAGTGAAACAGACCACCACACATCCCTAGAAAACTCAGCAGTGTCTTAAAAGAGGAGGATCCTTATTTTCTTTACAAGGTGTTGACTGTTCAAGGAAACAATTAAAGCGTGCATGACTACAGCAGTGAGGAAAATCAGAATTTTCCATTATCTTTATAATTAATTTAATTTCCTGAACTTGGTTTGGGTTTTTTATTTAATTTACTGCCAGGCACAATATTCAGTGATGCAATCTTCATGCTTCTAAAAGCAAAGGAGTTATTCCAGTTATGCCATAATCTTTACCAGAGGCTGTTTATTAAGGATTTCCCTTTCACGAAATTTATTTGCTGCATGAAAGCAAATGAAAATGTAAAGCTTGAGGGAAGGAAACAAAATAGGTGAGTAAAATTAACGTTACAGTTTCAAATGCCATTAGCTACATCCTGGAATCTGAGCATGGGACCCATAGCAATGGGAGAGTCTTTAAGCAACTATTTTTAATTTTTAAAAACTATTATTTATTTATTCATCCTTCTAAGACCCTGTCTAGAAAGGTACAAAAGAGATCCTGCTTTGAAAGAAGTCTACTCCCCATGGCTCTGTTGTCTGTGTGCAGGAGCCCTGCCTGGCTCCTTGCAGGTGGTCACTGAATGAGAGGGACGAGGCCAAGCAGGAAATGGTGCCTTGCTGTGAGGGCAGGGGGGCAGTGATGAAAAGGGCACGGGAGGAACAGCTCAGAGATCCCTTCACAAATGAGACTTTTCACAGAGGGCCACAGAGCTCTCAGTGATCTGGGTCCTGGTGGGGCAAGTGGGCTGCTGCACAACCAGTCTGCTCCTGCAGAGCTCACTTAAAATGTTTACCAGTAACCTTCTCCTACAGAATTATCCTGGAGACTCCACAGGATTAATAGTGGTACTTTTCCCTTGTGCTTTTCATATCAGAAAATTAAATTCATAAAGCACTTCCATTTCATAATTGCTTGGTATCCTAATTTAGCAATCTGCAAACATTTACAGAGGATACCATAATCTCAGAATATAGCAAATGGGGTTTGAGTATTTTAAGAAAAGCCTAATTTGAGCTAAAACCAGGCAGTTGAGAGCCATGCTGGTCCCTTCTCCTGTGCTATGCACTCAACAAGATGCTACAGCTATTACAGAAAAAAAAATAGAAGTGACAGACACCTGTGGCTTGTGTTGTTGAAGAGTCCTGCAGTGCACTGGTCCTCTAAATTGCATGCAGTAGTTGTGTCTGCTCTTAGGTAACAGTGTCTGGATTTATAGATGGTGCTCTGAGGTCACAAGAAGCTTTCTCATTGCTTGCTCCAGAATGCTGAAGCAGACTGGGAGAGCAGGAGCGAGGCAGGAGGCTGCTCACACCACTCCTGGCCCAAACCACAGGCAGGGAGACTGTTGTCTTTTCTTCAGTCAAACCAGACAACTTCTTCTCACATTCTGGTAGCATTATATAAAGTCCTTAAAGCAGTCTAACCATCACATAGGATATAAGCTCTTTGGGATACATACCACATTTTCTCATCTACTTGGGATTTTTAAGTGCTGGCTCAACCAGGCTTCGACCTTCATGGGGTTTTTGAGTGTCACAGCAGCACAAACAACAGAAAACCACAACAGTCACTGCACAAACATTGAGCACACACACAGAGGAATGGCAAAGTGAGACCCAGTTAACCATCAGCACAGATGGGAAAAGCTACAACTCAAATTGAGAGAGTTCAATGGTTCTGAGGGTCCCGGCAGCTGCTGGATTCACAGACCAAGATGAAAACCGCAAGCTGAATGGAGCAGGAAAGAGATGCAGCAAGACATTGAAATAGATTCTCCAGAAACAGGAACAGCAGGGAAAGAATTGCACCACTAATCTGGAGCAATGGCAGCAGTGAAACTCAGGGAAGGTGGATCTCCCTTACTGAAACCATTGTTTACAGGCTCCATCATTCTGCCAACTTTGCTTCTAAGGAAAGAAGTTTTCTGTTCTTAATGTTCCTGGGAGAAGCTAAACCATGGACTTCTAGGGATGTGACTGAAAAGACTGAGCATAACTCAGAATTTGTTTTAGAACTCGCATGTGTCATCATGGCCTGGCTGCAGTTTGCAGTAGTAGCTTCACTGGTTTCCCACGTGTTTGGATTTTATTCAGTGATAGAAGAATCCTGACCTGTAACACCCTGAAAAGCCCCACACCCTTCTTGAAGAGGAGATCCGGGCCTAGAGGGCACTGCTCAAGCCAGACTGCCATGCTATGGAGAACATACAGCCAAGGACAAAATGTGTGCAGGAGCTGCTGCTGCTGCAGTCATACCCAGCACAGAAAAATAGGATGTGGCCAGGAGTGTTTGCCACTCTGCCCAGAGGCTTACAAGGACCTCCTGATGTAGATTGCTCACGTTTCCATGTCTGACATAATCTAGGATTGTCTGTCCCTCCCCATTCTGTTGAAGGTTTGCTTATTTAAATACATTTATTGTGTGCATAAGGCAAAATGCATTCAGCACTTCTCATTTTGAAGAGTTTGGGAGGACAAAAGAGCCAAGAAATAGAGGAGTGGTCTGCTGGAATCTAGTGAAAAGGAGGAATGATAAAGGGAAAGGACAAGCTGACAGACACTAACACACTTGTTTTCATGAGTTTGCTAAACTAGATGTATTTTTCACAGACAATAACACAAATATATAATAGAAAAGAACTTGCTAAGGTGTGAACTTACCACAAATTACTCACACATGTCTGAGTGCAGTCTCTTCCCAATCACAGACAATAGCTTCAAGCATCAGGGTCAAAAGCCAAGAACCCAGAAATCTGGGGAGTTTTAAGGTAAGAGCCTGCTCCCAGGTGTGAGCTGGGAGAGGCTGTTCCAGGGCCCCTGCTCAGCCAGGAGATGCTGTGAGCTCCCCGAGTTACATACCCTCTTGCTGAGAGCCAAAACCAGAAAAGCTGCTGGCAAGGCTGGGACAGTCAGGCAGAGCAATGGGTGTCAGCGAGCAACAAGGTGTCCTGAAACAAAAACAGGTCACCTGACAAAAACAGGGTAAATCAGGCAAGCCTGACCAGTTCCAGGCTGGAGCTGGGAGGAAAGCAGCTGGCCCAGCAGTGGCTGCAGCAGGTGAGGGTGCACTGACAGCACTCTGTGCACCAAGGAATTGGCAGTGTCTGCTGCTCAGCCATGGCACAATCAATCCACTGCTGCCCTCCAGGGTAAGCCTTTCTGCCAAGTTAAGCTGAACATGCAAGCACAGCAGATGAGCTCATTGCCAGGGACAGAGGGGATCCTTTTCCTTGGGTTCCTCGGCACAAGCTGAGCTTGAGCAGCCCCAGCCCTGAGCCCACTCTGAGCTCTGGTCGCTGCACTCCGAGCACCAGCACAAACCCACCTTGTGGGAGTGCTCCCAGAGCACCCTCCAGCACGGGCATTCTGCTGTTTTCCACCTGGAGAGCTGGACTGAGGGTTTTTTTGGGGATCCCCACCCATCTAATGTGATTCTGTTGCTGACAGCCAAAGCCAAGCAGCAGAATACAAAACACAAGTGAGGAGTGGGCAGAAGAGACGAATTTTTTTTTTCCTTGAGCCTTAAGCCTAACGTTAGAAATCCAGACTTTTCTCAGAAGGTGGTGACTCTGTCAGAAAACTGACTGCATATTTTTAAAACAGCCTTAGTGCCTGCCCACAGGAGGATGCCAAAGCTTTCATCACCATTATCACTTCTCATCCTTTCCACTCATTTCTGCTTTGCCGCTCAGGGAGCGGGTGAATAAATTACCTCCATTTCCAAACCCAGGCTGTGTCATTTTTCTTGAGTGTTAGTTCCTAATAGTATTTTCCTTTTTGCGATACCACTATCAATTTGAGGCCCAATTCTGAAATCAGAGAGATACAGAGAAGAGCTCTTTACTGAAGTCAGTGAAGCAACAGAACATATGTACAATCACAATCAAGCCCATTAAATACAGAAGGTGAAACTCAGTCTTTCCTTCATCTCTCCTGAGTTCAAGGTACCAGATGGAGGATTTGGAGTGTCTAAAGAAAAGTTCTGGTTCAAGTGCAGCCCTGGAAGAGTTTAGGACATACAAGAAGTCAGCTGTGCTCTGACACTCACAGATGTGGATTCCAGCCTTCTGTTTGCAGATCACTGGGGTTCACCTGCTTTCAAAGGACTCATTAAACCTTCAAAAAATAGCTAAGGAAAGCAAGGAGTGTTTGGAGAGATGGTGTGGAAGAATATGTACTAATCAATTCAGGGGTATGTACAAATCAAAACAAGGGTATGTAAAAACCAAAACAGCTCAACAATTACTTATTAATTCCCTTACCTCATTTTTTTTATGATTTCTGTAAAGGTAGCAGCTATAAGAAACATCTATATAAGTATAAATAATATATATTTTTATATTTACATTATTTATTCTGTTACTGTTTTTTGCTTTTGGAAGCAGGCATATTCCTAACCCATGGGACAGCAGTGTGGCAGCCATCCAGAGCGAGATGCAGTCAGGATGATTACAGCACATAGCCACAAGCACTTGAGCAGTTGGATATCATAAAGCCATGCAGAGTTAAATTAATCCCTAGCCTGGAAAAAAAATGTTCAGTGCAATCAGGGGATGTAGCGTGGAGTCACTGCCAAATCCTCTTCCCCAAGATGCTTTTCCCTCCAGTTCCAGTGATTCCACAAACTTCCCTCCACATTCACTCTGCCAGGTCAGGGATCAACACTGACTTTTCAGACCTCATCCAGTTCATCATTTAGGCATAACAAGGGTAACAAATTAACTGCCGGGGGCCAACACAAGAAGAAGAGATCTCCTTCCTCTCCTCGTTCTGTCAAACAAATCCAGGGTGAGGAGATCTCTTGCTGCAGTGTTGCCAGATCAGAGGCCATCAGGAGCAGCTTGTGCGTGACTGTGGCATATGCTGGAAGCTGCATGTAGAGAAATAACCAGGAAAGAAAGCCTGGCTTCAAAACTTAACACAAAGCATAAAAGCAGTCCACCAAGGCAGCATTGCCTTGGTTTCGCTCTGTGTGTGTTGTTGGGGTGGTTTGTAATAAATATTTCTCGAGGCTTGCATGTAAACATTCCACCACAAATGGAAATCAGATTTTTTTAAAAACTATATTTATTATTTTACTCTCTGTAATTAAGCTTCTGTGTCAGATTTCTGGCCGGACTAAAGCCCATCCTTTGAAGAAAATTGTAGTATGAGGACTTTCACCTACAGCATTGGTTTTTCTCCAAAGCTACATGATCCATAAAACTAAAACCAGTTTTAGTCCAAATCTCCATCACACACTTATGTTTACACATTAAAAATCAGGTTTTCAGGGTTTTTTTTGTATTTCTTTGCTGATATGCAAGTTCACTAAAAAGTAGATGGAGTCTGACTCTGCTTTTCAGAGTAAGTGTTTCATGACAATTTTAGTCCAGATCAAAATCTGAAAAAATCTCCAGCCCTTTCAAATATTGCTCATGTTTCCTTGTCACTGACTTTGAGAAAGTTTTGAATAATTTTTGATGCAATCAGTGCTTTTTCTGCTGTCAAATGTGATGACAGCATAGCTCCATTGATGGTACTTGCTGATGGGTGGTACAAGATTTGATCAGCCAGGGCAGACACATTCCTAGCACACACCCACCTGCAATCAGAGGAAGCAGTAGCAGAAAATTCCAGAAACTCTCCCAAACCACACAAACAGCAAGCAACAGCAGACAGAGGGCAAATGTGTAATGAAACTTTGTTCACAAACCAGTTATAATCCCTCAGCCAAAGCTGAATTACACACTGCAGCTGGAGTCTGAAGAGCAGTTTGGCATCTGAGACAGAACTGCAGGGAAAAATCCCTCCCCATGGGTAACATCCACTCAGGAAGCCCATGTGACTCTTGCTCCTGGGTCTATGCAGGGGAGCCAGGGCTCAGCTCCACTCGTTTTTTCCAAAAGGTGGATGTTCCAAGATGTGGAAATGAAACATAGGGTTTTATTTTAGACGCTTAAATGTAGTAGTTTTAAATAAAAGTTAGTTTTGTTGAAATCAGCTAGAATAAAAGATATAGAACTTAGCTGGAAAGAAATTAATGATTAAATGAAGGATAAGCTCTGATTATTTGATATTTATTCAGCTGTGTCCAAAATGGGCAATTAATAATCTTAGAAAAAGAAATTCAAAGGAGAGCCTAGACAGTTACAAATTCTATCCAGATGCAACCTATTCAAAAGCAATGGAAGAGAACTTTGGGAGTTTTCCAAGGTCAAATGTATTGTCAAAAAACAGAGAAGCAAAAAGGTCAAAGTGAGCAAGACAAGAATTCCTTCCTCAAATCAACCCTCAGACCCATTTTACGACCACTGACCCAAATTCCATTGTAAGAATTGTGCATGCTTAATGACTACTTGCTAATTTCCATATGGAGCGGGGAATGGGAGGCACTATGTATCTGTATTTTAAATATGTATAATTGTTATAGATAAATAAGCCCTGTGTTGCATTGTGACTCGGGAGCTGTATGTTTGGGAGCTGTCCCTGCAGCTCTCCAGAGCTGAAATAAACATTCACTGTCTGACCTTAACATGTTAGAGAGTCTTTGCCCATTTTAGGTGGATATTGATATTAGATCTATGTCCACATTTTAATAATTCAGAAATCCAGCAAGTTCACGAGTGGAAACCATCTGAAAAGCACATTTTTCTCAGGCTTGGCTGTGACTGTCATTACATTGCCAGGAAAGTCAACCTTTCAAGCAGCACCAGCAACACCTGTTAGAAGAACAAAAGGTATTGGCAAGGCTGATGACAAAAGATTTTTACTTTTTATATATATTTCACATATTCGTAGTTCTGTAGACTACTATTGTATAATTATAGAGTTTCTTAAGCTAAGTGCAGTACTTCATTAGACAAACACATTGCTGAAATCCTATTCTAATCTTGCTTCTTCAGGGAACCAAGGCCACTCCACTTCCCCATGTATGGAGACATAAAGTGGGGCTAGAAGCAAGGGGGAGGCTTCAGTAGGGGGCCAACCAGGAGGGGAATTACTTCATTAACTGTACTTCTAATTGGGAATTCTTATCAATTATGCTAATTTACTAAATGTATAAAAGTGCTGGAGCCCTGTATCACTCGTGCATTCTGCCATAAGTGTACCAGGAGGACCTTCAATAAACAGTAACAGCTTTTTATCATTTTAATCTTGTTTGGCTTGTGACTTTGGGGCTGAAAAGGCATCAAGGCCACAGGCAGCTTCTCATGGTACCGAGACAGTGATATCGGCAAAAGGCTGGGTTTTGTCAGTCACATGGAGACCCTGCATCCTGCGTGACCCTGTGATGAGGCTGACAGCTGCTCTGGGAGCCTCGCAGAGTCAGACCTGGAAGCGGTCAGAATTTACCCATGAGAATTTTACAGTGAAACTTTGCAGCTTCACTGAAACCCACAGAGAAGGCCGAGAATTAATGGGAGATGATGTTCTGGACACAAGGAGAGGATGTTCTTGTTACGGGATGTTAAGCGTGTACAAGGAAGAACTTGTGGATAATATGTAGCAACTATACCTTTGCTTGTATTGTTTTATTGCCTGAATGGTCATTGTTTCTTAGACAGTCTTGTCATTGTTTGCTGAGCAGCCAATCTCAATAGGCCACAGCAATTGTGAAGAGGTATAAGAATAGCAGTAGAGAAAATAAAAAAAACCTTTTACTAGTTTGGATTACAACAAGTGTGTGTTGTTACGTCCACCTTGACCAAAGCCACAGCCCTGCAGAGATGCAGCCAGTCCCCATGGGAAATGCCACGGGACAGCCTGTGAGGGAGCATGGGATCCATGGCTGTGTGGCCTGGGGAGACTTTATGATATGTGTATCCCCTTCTGTCTGCTCTAGAAATCAATTCTGGTGCCTTTCTTTGTCTTTAAACTGAGCCAGAGAGGGGGAAGAGGAAAAAACTGAGCAAGATTTTCAAAACAATTGTTCAAGGACGCTGCTCTGGCTTCTCTCCTGTGGCT
Organism: Rhipidura dahli; assembly: GCA_013399225.1. Taxonomy (NCBI): domain Eukaryota; kingdom Metazoa; phylum Chordata; class Aves; order Passeriformes; family Rhipiduridae; genus Rhipidura; species Rhipidura dahli. The sequence continues at coordinate 60,148 of VXAC01000146.1, forward strand.
GCAGCAGCAAGAGCATGGAGGAAGCACCCCTTGCTTTCCAGCCAGCTCTCAGCTCTTTTTCTCCAGGGAGTTGAACTTGTTTTTTTTCCTGAGACTTTTGGGATTTTTTTTCCCCTTTCTTCTCTTCTGGACTGTTCCACAACATCAGAACACACCAGCAGAACTTTCTTCCGAGGTCCTGGGGAGGGCCCACACTGACCCAGCTCCGAGGAGGAAGAGGGGGACCTACACCGACCTGAGATGGACTCTGAAATCTTCCCAGGTTTCTCTCCACAGCAAGAAGTTTTATTATTTAGCATAATTATATTTTTCCTGTGTGTTTGTTAAATAAATAGTTTTAATCTCTCTCACTTTCCTCCAAGGAAAAATCCTTTTTCCCTGAACCTGGTGGGTGAGGGGTGGTTGTAACCTGCCTTCCCTCAAAGGATATTCTCCTCCAAATTTGTCCAAACCAGCACCCTGTGACATGCCAGGGGAAGGCCAGGAAAACGAGCTGGGTTTGGAAGCATTACCTACACCTGAAATATGGACTGCAAACCTTCTCAGTCCTTGTCAAGTTTATTTCCTTTTGAACATCAGAGCTGGGTGTTCTGTTATGTCCTCGGTCAATCAGAACTCCTTCCTGCAGGTCCCCTTCTCAAAGGTGTGATGTGCCACCTGCACAGCCACCCAGCTGTGCTCACCTGATAATGCACCAGGTTATCACCCAACAGGTAACACTGTGGGGCTGTCACTGTGGTCAATATGAAGGAAAAAAAGGCTTTCCTTGAACTAAGTTTTTGTCTAAGTGGCACTGCAATATTAAAAGTGTGCCTCGGGAGAAATCCCCTTTAACCGCTTGTCAGGAGGAGATGGGGCTTCTCTGTATTTTCAGATGTGTAAATGGGGGTATTTTCATCACCTCTGTGAGACACTGACCTTTTCATTATCAAGCAGGTGTTTGCTGCTTATAACAGTACAGGAAACAAATGTAAAAAATAAACTGTTGGAGAATTTCAGAAAAACTCCACTGAGTTCTAATTAAGTCAAACTAATCCAAATGACTGTGTTTGCCTAAACACAGCTTTTGCCTGTCTGTTTAAACCAGCTGCCTTCTGGGACAGGGTAGAGAAGGCAGAGCCAGAGCCCCTCACGGTGTGCAGGTAAAGGACAGGGATCCAGAGGCACAAGGTAGAACAAGGGAAACTTTTTTCACCTCATACTGGAGAAGGGCTCCAGAGCACCAGAGAAATCTCCATTCCTGTATATTCAGAGCTCACCTGGACAAGGTCTTGAGCAACCTGATATATTAGGACTGCTCTGATCAAGGGGTTGAACATCTCTTCCCCCCTCAATTATTCTTCAGTTCTACAATTTTAAATAGAGTTGGGGGAAAAAATTACTGAGAAAGAACATATTGATTCCTTCACTCCCTCTTCCCAAGATGCAGCTGGACCTAGGCAATGGAAATTGACTGCCTCCTTCCAGAACAGGTGTGAGTCAATTTGTGATGCCTTTATCTGGTCGTAGAATCATGAGCCAGACACAGTCAGAGTGATAAAAAGGAGTTGCCTTTATGTAAGGATCCTTGGGGGCACAATTTGCCAGGTGGAAAATGCCAAAGATGCACACACAGAGTAACAATTTTACAGATTTCGTGTGTCTGACAAGAGTCCCCAGTTAGGAGCATGCCTGGTGAAGTAATCCCCCAGCTCTAGCACCTTCCAAATCCTCCCCCCTCAGATGAGGACTGAGCTCTGTTTATAAAAAATATGTCTCGAAGAGCTGGCCTCACCCTTGGTTTCTAAGGGGAACTAACAGAGCACAGGGGTCCTGGAATTTGTTTTGTCTTTCTGCCTAGGAAAATCCTGAAGCTGAGTTACAGCAACAGACTACAAAGCTACAAATCTATGTGTAAAGAATACAGAGAATATATCAAAGAAGGAGGCAGAAATCAAGACAGCATCATTTGAAAAACTATTTTCCACTCAAATGTACAGACATGAGGATGGGGGAAGAAAGGGAACAGAACAAAGTCTGTATATGGTTAGCATTGAAGTAAGACTGATTAAATCCAGAGGACAGAAAAGGAAAGAATATATCTTGAGGGGAAAATCTGGTAGAAATCTGAGAGCAGATTGATATTATCAAGAAAGCTGTTACAGGACAGCTGTTAATAAAAGAGAAAAGCTTTTTGGATTAGTTTTTATACAAGAAAAAAATTATTCCTCCTCTCACATTACTACAGCCAGGGATTGGAGATGGACAAACGCCAGTATTTTAAACTGGATTTTAAACTGTGAAACGCCAGTATTTTAAACTGGATTCTCAGTGTGAACTGGAACATTGCTCTTCCAGTGGAGCCTGCCTGAGGACCAGCCTAGAGATATCAGCAGGTGCCTTTGAGTGGAGAGAAGGGTTTCTCAAGGGTTTCTCATTTCTTTAAATGCCCCATTTAAAGAGGCTCCAAAATCCCATAGATCTTTTAGGAGTATTTTAAAGGTGCTATTTTCTTGCTAGTCCCAAACACCACAAATTAAAATACACTCAAAAATGTGCTCCTACAGACACAAGCCCAAATACATGATGTAAAGAACACAACACAAAGGAAACAGCAAGAACACATCTCCTTCATAAAATGTATTCCTTGAGAATAACACTGTCTGTCCAAAGATGAAGGAGTAAGTGCAACAACTACTGAGCTGGAGAACAACTGGGAAAAAAGGAAAATGAAAAGAGCATGGAGCTTCAGCTTCATTTAAAAATCACTTACAAACTTTTGCTGTTTCTGGCATGGAGGAATGAGGACTTGCTGCTCCTCAAAACAACAGAATGGAAACTTCAGTTAACAGCATATCAGAGATGGTTTTAAACGAAGTATGGTGGATTTATAGCTTATTTTTCCTGGGTTCTTCCTCCATTTTTTTCTTCCATCAATTTCTTCTTTTTTCTCTCCTCCTGTCAGCTGTCAGCACACAAGTGTGAATACATGCCACTGGCAGGTCTGATGAGAGGAAACTCTGAATAGTACAGGTACTTTTCACAAACACAATTCCTCTCCTATGCTTTCATTAAATAACAACAACATAAAAAATCCCTGTCTGACAGCAAAAGAGTACACAAGCCTGGCCTTAAACCAGAGGTGGTGGCAGAATAAGACAAACTCCTTGCTCCCTGGAGTAATGCTGGCACATGGCTGGGTAACTCCTTTGGTGAAGGCAGTGTGTGCTCACCGTGTGACAACCACTGCTCACACACTCCAGGCAAAGAGCCTGACAAGCTGAGTCTGTTTGCCACATCCACCCAGCAATAGACCTCAGCTCACACAGATTTCAGGCACATCAAATAACTCTCAACATAAAAAGAAAGCAACTTGCAGCCCAGCTGAAATAATATAGCTCAATCCATCTCCTCTCCCCTGTATAATCTCACAGAGAACAAACAAACAAAAAATAGCCAGGAAATCGATTTTCTCCTGCTTTTGCTTCTCCAGTGCTATTGTCCTTTTAGTAACACCTCTGGAGACATGAGAAGCACATTCCTTTTTCAGCAAGACCTCTTCAGAAATCAATAGCACCTATTCAAGGGATTTATAGCATGATTCTGCAAAATCCTTTCATGGTGGCTTGCATAGCTTGTTAGGGAAACTGTGTACAGCATTATCTGTACAAGAGCTCTTCTGAGATTGACAAAAGTAAGTCAGTGAAGGGATAGTAGAAAAAATACCACACAAATATGTAATGAATCAATGCAAGATTTTAAGATAACTTTAAGAATGACAGAAGGGGGAAAGTTCTTGTTTCTTTGGCTTGGGGAAAGGCATTGACACTTAAAGGTAGGAGACCACTGCCACTTTATACGACTGAGAACACTGTATTCTTTATTATTTTAAGTTCTGTGCCATTGTATCAGAGGAAGGATGAGAGAACACTAAGACTTCTGATCAGTAGCTGTCAACAGCAAATTCTCGGTGTGATGCAACTGAAAGGGATGAAACTGGTAATAAAACATTTAACAGTTTGCTCTACTGAAGAACAAAACATGACCCAGGCACAGCAAAACCACAGAGCAGGCTTGTTAACCAGCTCCAGATCTTGGGCCATGTGCAGCACCAGGAAATCTCATCCCCAGAGCAGAGCTGCTCCTGCCCTTCCTTTTAGGGCACCCACAGCAGCTGCTGTTTAATGTTCACCATGCAACTGGAGGGTTCCTCTGCTCTGAGCACAGCAGTGGCTGGTTCAGGTTATCTTTCAGCTCCAGCCAGGTGACACCACAGAACACAAGCACAGGGGCAGGAGCCATTCCCTCCCTGCTGGGCCACACCAAGCACAGGGCAGCCAGCAGGAACTGCTCCAGAGGACGGGTGGCTGTGAAAAAAATTCTTCCCTTTTTCCTCAAAACTCCTTCCCCCAGAAATCAATGACAACCAGAGAGTTCACAGAGAACTATTCAGGAAAGTGAAGTTCCAAATAACCTGGCAGCCAAACCTTTGACAGCCCCAAATTTAGGATTACCTCACACTGGTAACAGTGTGTTTGTTCTCAGCCAGTAAGATTTGCTCTCCCAAATGCAGAGTTTGCTCACAAACAGACAGTGCAGCAGAGGGTAAGTGCACCCCAACTTTGCCACAGGTCTGTGGTGGAGCTGCCCAAGTATTTCCCTATATGAGCTTCTGAAAGAAGACTGGAAAATCATTAAGCACAGGGAAAGCCAAACTTCCCACAAATAATCAAAAAGATTTCTTCCTACATTGTTCCATTATGGGGACAGCTCCAGGCAGCTTCAGGAACACCAGAGAGTGAAAGCAGAGCAAGATGCTGCTGTTATAAATGGCTGGCTAACCATATTCCTGCTTCCCACTGGAATGTTTTACATTTTTAAACCAATTATTATTCCAATAGATTGAATGGGTTTAAATCACAGTGTTTAAAAATAATTTGTAAAGAAAACAGGAAAAATGTGGTGTTTGTTTTTGGGGTGTTGGGTTTTTTTTAACAGTTGTTTCCCAGCAAAGGCAGAGAGACTAATCTATCCAACTCTCAGAAAGCTGTTTACCTGGAGTATACAAATGACTGCACTGTGAGCAAGGAGTTAGCAACAAGGATAAAGGGAATACTGTGCTTCCCTGCTTTCAAGCACCCTGTGCTCTCCTGTGGGTGACTAAAACGCTCAGAGCAAAGCTTTGGGAGAAAAGACATCAAAGTAACCTTCTGCCTCAAAGATTTTTTAAATTAAAGAAGTCATTTCAAGACATGAAACCATGTAAAATATAATATTAAATTAGTTTAAAGACTAACATATCTTGGGAAAATGGAAACCTAAACTCTCTGTCTAAAAAACCAGCCAATATAAGCAGAGAGAATGCAAGGCAAGTGATCTTCTGTCACGATCTCTCTAAACCAAAACAAGCTTTACAGCTATGTGAGGGTTTTGATTAAGGCATAGGGAACAAAGTGAAGAGCTGTAGTGAAAGATTAGCTCTTTGTGCTGTTATATTAATAACATTTTAAACTGTGTGTCACTGTGCACAGGCAATGCTGCTTTGACAGAATCAAGCATGGAAATTTATTAGAGGCTTAGTAAAATGCCAGTCAAAAGCAAAGTGACAAGATCTCAGTGACAGTCAGGAGATTCAGCTCATTGCTGAGGGCTGGTGAACAATAAAACCCCAGCTTGAGATGGCAGGAAAATATCCAAAACACCACAGAAACTGACACAGCCTGGAGAAAATCATTGAACAAACTACTAAAGGAGAGATCTGAAGGGGCAGTGAATGCTGAAGAAGAGACCTGAAGGGGTAGTGAATGCTGTAGGTCTTGAGAACACTTGGGTCATCAAAATTTACTGGTGACCAAAGGATTTCTGATCTATGATGGTTCTGAGGAGCTCAGGAAATGGTCAGTGTTCTGATCCAGGCATTGGCTTCCTCCACTTCTAGCAATGGGTGGGAAAGGAAAACCTGCTCAGAGACACATCCAGATTCTGAAGGTCTCTCCTTGAATGGAGAGCAGCAAACCCAGGCCCCATCAGCTTTGCATTCTCAAAAGCTGAATTCACGTGAGGGGTCTGGCACTTGGAAAATGGAGGGGCTGAGACACGGCTGTGTGCCCTGACCCTGTGACCATGCCCTGGTCAGTGTGGGGGAAAGGGTCCTTCACTGGGCTCCAGGGGGGTCACTCAGGGCTTTACATCCCTGTTAAAGGCAGCTCTGAAACATCTCCCCCCTCCTGACTCCATGCTCAGCCCAGAAGTTGGGGGTTTCATCTTCCCTGGCTGGGGAGATGCTGGAGAAGGAAGAGAATAATCTGGCCAAATACCTTCCCAAAAGACAGGGGACAAGTTCCAGGGACAGTCTTAAGCTGGGTGCTGATAATAAATTCAGCTTTTGTACACTCTAAAGAAAACACCTTTCCAACACTTGAATTGAAGCAATGACAGCCAGGTCAGGGCTCCAGTGCCAGTGGGATGCTCACTGCAGAGCTTTGACCTTCTTACTGGGGAACATCTGCTTCCTTGGGAGGGTTCACTTTGAGACACTGAAACAAAACCTCTTTTTCAAGCCTCTGAGGTGGGTTCCAGCCCCTCACAACCCTGACACCAAACCTCTCTCCTTCAGCAAAGCACACCACATTTATCAGATACTGACAGCTCTGCTCCTCCCCTGGATTTATTTTGTACAATCTCACCTTTCCAGAGTGCACCCAACGCAAAGCATGCACAGTACAGGTCTGCAGGTCTACAAAATACAACATTATTTTTCTAAAGAATACAAGATTACAAATGTATTATAAAACAACCAGGAATCATTAGTAAGTGTTATGGTTATACCAAGATTGTTTTCAAGCAGAAGAGAACACATGACTTGTCAGGATTTCCTAAAAATACCCAGTTAACATTCAGTTGTTCACATGGAAGAAACAAAACTTGTCAGCTGACTGGAGTTCCTCAGAGGCACTGGGATGCTGGAATCATCACATCATTTTTGATGCCTGAAGAGCTGATGGCTTACTATGTCATTTTCCAGGTCAAATGCTAAATCTAGAGGATGTCTTCTCCCTCCTCAGCTGCTTCACCTCTTGTACAACCATGGCAGGTTGAATGCTACATCCATGCTTGCATCCTACATTGCCCAAAAAAACCCAAACAAAGCCTAAACAGTATTCACACACTAAATGCTCAAATAATTTTTTTAATAAAAAACTACTGCTAAAATACTATGATGAGCAAAGCATGCCCAAGATCTGTTGACTTGGCTCTAAAAATAAGTGAATTCTGTGTCAAAGCTTGTGCTGGCACAGGGCAGCAACTGTGGAAATAGGAACACTTGCTAAATTTTGACCTTCAGCTTAATTATCTATGCAAAATTTAATGTATTCATCATGAAGACAACAGCTTGCACTAATCATTATCCTCTCCTCCTCCTTTTCCAGTGTTCACACCATGATCTTAAAGGTCTTTTCCAACCCTAACAATTCTATCATATTCAGCAGTCTTGGTACTGACTAACTCAAGAGAACAGTATTGAGGAGGACAAGTAAATAATTAGAAGATCAACCAACAGAAAAAGCAATACGTGATATAATAAAGGATTTGAGATATTTGGCATATTTTCTGGAAGAATTTAAGCCTTAATTTCTAAAAGACTATGCAGCTTTAAAAGTCACATAAATGCGCACAGCTCCTCTAGGTTTGTGTGAAGATAAAAGGAAAGTTCAAGTTCCAAAAATAAAGTAAACCTTTTTCATTCTCTAATCCAAGTATTTCCTTCCTATCTGAACATTTCAGAGAGCTTTGGGTCCAAGGCCACATTGAACTGCTACCCAAGAAAGAAGGTATCAAACATGACTCTGATAGATTGTCTGCCTTGAATAAAAAAGCATTTTCTGACAACCTAACAATTAAGACAGGTTCTGCAACTAAAGCCACCACATCTCTTTGAACTGTGCTTTCATTAGTTTTGATGAGTTTATTCTAGAAGCTACAGCCATTACACTTGGCTTAATGTGTTTTTAGCAAGAGAAAAAGCCTCATCACTTTTTCAAAGGGGGTTTTATTTAATTTTGATCAATTGCCACTCAAGTGCCTGCATTGGCAGCAATTCCAACAAGGAGCTCCTCTTAGCAACAACCACGCAAACTCCCTTTCCTCTTCAAACAGAGAACTTTATGGTAAGCTGGGATCATGAAAGAACCCAAATCTGCCTCAATAGTTCTTGGAAATCACCTTGTCCCTGCACATTTTGGAAGACATGCAGTGGCATGTCTTCAGCATAATTCAGGGAAAACAGGAAAAAAGAATACAAGGACTCTTATTTTGGAAATAAGAGTTTTCAATGGAATTCCCCTTTTAAATGAAGGTTTGTTGCCTTTAATGGATTCCATAAATGAAAAGGAAGCTGCCATTCCAAGCTTAGCCCCAGCACTGAGGATTGTACAGAGCAGTCACATGGGCCAGGCAGGAGGAACACCCACTACTGTAATTAGCAACAATAGGTTTTACAACTTACTCTTTTCTCACCACAGCACCAGTTCATTTGTTCAAGTTTAATAGTTTATTATACCTTTAATTGTAACAGTTATCCCCATACCACTTTAGCTTCAGAATATTATCTCCTGTGATGGGTGACTGAAATATTTAGTCACAGAGAAAACACTGGCTGAATGAGATTTGGGAATTTATTGCTGTGTAAATGAGGTCATGAAAGCCTCAAGAGCTCTCTGCAGGATGACTTTATAGCAGAACTGCAATTCTGGAATATACATGCTGGTGATAATTCTGAAGCCACAGAACATTAGACCCAAAACACTGACATGGGATTGTGATGGAAGAACCTGCTGGATTTACCAGAAGATAAACAGAAATAAACTGCATGCAGATTGGTGTAATTACTCAAGATAGCAAGAGAACATATTTTTGAAAAACATAATGATGGAAATGTTTATCTTAACATGTGGATATTTATAAAGGAACATTTGAACAGCCTTCTTCAGACACCCACTTTTAATACAGTAAAGCTTCAGGGTTGCTTTTCCATCCCTGAAAGTGAGCTGAAGCACAGGTAGTGATTCCACATAAATCATGAACTCACAATTATGAAAATGTTCTGCTTTTGCCATTGCTAAAGAGTCACAGGAATTGATTTCTCAGGCTAATCGATCTGAGCACAGGAAATGCATGCAGCAGGCTACAGAGTGGACCTGGATTTGTGGGCTATCCCAAGCAGAGAGTGCTCCAGCCAGGCTCCTGGAGGTGCTTTACATGGAGAACATCCCATTTCCTGCACTGCAGGCAGCGCTGCTTCCGAGACTCCAAGAGCCTGGAGGAGCATTTCCCAAAGCTGCAAAGGACTTTCCAGGCAGAGCAGCTGAGCCCCTCTGTATGGGAACATGTATTTCTTCCCTCCCATCAGCATGATAAGACTTGATCCCATGATTATTGACACTTGCAAGGAAACACACAGACCCTCAACTGTGCAGCTTCCTTGACCTTATGGAATCACTGTCACCTCTTTGCTGGTCAAGAAGCAATGGGCCCCAACTGCATAAAGCCTCTGCAGGGACAGTTCATCTTATTGCCTGTCAGTAGGTCTCAAATGCCAGCTAAATTTACCTTTCAACCACACCCAAACATGCCTGTGACAAGTTCTGCAACATCCTAATCAAATCACACTCCATGAAGATGGAGCGGATTGTCTCTTTCCAAATCAAATCCAGGCATTGCTCCCTTTCACTCAGCGAGCTCCCACTCCTTCCAAATGGGTCAACATCTCAAAAAACAAACAAACAACAACAACAACAAAAAAAGCAGAGACGGAAATAGAAATAAAGGATAAAAACCAATATGGATAAGGTTGAGAGGGAAATAATTTGAGAGGGAAATAATGGCAGCAGACAACAAGGCACAAATACACGTCTTAAAATTCCGAGCCGCATGTTCTGGCTGGACAGGAGCTCACTGCTGAGCTCCTGATGCTCTGCTCAGCCTCTCTCTCTCTCTTAAACATTTCCTGGTGTGCATTTGTGCCAGCACACCCAAGGGGCAGCCCACACTGCCCTGTGAGAGCAGGCAAACACGGAGGACACAGTGCCCTTCCAAAGCAGCACAGCAACAAATGCTGGGTGACAGGAAGGGACTGATGCCGTCTTGCACTACCTGGAGTAAGTCAAGGACCATGAGGAGAAAACTAAGGGAGCTCTAAATGCTGTCCTCAGCCCCTCGTGGAGCAGAGGGAGGCAGACTTCCCTCGGGGTGGGGCAGGGGATTAATTGTAGGAAAGGAATTTGTGGTTTGAGCATAAGGGGGAAAAAAAAGCCCTCCAGTGGGGGCACAGGGTCACAGAGGAATATCCAACCCTGGAAATACTCAAAACTCAGCTGCATAGAGCCCAGAACAAGCCAGTCTACATTTGAAATTAGCTTTTCTCTGAGAAAGAGACTGAACTTCACGATCTTCAGAGATCACTTAGATTTTGTGACCTGAGGCGCTTTGAACCCCAGTATTTTGTATGTGCTGCTTGCAAGTGGAGGTGGAGGGAACAAACTCCTTCTTTCAGCACAAACAAAATGGTCTTTTCTGAATCACCATCAGATTTGTACATCTTCTCTCTCGTGTCTCCCTCTCCTCCTGCTCCTCTTTCATGCCCACAGTAAGGAAACGAGTTTGTCTCTCAACTTCTGAATGGTTTTTGTGCCCTGGGGGGGGGGGGGGGGG
>VXAC01000146.1:76617-182899 GCA_013399225.1 Rhipidura dahli
CCCTTTTGTTCTCGTAATCACCCAGCCATCATTCTCTGCAACACACCCAGGGAAAAAATTCCACCACGGAGGAGAACCGAAAAGGAAAACTTTCAAACCCCAACATCTGGGGACAGAATTTAAGAGCAACAGCAGATCAAATGAACAGGTTTAAGAAGCTTCCTGGGACGTGATATAAAAGGGAGAGTAAAACAAACCAAACATCATCAGCTGGGTGCCTTTCTTTGTGTGGTGTAAATGCAGAGCAGCCACCAAACAGACAGGTACCCATGTGAGAGGGGGCCTTGAGGGCTGCAAAGGAAGCTCCTTGAATAATAAGTGCTTAACAGAAACGACAGGAAATGCCAGAGCACATTTAACAACGTTCAGGTGTATAAAGGGCAAGAAAAACACTAAAAAAACAGAGTCACATGGACATAAAGCAATTGTACTGGGGAGGTGGATGAGTAGAATACTCAGTGTCTGCCAACAAGCCAGGGCCACAGCAGAGAAGCATTTAACTCTTCCCACCTGAAAGAATCACCCCTGCAAACACCTCCCATGGAACACCTGCAACCGAGAGAAAGGACCTGAAACACTTCACCCCCCACCCACCAGGGTTTCCCACACACCTTCCCCCCACTCCAGGCTGATTCACCCCAGCAGAAGTGTCTCCTAAAAGTGTAGAAACAAGCCATGATCTCCCAGCCTCCTTCTTAGGTTTCCCTGGGACAAACCTCATCTATTGGTGAGTGACACGTAAGTGTAGGAAAATGGTTTTATAGAATACCAAAAGAAATGGTTGAGGTGTCTATTACATAAAACGATAGAGTACTGCTTAATAATTAATTTAATAAATAACAGAAATAGTTAATGGTGGCTCAAGTCACATCTATAATTTTTGCTCTTATTCCAGTCAGACACTGAGTTTAAGTGTGCTACGCTTTAAAAAATCCTAACAGCCATTTACATTTTGCCCTGTCACTAATCAATCCTATTTAACTTAAAAAGGCTTTGGAGAATGCTATCATTTGCCTGTGATGGAGTGGTCAGCCATCTGAACAGAATCCATTAACAATCTGATGAAACACAAAAGGCTGCAAGTGTTCCTCAGCCATCACTCTGAATTGTGCAGCAAGATGTAAAACAGACCCAGCAGCAGCAGTACCCTGGCAGGAACAAGAGCTTAATGAAAATACAAACTCTGCACTAGTCATTACAACGAATAATCCAGAATTACAAAGTATGACAAACACAGAGTGTGAAAAACATGTTCAACATCCTCTCCCACCCTCTACTTTGGTGATGTGTGACTTTCTGTATTAAGTAGAACTAATAACTAACACAGTAGTCATGTCACACTGGGATTCCGTGAAAATTTTCATTATAAATGGAAAGGGCCCCACAACACAATAACCAAGGAGCCATTAAAGCTACTCGATTAACTTATTTTCCATTTACAACTGCAATTCTTCTCAGAAGCTCAGGGATGTAACACATGAGCTCTTGAAGTTTTATTCCTGGAGAAAGTTGTTAGTTAGGCTGTTGCCTCTTTCTGTGGTTGTGATGGTGAATTTCTCAACAAGAGTTTTCCAGCTCCCTGGTAATTGTGCTAAAACCCTTTGCTTCCTCTCCTCTCCATCTCTTGCCTCTGCTCCTTGTCCACTCTCCCTTTTCTCTCTGACACCTCCTGTTTTGTTTCTCGAACACATTGAGTCCTGCAGGACACAGTAACCACAATGTTCTAGGATTAGGAGTGAGGCAGAGGGTACCCAAGTGTCAGCCAGAAAACACCAATTCAGCCCTGGGTCATGGCCAGAAGAAAAGACCAGGCTGGACCAGCAGAGTGACCAAGAGAAATGCAACAGAACTTCACAGCAGTGAAATGGTGCACCAGTTTCTGGTTTATTCAGTGCTTGGATTGGGGTGAAAATACAGATGCTTCTGATCCTTCTTCATGTTCCAATTTTAATGCTGTCATAGCCACCAATGTAAGAGTTGTGTGCAGTAGAATAGACACATCTCATGTTCCAACAGCAAAATGTATTTTTCCATGTACATCTCACATGTCTGTCCAAAATGTAAGTCCACAAATCAATTATTTACAGTAACTCTCTTCTCCCTGTGCTTTGTCTAGTACAGGAATTCTCATGAGGCTGTTATGCAGCACCAAGGGTTTTTGTACCAGGTGTACTCTCTTCTGCGTGGCACAAACTTCCCTGAACTTCTGCAAGGGGTTTAATGCCAGCAGACCTATGGAACACCTGCTGTCAGATCTGACTGGATTCTGCTTCCCTCCTAAAATACACTCTGGAGTGGCCAAACCCCAGCTAGAGGCACTTCCTTAAAAATCAGGTTCTTTACACTGAGTTCTTTGGAATGGCTGAGGAGGTTCCCTGCTCCATTAACCCCAAATTCAGAGGCACAGGACAGTGGCTGCAACCCCAGCTGGGCCACAGCACCAACACAAGAGCCAGCACAGCAGTGGTCTGACCAGCATGAGACGAGTAAATCTAAAGGTTTCCCAGTCTCTCAAGACAGACAGATAGATACTGATTTTAAAAAAATACCACACAACACAGGGCTTTGAGCCTTATCCACCTGAAAAGCACAAACTGATTTTCAGTCATGTCTTCCAAAACTAACAATATAGCCATTTTATTTCCACCTTTCATCAAGAGGTACAGTAAGTCCACACAAACATGCAGATACAGATAAAAGAACTCCTCTTTGCTCACCTCAGCATTCAAACTTCCATGTCAAAAGCAGGTTGGAACTCGCTACACTGGCCACAGATCAGGAATTTTGGTGAGAACACTATGAAGTGTTTTCCACAGCCACTCTTCGCAAACCACCCGCTAGCATCATCAAGTTTCCATGAAAATAACAAGAAACTGGTTTCCCCTGAGACACAGCTTTGAATTGCTCTGTGCTGTCTCGAAGATGTCCCCTGGGAATGACTGTCTTTAGTAGTTAGAATAATGTAGCAGGGGTGTTCAATATGGGTGCCAAAATGTAGGCAATCAAGTAATCAGCCTTATTTTTCAAAAGGCTATGTACCAACAGCTCATTTCAAAGTTACTTCTGAAAAATGTGGCAATTTCAGGTCATAGCAATACAAAAAAAAAAAAAAAAGCCAGTTTACTCCCATGGAAACAGAATAGCTCTTTATTTAACTACATGTATTTTAACACTGTGACTGAACATTGTCATCTGTGGCTAAATACTGTTATCTCCTGGCAAAAAATGTACTTAAAGCACTATTAAATGTATTTTCCAGAAGTTTTTCTTCTTTTACAGGCATTTTAAAGAGCATGCAGTCATTTTAAAGTGTGTCAACTACGCAATCAGTAGTACTCAACAGTGGGCTTTTTAATTTTAATTTACTTAAAAGGGCAGTTTGCCTCCTCTTTACAGATGAAGTATGCTTGTACCAAAGTGACTTTCCAGCTCCATCATGGCTTTACTTCCACAAGTCCTTCTGCACCAGCCTAACATCAAGCAAGGACCTGAGTTGCCTCTTGACCATTTAAAGGCACAAGATTACAGCAGTGCATGCAACCTGCAGTCACCATGGCTGGCACACAGGATCCTCTCAGCTGCACAGACCTTGGCAAGAGAACGTGCAGGGAGCGTTTGAAGCAGGCTGATAAATTGTCTGCACATCCCCACTTCCATTTAATCTCATCTTCTGCTTTCCCAAACAGATTATCAGTGGTTCGACACTGCCCAAACCTGCTGAGGGGGTTTGTTGAAAGAATGAGACTGTTGCAGAACAGTCCAAGAAAATAACAAATATTCAATTAACCCAAAGTGTCCAAGACAGAGGGCATAAAATATGTATGGCACTTAAATGCCTTTACAGCTTCCCCTGCCAGAGCACCAGCCGTTCTCTGACACTGCAGGACTCCAGGATCTTGTGCCTACATATCCTACTCCTAAGACAGAAAGTAGCCCCTCAGTCTCAGAATCCTGCCAGGACAGGTTATGACACAGAATGGTGTAAAACAATATAATTTGGCAATAAACTACGGCCCATAAATTTCCTTCCAGAGACAGAATTCCGTGTACTAAGGTACGACCAGAGGAGTAAATCTTCTGAGCTCTTTAAGATAAAATAGTTAAAAGTCTTTAGGTATCTCTGTCAGATTCCTCAGTCTCTTTAATCCACAGGCAATATAAATTTGAAAATAAGCTTCCTCTGATAATTTTTGCAATTGTGTGTGCTGCAGATCATGTGAATCATTCAGAGCTCCACAAGCCACAGTGAGAGACAGAGACCAAAAGTACAACATCTGCTGGTGGCCCAGATGACTCTGCTTCACCTGCCAGCTTTACACCAGACCCACCAGGGCTTACCCAGCTGGCTCTGATCCTTCCACTGCCCCCTCATCTCAGGGAGATAAGGCTCCCAAAGGCTGTGTGTTTTCCTAGGCTCTTCCCAAGGACAAAGTGGGAAGGCAGACTGCGGATGTGGGGGGATATGGAAACATCCATCAAGCTTCAGCTTCTTACCCAGCACAGGTCTTTGCTGAGGAAGGACAGAGAAGTCACTGGGAATTATCTTCCTTCTTTAATACTTCCTCTGAAGGGCTCTGCCTGAGCTGCTTCTAAAGAGTTACTCGGAGGATGAGGGAGAAAAGAAAAAGGCATTGACTGGAAAGGCACCAGTTCAAGATCCCCCATGTGATTTTGAACTGGGAGCTGGGTTATATGGAAAATAAGACTCCTTTAGAGAAAGTAGGGCTCTGCCAGAGCAATCCTCAAGACAAGCCTGTCCCCAGGCCTGTTAGGACATGCCATGAAACACTGCCATTCTGAAACACGAGGGAATTTTCAAGGAGCCCAGCAGAAACAGCCTTTCTGTGGTGGCTAGCCAGGCTGTTACTCTCTCTAGCAGCAGAGACAGCCAAATTAACATTGCTAGTGATGTATTCCTCAGAAGAAGCACTTGGCTCAGAGTATTTTGCTATTTGAAATATATATGGGCTTCACTAAGTTTTTAATGAACATATTTGGGCCAACTCTTGAGACAAGCTGAATATTTTTGCCCAGCAACTGCAATTAAAATTCAATCCATGTGGTTGATGGACGTGCTATCCATTTCTGCTCCTTGATGACTGACGGAGCTCCTGAAGAAACCTACCAGCCAGGCAGACAAAGAGGTTTGGAAAATGGTAGTACCTTTTTTGGTTTTAGACCAGCCGCTGATGTTCAGAATTTACAGCTTGGAGTTTTTCCTTCAGCTCCAAGGCTAACACAACCCAATCAGGCATTTGTTGGCTGTTGCCATAGTGACAGCAGGCAGGGAATGTTCAACAGCTCAGTGCTTGGCACAACGTCGCCTCTTTAGCTTGCTAACAAATGTCTGATTAAACATTCATGTTCCCCCAGACATCCAATCCATATGGATGACTAACTTCATAAACACTTGACCCAAATCCTGCTTCGTTACGTGGGTGAGGTAAGAGTGAGATGGTGGGGAAGGACCTGTCACAGCACAGCTTTGCTGCTACCAGGCACGGTTCCTATTTGGAAACTAAATGAACAGCAGCCATGGGATCAAGCTCTTCTACCTGCATGTACTACTCAACTGACATGTGTCTTAAGAGTCTTCATGATATTCCCAGCCAGCCTCAAAAGGGTGCTGAAATCACCACAGATTACAGGGAAAATATCTTTTGGGAAGAGTCATAACTTTTTCCTTGACTTTCAGTGGGGTGTCTGCTCCCCCCTCACTGATCTCCTGCTCCACAAGAGATGAAGATCTTCCTCTGCTGGAGATGCCAGAACAGGTGCTGCTTCTCCACTTTGAACAGTTCAGAAAAAGGGATCCCCCTCACCTCTTCCTGTTTACTCTCACACAAATCCTCCCACTGCCCCTCCAAGGATTACACACCCATCTCCTGCCCCATCCCTGTGCACTGCTGCAGCGTTCTGTGGGAGAGGGACAAAAGCTTTGGCCAGGGAAGTGGAATGCCAAGCACAAGATGTTGTCCTTCCCTGCCTCCCAGGCTGGAATGAGGATGCCATCCATGCATGTACTTTGGAGGAACACACATTTATGTGCTGGGAACTGGGGCTTCAGCTGGGCACTGAACTTGTGGCACTGTGGGAAAGGATCAGGGGCAGCAGCACTGAGGGAGCACAAAACACCTTCTGGAGATACTAAAATTGGTGCCTCATGACTTCAGAGATTGGTGGTGGTGGGTTTTCTGTTCCTTTGTTTTACTTTTAGGATTTCATGTTTGTGATGTGCTACCCTGTGCTGGGAGGGTTTCCTC
This sequence comes from Rhipidura dahli, assembly GCA_013399225.1. Lineage (NCBI taxonomy): Eukaryota > Metazoa > Chordata > Aves > Passeriformes > Rhipiduridae > Rhipidura > Rhipidura dahli. Next base: position 82,881 of record VXAC01000146.1, read on the forward strand.
CAGGAAGCCATGGGGTGATCATGAGAGGGCTCTCTAGGGAGCATGGTGACCCAGAGTGGGCATGGCAGTCCCACAGGCAGGGCAAGCAGACAGGGCAAGCAGGTGGGGTTGCAGGTGGGTTTTTGCTCCTTCTAGTGGAGTTTTTGGTTTGTTTTTGTGTTGAGCTTTTGGGGGGGTTTATTTCAGCAATGGTCCTTACACAATCTAAAGCTCCAGCCGTTAAAAAGTGTACGCAGGCAAACAGAACCCTCCAAGAAGGATGCATCTGTCCAGACCCCTTCTTGTGAGGAGTGTCTGGGCCTGTCAGTAGCACCAGGGGATGCTGTAAAAGGCGCCTGCCTGAGGTGCAAACAGGTGAACAATCTCCTTTCCCTGGTGGCTGAGCTTAAGGAGGAAGCAGAAAGACTAAGGGGCATTAGAGAAAGGGAAACAGTCTGGTGAAGTTTCACCCTTCCATCCCTGAGAGAAGTCCCCCAGGAGCTGGAGGACTCCCAGGCCTCCTACCATCAGGCAATGGGAGGACACGTGGTGGATGAAGGGAAATAGAAATGGGTTCCTGGTCGGGGAGGCAATAAAAATTCCTCCCAACCCCCATCACCTACCCAGGTGCCACTTCAGAACAGGCCCTGGATCCAGAGGCTCAGCCAGATGACATAGAAGAAAACATGCCAGAGCACACTAAACAACGTTCAGGCGTATAAAGGACACGGGCTTCCCAATTTCACTTTGTCTGTCGGACGGATCACTGCCTCTAGCATTATAAAGAAAAGGAAGGTAGTCGTGGCAGGTGACTCTATTCTGAGGGGAACAGAGGGCCCTGTGTCCTGACTGGACCCATCTCACAGGGAGGTCTGCTGTCTCCCTGGGGCCCAGGTACTACTGAGACACTCCCTGGGCTGATTCAGCCCTCTGATTATTACCCACTTCTGATACTCCAGGCTGGCAGTGATGAGACTGGAAAGAAGAGCACCAGGGCAATTAAAATGGACTTCAGGGCACTGGGTCGAGTGGTTGATGGGGCAGGAGCACAGATAGTGCTTTGCTCAGTCCCTTCAGTGGCAGAGACAAATGGTGAAAGGAACAGGAGAGCCCACATTATCAGCAAGTGGCTCAAGGGTGGGTGTCATCAGCAGAATTTTGCGTTCTTTGATCATGGGGCAATTTTCATGGCACCTGGCCTGCTGGAGCCAGACAGGCTCCATCTGTCTGTTAAGGGCAAAAGGATTTTAGCCCATGAACTGGCAGAACTCACTGAGAGGGCTTTAAACTAGGTTTGGAGGAGGAGGAAGATGCAACTGGGGTCTCTAGAAGCAAAGCCAAGGGTGGTAAGCCATAGTCAGGGGTGAAGTCAGCAGCCCAGGGTTGCAGTGAGAGTGGCTGTGGCCACATTGACCCCAGAGGGAACAACAACATCTGAGTCCTGGTGGTCAGCCACCAACGTCTGAGATCACCTCCTGGTGATGGTGAGTCCCCATAAGCCTTTGTTTCCTTTATTTGTTACAAGTTGATTGGTTACTGTTCTTCCCTCCTAGTTTTATGTATGAGCCTATAAATATTTACTCCCTTAGCTGACTATGCATTCGTTCTAGAAAGCTCTTTGTTCTCCATGCCCCATTGGCTGTCCCCTGTTGTCCCTCCTACAATCGTTCCCCATTGGTTAACTCCCCATGGACTCCTCCCTCCTTGTTCCTTCCTAATGGTTATTGCCTTTATCCCCACCCCTATCCCTCTGAGTATAAAACCCCTGCACCCTCCTGCGTTTCTTGTTTTTCATCCCTGGACTCTCCACTGCGCCTGAATAAACCCTGACCTGTGGAACCCACATGGAGAATCCCTCTCTTCCTTTTGCCTCCATGCCTGACACCTGACCTGGGACTCGCCCCTTAGGGCTGAGGGGCCCATTCTCCATTCCTGCCCTCCCACCAAGGGCTGTCTGCAGCAGCAGCGTCTGCCAACCCCTGGGCTTGGCACAGCCAGCGCTGCAGCCCAGCTGAAGTGCACACACACTGACGCATGCAGCATGGGCAACAAACAGCAGGAGCTGGAAGCCGTGGTGCAGCAGCAAAGCTGCGCTGTATCGCCATCACAGAAACATGGTGGAATGGCTCACGTGGCTGGAGAGCTGCACTGGATGGCCACAAGCTCTTCAGAAGAGACAGGAGAGGGAGAAGAGGTGGAGAGGAGGATTTTGATGCCATGGAAATTGAGACTAATGATGATAAAGTCGAGTGCCTGTGGGTAAGGATTAAGGGGAAGGCCAACAAGGCTGACATCCTGATGGGAGTCTGTTATAGACCACCCAGCCAAGAAGAAGAGGTGGATAACTTATTCTACAAGCAGCTGGAGGATGTTTCAGGATCACCAGCCCTTGTTCCTGTAGGTGACTTTAACCAACCAGACATCTCCTGGGAACTTAACACAGCAGAGAAGAGGCAGTCCAGGAGGTTCTTAGAGTGTGTGGAGGACAAGTTCTTGTCACAGCTCGTGAGCGAGCCCACCAGGGGAGGGACCACGCCAGACCTGCTCTTTGCAAATAGAGATGGGCTGGTGGGACAGACAGGTGGTGGTTGGAGGCTGTCTGGGGCACAGTGACCATGAAATAATCAAGTTCTCAATATTTGGTGAAATAAGGAGGGGCATCAATAAAACTTTCACACTAGACTTCCAGAGGGCAGACTTTGGTCTGTTCAGGAGACTTATTTGGAGAGTTCCTTGGGAAGCAGCCCTTAAAAACAAAGGAGTTCAGGAAGGGTGGGAGTGCTTCAAAACAGAGATCTTGAGGGCGTAGGAACAGACTGTCGCTGTGCGCTGAAAGATGAGCCAACAAGGCAAATGTCCAGCCTGGATGGGCAAGGAGCTTCTGAAGGAACTAAGGAATAAAAAGAGGATGTAGCATCTTTGGAAGGAGGGTCAGGTATCTCAAGAAATATTTAAGGGGGTTGTTAGGGCATGTAGGAAAAAAATTAGAGAGGCCAAAGCTCAGTCTGAACTTAATTTGGCAACTTTTGTTAACAATAACAAAAAATGTTTTTACAAATATATTAATGATAAAAGTAAGGATTAGAACAACCTGTACTGGATGTGGGAGGGAATTTAATGACCACGGATGGGGAGAAGGCAGAGGTGTTTAACGCCTTCTTTGCCTCGGTCTTTATCAGAGAGATGGTTTGTCCTCAGGACAACTGTCCTCCTGGGCTGGGAGGTGGTGTCAGGGAGCACCTCATCCAGGAGGAGGCAGTCAGGGAACTGCTGAGCTGCTTGGATATTCATAAATCTATGGGACCAGATGGGATCCATCCCAGGGTGATGAGGGAGCTGGCAGATGAGCTTGCAAAACTGCTATCCATCATTTACCAACAGCGCTGGTGAGGTTCCAGATGACTGGAAGCTGGCCAATGTGACGCCCATTCATAAAAAGGGTAAGAAGGAGGATCCTGGTAATTACAGGCTGGTTAGCCTGACCTCGATAACCTGCTGAGATAATGGAGCAGTTTGTTTTGAGTGCCATCAGACAGCACCAACAGGATGGCAGGGGGAGCAGACCCAGCCAGCATGGGTTTAGGAGGGATAGGTTGTATTTGACCAATCTGATCTCCTCTATGACCAGGTGACCCACCTGGTGGATGCAGGAAGGGCTGTGGATGTTGTCTATTTGGACTTCAGCAAGGCCTTTGACACTGTCTCCCACAGCAAACTCCTGGGAAAGCTGGCAGCCCATGGCTTGGACAGGAGCTCTTTGCTGGGTTAGGAACTGGCTGAATGGCCAGAGAGTGCTGGTGCTGCATCCAGCTGGGGGCCACTCACTGTGGTGTCCCCCAGGGGTCTGTGCTGGGGCCAGTTCTGTTCAGTGTTTTCATTGATGATATGGATGAGGGGATTGAGCCCAGCATCAGTAAATTCGCAGGTGACACCAAGCTGGGAGCGTGTGTCCATCTGCTGGGAGGTGGGAGGGCTCTGCAGGGAGACCTGGAACGGTTGGATGGGTGGGCAGAGTCCAACAGGATGAAGTTGAACAAGTCCCAGGGCCGGCTCCTGCACTTTGGCCACAAGAACCCCTGCAGTGCCACAGGCTGGGGACAGGGTGGCTGCACAGTGGCCAGGCACAGAGGGACCTGGGGGCACTGGTGGACAGCAGCTGGACACGAGGCAGCTGTGCTCAGGTGGCCCAGAAGGCCAGTGGCACCTGGCCTGGCTCAGGAACAGCGTGGCCAGCAGGAGCAGGGCAGTCACTGTTCCCCTGTGCTGGGCACTGGGGAGGCCACACCTCGAGTGCTGTGTCCAGCTCTGGGCCCTCAGCTCAGGAAGGACCTGGAGACGCTTGGACGCGTCCAGAGGAGGCAGCAGGGCTGGGGAAGGGCCTGGAACACCACGAGCCCTGGGAGGAACGGCTGAGGCACCTGGGGGTGTTCAGCCTGGAGAAAAGGAGACTCAGAGGGGACCTTGGCACTCCCTACAACTCCCTGGAAGGAGCTTGGAGCCAGCTGGGGGTCGGGCTCTTTCTCCAGGCAGCGACTGACAGAACAAGAGGACACAGCCTCAAGCTGTGCCAGGGGAAGTTTAGGCTGGATGTCAGGAAAAAGTTTTTTACAGAAAGAGTGATAAAGTTCTGGAATGGTCTGCCCAAGGAGGTGGTGGAGTCACCATCCCTGGAGGTGTTTAAAAAGAGATTGGATGTGGCACTGGGTGCCAGGGTTTAGCTGAGGTGGTGTCAGGGCAGGGGTTGGACTCAGTGAAGGTTTCTTCCAACCTGGTGGTTCTGTGATTCTGAGGGGCTGCACAGGCCTTGCAGAGACACTTCAAGGACTGAACTGAAACCTTGATTAAGCCACTGAACACGCTCTCCTGGCATGCAAAAAATGTTCTTTTGGCCCTTTCCACAGTAACAGACAACATACTTGTTACCACCTTATTTCCTGCCCTAGCACAAAAAGAGTTTAAGCCACACACAAGAACAGAAGAATTTGTTTATGGAATTTATCATATGTTCAAGCACATTATCCAGGAATAACTCACAGAAGTGAAGATCTATAGTAGATTTAATTCCATTTTCATCTCATCTTGCTTTAAAGACCCCTTCTGTCCTTTCCTGCTAGAAGTCATGCCACCAAGCCTTGGCTGTGACACTGTGGTGATATCCAGGGCTGCTAAATCCCAAACCTCTACTCAGCAGCACTCTGGGGGTGTTAGGGTCTAAGTGTGACAGCAGAGTGCCAGAACTCTGCTGATGAATTCCTGTGAAACACCAGTTGACAGGACATTCCTGCCTGGTGCTGGGCTCTCACAGCCTCAGCAGCAGGAGGAACATCTGCAAACATGGCTCATGTGAATACTCATGCATGAATCAGCATCCCAAATTACAGGCTGGGTTTTCTTGTGGTGGTTCTAAAACCAGCATTTATGGAAGTCAACTTCCGTGACTCCCGGACATCTCTCGCTGCCCCTGTGAAGCTTTAGACCAATTTCACTCCCAGTGGGACACAGCTGTCCATTTTGGCTTGGGCTTTGCCAGAGCAGAGCCAGCATTCAGGCAAAGAGAGTCATCCCCACAGCCTCCAGCCCAAGCACAGCTCCCAGGAATTCACAGACACAAGTCACATCAGCCACAGAATGACAGCAGGAAAAACTGAAAATCTGTGCCTGTGTGGCAGCCCCACACCTAGAGGTCTGTCAGGGAGAACGTTAAAATACATGTTGTTGTTTTTCCCTTCAAACTGAATTACTTTTTTCTGGATGAATGTAGGCTTTGAAATGTTTAATCATGCAAATGTCTCGTGTTACCTGTTAAAAGCCTGAACTTTCCCTCTTCTCTCCAGATTGTTTTTGTGAACACACCAACAGAAGGGCTTTGTCTCCTTGTGTATGAAACCACATAACTCTGCCACTTCTTTTGGAAGAGGTTGAAATTGAATTCATTTAGTACCAATTTGTTGAACACTGAATACTTCACAATCCCTCATCCAGTAAAGCTTCCGTAATTTAAAATAAAAACACAAAGCCAAGCCAGGAATGGAGCACCTCAGAGACAAGACTCAAACCATGGTCAAGTTCAGCCACCAGGAGCTACACAAGTCACAGAATTAATAAGAACAGCAGATTTTAGTCATTTGGGGATAGCATAACATTTAGGGATTTTAAAAGCTGAAATTCAGCCACTTCAGTAACTCTAAAAGAACACAAAGTCAGATAAAATTATGTTTACATAACAGTCTTCGGCATATTTTAAAATCCATATTTTTCTGTTATGTGTGTTTCTGTCTCAACATGACTTGAAAGACAGGAAGGCACTGAGGAACTGGTTGACTCTAAGCCCACTCCTTCAGTGTATACACATGTCCTGCACATAATTATCCCTGCCAGTTACATATCCAGTTTTTCCCAAGTGTCATTTCTGACTGGTCCTTCAGAAGGTTTCCAAACCTGTGCTGGCAGGTGACAGTTTCTTCCCCTTTTCTCCCTGAAGGTTAGAGACTCAATTTGAAGAATTTGTAATGAAAAGACATTTGAAGAATCCACATTTCTTGGTGCTCCAACATGCTGCACTCCAGCCTCTTGCTGACATTGGCATTAAAATCCTGAGCTGCCTCTTGTGTCAGGCAATTGAGAGGCAAGGCAGGCTCAACAACCAGAGCAAGAAGACAGAAGCAGTTTTGAAAGCATTAGAAATCCCAGAAAACTCTCAGGAGATTCTGACTATCAATCAAAAAAAAAAAAAAAAAAAAAAAAAAAACCAAAAAAAAAACACCACAAAGTTTTTAGACAAGTCTCAGGCTCACTAACACAAACATCTGCAAAATGCTAACAATCTACTTCCCCATCATCTATCAGCAAACATGGGGGACGGAGCCAGGGGGGAAATGAGGGTGAATTCCATGAGACATAATAATTTGGCCAGTGAAATATGACTTAAATTGTAATGAATACCTCTGTCTGCTTCTGCCTTCTTCCTTTCCTGCATTTAGTCACCGATCCCAGTGCAAAGGCTTGTGCTTGTCTTTCTCCTGAGCCACCCTGAGAACAATCCCAGCAGTGAAATACATGTTCCATTCCTTCTGCTCATGGCCCATAACACCCAACCTGCTTCCAGAACTGACTGGATGTTTCTACCTGGTCATGTATTAAAACCTCACCTCTTACAAACAAGCTGGGTTTTTTCCCAAGGATTAATGTTGATGGAGCATAGAGCAAAACTCAAAATGAAGACTCAGGCCAGACCAACAGGCACCCAAATGTCCCAAGAACACAAAGATGACAACACCAGCTCTGAGAGGTTCCAGCATTGGACAGGCTGGGAGAGCTGGGGGTGTTCAGTCTGGAAAAGGCTCAGGAAGGCCTTCCAGTGCCTAGAGGGATCCAAGAGAGCCGGAGAGGGATTTGGAACAAGGAATGGAGGGACAGGACACGGGGAATGGCTTCCCAGTGCCAGAGGGCAGGGCTGGGTGGGATATTGGGCAGGAATTGTTCCCTGGGAGGGTGGGCAGGCCCTGGCACAGGGTGCCCAGAGCAGCTGGGGCTGCCCCTGGATCCCTGGCAGTGGCCAAGGCCAGGCTGGACATTGGGGCTGGGAGCAGCCTGGGACACTGGGAGGTGTCCCTGTCCATGGCAGGGGTGGCACTGGATGGGCTTTAAGAATGGTTTTGTCTTCCCAGCCAAACCATTCCATGACTCTGTGATTTCCTTCCTACAGTGCAGTTACCTGTGAAACTCCACACAGCCCCTCCATCATCCCAGGCTGCTCTCCAGAGAACCAGCAGGGAAATCAAAAACACATCAGCACAGGAACATCACGAGTGCACAATTTAACAGCAAGTTTAAGCCAGTATAATGGCCAATGCTGATAAGGAGTGGCTGATAAGGGGGTGTCCCCACTACTGCTTCCTTCCTAGCAGCTCCAAACATGCCCTCCTGCCAGAGGAGCTGCTCCATTTTCCTAGAGATTGCTTTTGTGAACCAAAACAACAAAAAAAGGAACAATGCCAAATAATGACCTCCATCAACTCCTAAGTCAGGTAAGTGCCACTGCAAGGAGAAAAGCTGGGAAACATGTTCAGGAGGAGCTCTGGGCTGCCTGTTCAGCAGCACCTACACCAAAGGAAGCAACATTGTCATACTGTGAGATACAGTCTTTCCCAACTGGAGTTATCTGTTCCAGTGCTTTTATCTTCACTCTTGTCTCACAGGAAACAGCTTATTCCTACCAGCTCAGACCCCTTCCAACAGGGAGGCCCCAATAATCCTCCATATGACCAGCCATTCACACCATCTTCATGGACAGCAAGGAGGAAACAAGTGCCAAACACAAAAGCCAATTGTCCACTTCCACTGGATGTGTGGCAATCCTCTTACAAAGTTTTCAGAAAACATCAGGATCTGCTCCATCTCAAGACTGCAAGCAATGCCATCATGTGAGTTCTTCTTTAGCACACCCAGCTCACAGTGAACACACACAGTGATATCTCTGGGATCTGCAGGGAAAGCAGGAACTCCTCATCCTCAGACAGACCCCCACCTCCCAGGTTTCACAGACAGCTTTGACTGCAGGTATCTCAGGTACCACCTCCTCCTGAAAGTCATTCCTCTAGATCTCAAAAAGATGTAGTTCATCCGATAAATCCACTTTCACTGGGCTGCCAAGCCAGGAAGCAGCTCAAAGGTCTGGTCTCTTGTCACCATATTCTCCCAGACGCTGCAGAAAACCCAGAGGACCCAATGCCAATTTGTCATTCCTGAACCATTTCACAATTTCTGTCGATATGTGTAATGACTCTCTGAGCACAGCTTTTGTGAAGAGTTAACCTGGAGAGACTGGGAACTTCAGCAAGCAGAGCTTCTGGACAGGAGGAGGACAGACACTTTTAGGAACAGAATTCAAACAACCACAGAAATGGGTGTGTGTGCACATCCTGAGCAAGATGGGGAAGGATGTTCACAGCTTCTCCCAAAGCCACCCTAACCCCCCCTGAGGCTCCTATGGCTCAAAGTTTATTTCTGACATAAAATACAAATGTTCAGGCCTTCCAACCAGATGGGTGATGCCATCTGAAATGCTATAGCTGTTCTGTATATTTGGATAAATTTTAAATTTCTATCTCCTCTTTCAGTTGTCACTGGAGGTATTTGTGAAGGAATTAAGCAACAGAACAAACTCATATTGGTAACTTTTTTGCTGTGTCTGCAATGAAGATCAAGTGTTTAAAGTGCCCTCTGAGTTAGTGGGTTTACACAAATGAGTCTTTCATCCTTCTCTTCCCAAATTGGCATCCCAGCCTTTCTTCCCACTGTGCACCCTAAACTTGGGCTCCAGTCTTACGTTCTGTGTCCTCTCCTATTCCTTTGCCTCCCTAGCCTGGGATCCTGTCCCTGGATCCTCTGAACTCTCGCTCTCCTGGCTCCCTGCTCCTTCCCCTCCACATCAAGATGTGAACAGGAGCCTGCTAATACTCACCCTGGAAGGCACTGGTTGGCAGCAGGACAGAGACATCACCTTCCCAGAGAGGGATCTGAAATGGGAGCAGAGCTGGACACATGGAAAATTGAAGCTTAGTTTTGTTTACTCAGTAACTGGCACCTAAACCTGTGAAATGTGTCATGAGCACTGGTACAGCTTCAAGCACAACCCACCTCCACTGCCAAAGAGGACTTTTGGAAACATCTATAATACATCTATCTATATTATCTATCTATAAATTCATCATGAATTTATCTGTGTATAAATTCAACATTATTATTACTAATGCATATAAATTGCCTTTTAGGCCCTCAAAGTATCTCAGTAAAAATGAATTAAACATTAGCATATTTCTTACAATTAGATTCTCATCACATTGCTAATCATAGTCATTCCAGTGAGTAGGGTTATTTGAATAATCTTAGTTGCATTTTTGTATTGAAAGAGACACAGGACAAAAGAAATTTTCTGTTAGAAGTAGGGAAGCTGTACAAAATGTATAATTAAGTATTTTTCAACTGCTCAGTATAAACAAAAGTAAAAGAAAAATGATGGGTTCTTACTTGGAAGTGTTGTCAAAATATGATGGTATTTTAATTAAAGACCAAAATCCATCTATGTGAAGAGACAGTTGAAGGAAACAGTGGTATAAAGTACTAGGACTAAAAGAAATAGTAGTTAATAAGGAGCAAAGTTTGCAGTAAATCTTTGGCTAAAATATTATATAAGGTTTTAAAATAATTCAGCAATCTCATAAATGTGCAGCTGCAAGAACTAGTCCAATATTCTCAAGTAATTTACTTCTCCCACAAAGGCATTCTGTCCGGTCAGTGCACATCACTTCAGGAGAAACCCGTCTTCTGACTTTACCAAACCAAGTTCCTTGCTGTGCCTCAGCCTCACTGAGCAGGACACACAGAAATAGTCTGCACAGAACATGTAATGGGCACATCCATGCCCGTGGTCAGGTGCCAGCAGGCAGCACCTGCACACTCAATCCACAGCAGCACTGGATTTGTGCAGTTCAAATCATCCCAGCACTGAATTTCTGCCGTTCAAATCATTCCAGTGCTGAATTTGTGCTGTTCAAATCATCCCAGCACTGAATTTCTGCCGTTCAAATCATTCCAGTGCTGAATTTGTGCTGTTCAAATCATCCCAGCACTGAATTTCTGCTGTTCAAATCATTCTAGTGCTGAATTTGTGCCATCCCCATCATTCCAGTGCCCGTGGATGGCCCAGCACACTTGGCTAGGAAAGAGCAAAACCCAATGGCACAAATGAAGCCAGGTAACAAAACATTCTGGAAGCATAACTTAGGTAGTGCATTAATCAATAGTTCAAAGTTTGATCCAGTGGGGGAAAATCCACTTTGTGAATCACTACAGAAGCAAAAATGTCAACAGTGTTACCTTGGGCTGACCTAAATTAATGCAGTGCCCTTTGTAACATCTTACATATAGTCTGGTATATTTTAAAAAGAAAATATCCCTTCCTACCTGTGTGATTCAGCAGCAGAAGCAGATGCCAGAAAAAAGGATTTCGGGTGTGAAGTGCCAGCTCCTGCCATTGGCAAGGCCTGTGTGGTGCTGGCACTGGGCACTGCTCTGGCAGCAACGCTGCTCACTCAGCTTTGGTGGAACCCCCTCACTGGTGTAGCTCGTGCTGACCACTTTCACTGCTCTTCAAAGTGCCAAATGCCAATAAACAATTAATTATCCCCTAATTACATGGGCAAAACAGGGTAAGAGAGAGGTAACGTCACCAGTCACCAGTCAAGCTGATTCGTTTGCCCAACATTATTGATAGACAAATCAATGTTTTCCAGAGGGAAAATTCCCTCTGCTTCTGACAGGGCAGCCCGTTCCCAGACACACAATGCCACCTGAGCCACCTTAATAAGGAAATCCATTTCAAACAGAGCTCTACTTCTGCTTTTCATTCTGCCAAAGGCTTAAATGCTGAAATATAGAACATGTTCCTAAACCCATGGATGGCTCCAAGCTCAACACACTGTGAAAACTCTGGGATGTGGGAACAGAATTCGAAATCACAGATGAGGGAAGCACTCTGAAATCAAAGAAAGTAGATCCAAAGTGAAACAAAGCAAAGCAACTGTCTCAGTACACAGAAAAAGCCACACGGACCCAAGGTAAAGAAGATGACGGAAAATCTGCCCTTTACTACTGATTTTCCCGTGGTTTTTACAAGGTAGATTGTGAAATGTGCTGTGTCACAAAATCACTGGTTCCATAGACTGACCACCCCCTGAGGGGCTGACCTAAAACCAGCACGTAACAGAAGGGTGTTTTCCTAACCGAAATAATCTCTATCAGAGCAAGAACAGCTGTAGGTGCAAAACTGTTCACCTAACAGTAACATTGTTTTGGCTAGAGTATATGGGAAAGAAAGAGTTCTCACAGAACACCGGAGAGCTGAGGTTTTTCCAGCTAAAAACTTTCTCAGTACCAACAAGCAACCAAACCCCAAAACTTCCTCATGAGAATAACTTGTTTGGAGGATGCCCAAATAAACTAAGGACTAGATGGTGAATCTAGTAATTATACCACTAAGCAAATGAATGCAAGGTGATGTTGATAAAGACAATGCTCAGGCTGTGATGCGCTCACTGAAAAGCTGGATTCTCTTTCCCTTGCTCTACTAGGGCTTCAAAAAGCCATTCTGGAGCACTACACTGCCATAAAATTATAAACCAACTGGTCCAAAGGAACCATCTAGAATAACAAAATTATCAAGAAGCCTGATTCACGACAAAAAAAGCATAATAAAGGAAGATTAAATATGACTGCGGCCTTCAAATGCTTAGAAGGTTACAAAGACACTGGCAATCAGCAGTCTCTGTGATGACTCTGCTAAGGACAAAGAAAAAGTCTCAAAGTACTTAAACACAAGCAAAGAAAAACCTTGTTAAACCCAAATGGTGAATCTCTCAACCCAGAAAGGTGGTGAGACTTCCTTTGCTGCAGGGTTCTAAGAACAGGTTTGACAAACACCTTTATTAGGAAGAAATTCTTGGCTGTGAGGGTGGGCAGGCCCTGGCACAGGGTGCCCAGAGCAGCTGTGGCTGCCCCTGAATCCCTGGCAGTGTCCAGTCAGGATGGACATTGGGGCTTGGAGCAGCCTGGGAGAGGATTGCAGGACAAACAGAAAGAACCTAGGACAGTTTCTTAGCCACCGGTTCACAGGCTGCTGGCATTGACACAAACTTTTAAGGAGTAATTCAGAGAGTTGAGTGTTCAAGTAATAAATTCACTACAATGGAACGTCCTTCTGGAACAAGAAAGTGACTGGTAGCTGGAAGCAGAAGGACACCTGGAAACCCATGGGGTGGCTCATTTCCTGGGGTTGTACTTCTTTTTACAAACAATAAAAGGATCAGATCTAAATTAAGAAGCTCAGAGATTTTTGTCCCAGTGAACCTTCCTGACTCTTAAGACACCCAGCAGAATTTTCCTTTTTACAGCTATTAAACAACTGTGTATGAGGATTGTGTTAAGCAAGCAGGGACCTTTGTATGGCTTTAACATAAGAGGGGATTAAAGTCCCTGCTTCTGCTCTGAATAACACAAGGCTTAAATATTTAGAACATGTTTCTTCTCAAGCCATTTCTACTCTCCACTTTTATCCCTCCCCTTCAGTATTTTTAGAAAACCTAAAATATTTTCTCAAAAAGAAAAATCTTGTTCACTTTCTGTGTCAGTGTAGATGCAGGGATTAATATCATACTTTCTAGAGGGAAATGGTTGAGAGAGACAGATGGCCCATTCTGCCAGAATTGCAAACAAAAGCTCAACTCTTCTACCTGAGGAATTTTCAGCATCTGAAAGTTAAACCATTTAAGCTACAAGATTTTGAAAAGTGAATGTGAACTAGGAAATTTTTATAATGTTAAACTTCACTTAAAGTGAACACATTGTTTATGATCATATAATCCAAGCATAAGATGGGAGAATGAGGATCAAGCTGAGGAAATATCTTGTCTGACTCCAAAATGGGCAAACAGATACAGAGATATCAAGGCATCAGTGGGATGACAGCCACGTGATTTGACCTCTCAGTGTGTAATCATAGAGTAACAGATGGGTTTGGGTTGAAAGGGACCTCAAAGCCCACCCAGTGCCACCCCTGCCCTGGGCAGGGACACCTCCCACTGTCCCAGGCTGCTCCCAGCCCCAATGTCCAGCCTGGCCTTGGGCACTGCCAGGGATCCAGGGGCAGCCCCAGCTGCTCTGGGCACCCTGTGCCAGGGCCTGCCCACCCTGCCAGGGAACAATTCCTGCCCAAGAGCCCATCTAACTCTGGCAGTGGGAATCCATTCCCCCTTGACTTGGCACAGGACAGTCTCTCTCCATCTTTCCTGCAGCTCCTTCAGGTCCTGGAAGGCCACAGTGAGGTCACCCCAGAGCTTCTCCTCTCCAGGCTGAACACTCCCAGCTCTCCCAGCCTTTCCTCCCAGCAGAGCTGCTCCCTCCCTCTCCTCATCCTGGAGCCTCCTCTGGGCTCTCTCCAGCAGCTCCAGCTCCTCCCTGTGCTGACCCCAGGGCTGGGGCAGCTCTGCAGGTGGGGTCTCAGCTGAGCCCAGGGGCACAGGGGCAGAATCCCCCCCTCCCCTACTGCCCACACTGGGGCTTCTCTACTGTTTTCAATCTGTACCCACAAAATATTTCTTGTCAACTCTTTGACATTCTTTACACAAGGGCATTAGGGCTGAGTTTCTTACCCCTCTGCATCTCCTCTGTTTTGGAGCTTCTCTCCTCCGTGCCCAAGCCAAGTGCCAGAATTTCTTGTTTCAAGTGCTTCCTCTAAATCTGTGTGGAGGAGTTTTGATGGGGTTTTTTTTTGGTGTTTTTTTTTTGGTTTTTTTTTTTTTTTTTGGGGTTTTTTTTTTGGTTTTTTTTTTTTTTTTTGGGGTTTTTTTTTTGGTTTTTTTTTTTTTTTTTGGTGGGTTTGTTTTTTTTTTTTTTGAAACCCCAGAGATTCAGAGGGGACAGAATGAGAAAAAGGCCTTGATTACACCATATAAGGAGGAAATCACCTCCATTCTTATGATAAATGGGAGAGGATCAGTCCACACTGTCGGCATCAGAGGACACCTAACCAGCCATGCAGGGCTTGCACCTCCCTCCATCTCACTCCTCACTGCTCAGAGGCATAACCAGCTTCTCTTGCTGCTGATTGATCTGGTGTCACCAACTCCAATGGGTGTTTCACTGCTGCAAAGGGAGTGCAAATGCATCATGAAATCAGAGGAGTCAGTGCTTAACTCTACAATTACTTTGTGCCAGTGTAAGTGGCCAACTTGACAGGAATAAAGCAAAGGAAAATGCAGTCCTCTTGCAGTTTCCCAAGTTCTTTTACTATCCAAAAGGCAAAGAGGGAAATCTAGCAGTGGTTTTACAATGACACAGGGTTTGGCAGCCTGTAATTTGCAGAGACTTCCAAATCTGCCAGCCTCTCTGCTGTGAGAGGACACTTTTCAATTCCCAGCAGGGAGGGCAGACTCTGTGGCACTGGCACTGCAGCAGCTTCTTCCTGACACCATCAGATCCCTCAGAGAGGAGCCATTCACGTGAGTGCCTGGCTTTGCCTTTGCCACTGTTCTGTCTGGAAGGTGACAAATACCAAAGAATTTCCTTCGCTGCGATTTAAGTCCCGTAACTACCGACAGCAAATGCAATAGGGGTTTGTGGATGGTTTTCTGTGTGATACAGCTCCATCTACAGTGAAATGCAGCTGAGACTCCACTAAAAATCACCAAGGAGGATGGTACATCTGAGCAGAAGGCTGCTCTCACAAAACAGAACATATTTATCAATTGTCACAATACTGTCACATAAAATACCAGTAAGCATCTGGATTTGTTTAACTTTTGACTATTTATTAAATACATTAAATTACAACACAGACAAAGCTTCTGTTGCATGAGAGGAATTTGCATTTTGCTAACAAGACCAGCTTTTCAGACCTGAAACAAAAACAAGAACCAAATCCACAACTCCAGCAATAATATGTAAGTGCTGAAATTTCTTCATCATACCAATCCTGGAAAAAGTGTCTTTTGATGATAGCTTAGCAGAGCTAAAGCTTTCTTTTCAAAACATTAAATCATACTGGTGACAGATTGGCAAGGAGGGAAAAAAATCACACAAGGAAAATTATAGATTGTTTAGTGTAGCAGAATTACGAAGAATAGATTTTCCTTCTTCAAAATCTCATAGGTTTCCTTGTCATTTTAATGACATAATAATAAGCACAGGAAATATGAATTAAGATAAATGAAGAATAGACACCAACAATCAAAGCAAAAGCAGATGTTTGCTAAAATATCCTTATTTTAATTATCTTTCTTTTTAGTTCCTAATTTTGAGTATCTGGAAAATAGCTTTCAACAGTGAGTGACAGTATTGTCATAACATACAATAATAAACAATAACATAAAATCTGATTCTCTTCTTCCTAAAATGACTAGAAAAGGTTAAATTCAGTAAAAAGTAGTTGCATAATAATTCTATAGCAAAATGATCTATTAAAATAACTACTGGGCACACACAGCAATAGGAGCACAGAACTGTAATATAACTTGATACCTTAACAAACCAAACCAGATTGACCAAGAGCACTAAAGCTGAACTTGTTTGTCATTTATGGCTCTGGCACAGAGGGAAGAACTGAAATACAGGAATTTCCACTCACATCCACCTTTGTCAGAGGGCTGGAGAATTTGATTATTCCCCAGGAAAGCAGCTCCTGGAGACTGACTGCTGCATGGCACAATCTCCCTGGTCACATCTCAGGCTGGACAATATTACCCAGTGGCCTTTTCCCTTCCCAGGAAGGCTCAGGTCTCCCTCTCCCCTCCAGACTCATTCCCTGGCCTCCCTGCACTCTGATCTCCACCCAAAGGATGTCAGCAGTCACAGTCCCTACTCTGTGCTGTAGTTGGAGAACTGCAGCCAAAATAACCCTTCTTTTGCCTGCTTATGATTCCTTCTCAGAGATGTTCTTGTGCCCTTCAAATGTGGCTTTTTAGCACAGGCTTAAAGTCATCCCATGAAGCAACATAAAGTTCCTGCAAATCTTCTTCAGGTCTTATACCCCTTCTGGAAAATGCAATTTGATATATGTAATTACACATACCAGACATAGCAAGAATAATGGTAGATCCCCTTTCACTTAAGTTAATAGAGCTGGTGATATAATCATGTCATTAAGCAAGTCTGGCTTCAGCATTGCTGTGCTCAGATAGAAAGGGAATTACACTGTCTCTAAGTCACGACCTGTAAAAATGCTGCACAGCTTGTTTAAAATCTGCTGAATGTATTCATACGAATTTACAGTAGGCCTGTATGACACCTGAGTACCCTTTGATTAAAAAAAAGATCCCCAAAAAATTAGGGGAAAAAACCCTTTCTGATTTTTAACACTTCACACTAAACAACAGGAGATTCTCTGATTTTGAGAGTTGCTGGAGAGCTGGAAAATAAAATAATGAGCCAGTGGTAAAGCTCTTTGCCTGGGACTTCCAGCCATGTTGGAGGCTGTGTTCCATCCCATCTCTGTGAGAGCACTGGTATCCCTGTGTCCCTGTCAGAGCTCTGACACGAAACCAGCTCTCTATAAGAGATGGTACAAAAGTTCCTTATCTGTCTCACGATCATCGAGGACCCTAAAGACCCCAAAGGGGGGCAAGAGGACTTTGCACAAGTCCAGGGCTGGCTGAGGTGGGATGTCTGCCAAGGGTTTGCAGGTGTGTTGGATGGACAGGCTACCCTGGTGCTGTTCCCTGCTGCCATAGCAGGGAGGGCTGCACTGAATGGTCTGTGCTGAATGGTCTGTGCTCCTGTCCTGCACCATGACCTCGAGACAATGCCCCTGCCTCTTGGCCAGCTGCCCCTCGCTTTTGAAAAGACTGTAAAGAGACTCTCTGAGAAGACCCCAATGGGATCCTCCCATGGAAGAAGACGGACCATGAGGATTCCACAGCTGTTGGTAGCTATAAACCCCTCCCCTCTTTTTCTCTCTATCCTTTTGATGCCTTAGGTTTGAACTTTTATATTTTTTTCAAAATCCTGTACTGCTTAGTGTGTAACTCTGAGGTTTCTTGTAGCCTGTTCATTTCTGCTCTCTCATGCTGAGTAGCCATAACAAAGCCTCTCCGGGGCTGCTCTCCAAGGACACCCAGCCCCTCCTGGGCCCAAAAAGTATCAACCAAAAGCCTCTGAGAGGGGAGCAAGCTGAGGGCAATTCCATCATTAACTGAAGCTTTAACTGGAGAATGAACCCTGAGATGCAAATGAACCAAAGCTAGAAAAGTGGGAAGAACTCGTGGCCTCTCAGGGTCCATCTCGGGGCCCATCTGGGCAGCAGCCTCTGGCTCCCCAGGGGTACCTTTGGAGGCCTTTCCAATAAATCCCCACCTTTATTCCCTTTACTCCTGTCTGGTCCCTGTTTCTAGAAGGCCTCTTAAGGCATCACTTTGTTTCTTATATCTCTCCCTCTCTATCACAATAACCGAGTGCTGGCAGGCAATAAAGTGCATTGTTTTGATTGAAACTAAAAACTTCCCCGTTTGTGTTTCTTTTGCACTCTGAGATTCAGTTAAGGAACCATCACCACCCCCACTTTATGTTAGCGGATCATGACACTCTCCCTTGGGGGAAAATGCTGAGGGTGAATATCCTGAAGCTTCTAAAACTCACATGCACGACCCTAATTGAAGAGATGAGTCTGCACAAGGTGAGGGTTTGCACAGGCAGGCTGCTTTCAGGTCACAGCATCTGTAACTTACAGGCACTCCCAAGGGTGCAGGACTAGAGCAGCCTGTCCTGGGAGTGTAAATCAGGCTGAAGTGGCTCAGGAAGACAAATCAAGAACTGCCAGACACCTGCTGCCAAAGCCCAGAGAACACAGCCTTGTCTCAACGTGCTCAGGAGCACAGATGAATTAAAGGCATGCCCTCAGACTGTGTCCCATCACCCACTGCAGATACCTCCTCTCTCTGAGGAATTGCTGCAGGTTACAGGGAATGTTGCTGCATGCTGCTCACTCCTGTGCAAACACAGGACAGCAAAAGGACCTGATGCACTACACATCTGTGGCACTCTCCCAAGTATAATTTAGCTTTACTTGGCTCATGGAACACGCATTTTTATTGAAGGAAAAAACTAAGGGGAAATATACACATAGTTCTCTAGACTACAGAGAGAAAAAAAAAAGACCTGTAGGAAAAGGAACTGGAGGCAAAAAAAAGCTTCTGAAATTCTTGTAGCTTCAGTTTGGGCCAGATAACTTCCTCTGCCTTCAAAATTCAAATTACTTTGAGAAAGATTAATTGTGATTCTTTCCAAACTCTCTGGGGTTTTGCTGTTGACGTCAACTGCAAGCTCCCAAGTCCTCCTCCAGAGGCAACTACAAATTGCAATAATGTCTTCTCAGTCTTAGATCAGACATTATCTCTATTTTCATCTTTTTAATTGTACTTTCCAGTAAGATCAGTTTCATTTCTAGTTTGAATACTGTATTCCTTAGATCCAGACTACAACACAGTTTCAGAGCTGCCTCCCCAGTCAGCTGAAAACTATTAAAAGATAAGAAAAACTAACTCAAGAAAGAAAAATAAACCAACTCCCAATATTTTTGTTAAAGCTATTGCATTTTAAGGCAGAATCAAGTGGTGTTTGCACACTTCTCAGTCATTCTCCCATGCTCACACAAGAATTGTTAGAGCATGTTTGTTTCTGCCATACTTCCATTTGGAGACTTCCATACATTGCTCTGCTCCTAATCCCAGGAGCTGCTGAGGAATTGCCTCGAGCCCCTTCACAGGGAGCTTCTTGCACAAGAATAAACCATGACCCTCTAGACAGCCCATCACAAAAAGGCCACCAATCTAATGTGGCTTGAGCCAGTCTGTCCTTTACAGGGCATCCCAAAGCTGCAGCTAAAGGTCACCTTTAACCTTCCAGCAAAAGATACAGAACACCCATTAGGATATTAATCCATGTGTTTTCCCTCTGTACTTATTACATGAATTTAAAAATACTTAACACAGAATATATTTAGCAATTAATTTTCTTCTTTCTCTGTGCTTTTTTTAATCCTTTGACTGTACTTATTGAAAAAATCTCTTTGTAAGCCACCCCCTTCAGAAATATTCATGCTCCCACAGGACTTTCATTGCCCTTGTCATTTAGAAAATCACTTTCTTTCTGTATTAAAAAAAAAAAAAAATCAGACTTTTAAAAGAAGAAATGATCCTATGACAAGGTCAGAATATCTTGAATTCCACACAGGAATGAATAAGGAAGTCTATATAATTTATTTTAATAGGAAGCTTGAAAGAGGCTGAAATATTCATTTGTATTAAATAGAAAACATAAAACTAGCAATACCCCAGAATTAACATCTTGGGAAGAAAAGCAGCAGTCTGCCTCTCAGCTTCTCTCATTGGCCCATCTGACATTCTAAATTCCTGGCAGATGTCACCTCTATGGAGTCCCCAGCCTTCACAAACGCCGAGTCCTGCACTGGCAGTCCTGTGACAAAACCTTCCCCACGCAGCCACTCTGAGCTCACCTCCAGCTCCACTGGAAGCACTTGGAATAGCTCAAGGGTGCAGCCAGAACAATTGGCCCAAGGCAGTTAAATGATCCAGCTTTCTGCTGCAGCCTTTGAATCCAAGCTCTGTAACACCACGGTGAGGCTTTGGGGCCCCCTGCACTTCACCAGCACTGAAGGAATAAACTGGAATAAACTGGAATAAAATGGAACAAGCTGAAATAAGCTGGAATAAGCTGACCCTGCAAAATGGTTCTGCTGGGCTCCAGCACCCAGGATGTTCACAGGAACAACCTTAACTCACAGCTCTCTGCCCCTCGCATCCAAGGGATAAGGACTGGGACAGAAAAAACTGAAGGAAGATGGATTATGTGGCAGCCTCAAGGCAGGACCATCTGACAGGAACTTCTGACATAATTCCTCCCAAAAGAACAGCTCACTTGGGCCACAGTGACCTCTTGGAAGAAGGATTTCTGTCACCTCAGCTGCTGCCCACAGAGGCTTCCTGCCTCAGGGCGCGTCTGGAGGATTCTGCTCAGCAGAAGCCAGAGGAAGGTCAGGTTCAGCTCACAGTAAATCTCAACAGACAGAAGAAGTTCATGTGATTTGTTAAAGTTCCTGGTGTGCAGTTTTCAGACTCCGTATTTTCTTACACTCTGCTGTTTAATTAAAAATACTAGTGAACTTCAAAAAATTTAAAAATCTAGTTTCTAGATGCACCCTTGGAGTATTCAGAACCCTGCAGTATTTTATTCCAGTTGTAAATTCTTTGATTCCTGGGAATAAAGGAATCCCAGAGTGATCCAGCCCAGGGTCTGTCTTTTTGGAATAAAGAAGTATTAAATATAAGCCCTCAGCCTCTGCACTACCCACAAAGCCCAGGTACAGCCATAACATGCACGAGTTTTAAAAGATTAACCATTCATCCTTTATGATAGCTATTTTTCTGCCTGTTATTTTAATGGTTTCTGTACAATCACATACAAATTGTGTGACTTAGGGACTGTAAGCAAGTTACACTCAGGTAAGTACATGAATTTACATGCTTGGTAATGTAGCCCTCCTACAAACCAGCCATTTAATTTCTATACGTGCCTGCATGACTAAAGAGGAATAAAACAGTGGCTGTTTACAGCAGGACTGGGGCAGAAAGTGGTTTCCCAAATTTCCTCAGCATCCTGTGGCATGCATAGCCACCATTTCCCAGCTGTGGAGTGCTATTACAGCTAAAAAATTTGACACATATATAATTGGTATTTATTATTTTATAACTGCTTCATACCACCAAGTTGAACAGATACTCTTATCTAATCCCATTTGATTTAACATGAGAGTTTTTTTTAGTAATTTCCTTACTCTTAAATACATACTGAAGTACTATAGGAAAATTTTCCTTTCTTATTTGTTCTGTGGCTCTCAAAATGCAGGACAATCCTTTTCCCATATTGCCACCTCCTCTGTGCAGAGAATTTCCATTACTATGGCTGTACGTGACGAGTATGTTTATGTTATGTATAATTAATTATATCTCTCATGCAGAGACATCTAAGAGCAGCACACTGGTAGCAGCACAACTGTGACAGGGCCAGAGACCATGGAACTGTGGGGAGAAGAGAATGGTAGCCAGGGAAATGGCACTGGTTAGGAGGGAAAAGGGGAATATTAAGTCTATATTGCATCATGTTCTTCTGTACATAACTAACAGCAATTCCTGTCTCTATTTCAAGCCTTCTTTAGCAATCACTAAAGTGTCAATTTTTATTCTTCTCCACACAGACACAAGGAGCCTAATTTTCAGGGAGAGGTTAGCAATAAGTAATTTAAAACTGTGTCAAGAATGGATGGGGTTTGACTGCATGTGTAGTCAGTTTGACAACTTGAGATGCAGGAACAAAGCACTGGCAAGGGTGAGAAATCCTGTGGCTGCTGCAAGGAATCAGAGAACCTGAAAAAGCAGCCTCTAATGATCTAAAACCAGAGGTACATGAAACAGCCTCAGATCAGCCCGTCAGATCCATTAACACTGCACAGCAATCCCAGACAAGGCTCAGCTTGCCAGGCTGATGGTCAGGGCCACGAGGCTCAGGATGCAGGCTGGAATCATCTTGGGATCAGCCACGAGGGTAACACTCCCTGCCAATGTGCCCTTTGTGTTCTCTGGGAAAAAGGAATGCTCAGCTGAGCACCTGCTGCCCCTGTAATTGTCATACAGCTTCTCTTTCTGCACCTGATATCAAGCACAGCAATCCCTGACAACCCTGGTCTGTACCTCCTTTGAAAGGAATTTGTCCTGGGCTGCTTGAAGCTGGGCTCAGCAGTGGAACCATCTCAGATATCAATCTCCCCTTATATCAAATTCCAAACCACAGCCATACTCAATTGAAATGCCAGGGATTTTGTCTCTTCTGTGCCTCGAGGCTTTTCATGAAGTTGTCTTGAGAGCTGGTTCTTTCAGCCACGTGATTCACGTTTTGTGTTGCAAGTGATTTAATCCCTTCCTAAGAATCTATGGTTTATATGTACAGGGCACCCCACCTGGCATTTCTAGGGTACCAGGAAGCCTGTCTTTAAAGATAGATTCAAATACTCAAAATCAGCATCTTACTGGAAAAGTAGAGGAAGACTAATCATTTAATCTACCTCTATATTCTGATCAGTTTAAAATCTTGTGGTTTTATTGGAAGGCTTCAGCATCTTCTTTATTAAGAAGGACAACAAGAATGGTTGAATTCTTATTTAGGATTAGAAATCTCCTGCTAAGTCTTTCACATCTCTGCATCCTAAACTATGCCCCTCTGAGACAACATATGCACCAGGATTTTAAGTTATTTTACGCACAAACAGACCCCCCATCTTTTTCTATTTAAATACCGAATCATTTTCAATTTGGTATTTCCTAAAGCAGAAGTTTTCTGTCTTTTCACATAGCCCCTGGACATTATTTTCCCTCCTCCTCCATCTTCTAATTCTGTTCCAATCAATTTTAAACTCAATTGCAATATGCTTTTGTGGCTTATAAAATCAGATGTGCAGAACCTGAATCTTTAGAGGTCTGCAGAATGACAACAGCTAAGACAGTAAAACTGGTCACTCAGTAGGGAGTTAAGCACGGGCTTGTTTTCTCTACAACCAGTCTTAATCAGAGGCAATAACTTTCCGCTATTAACAGCAAATTAAAGATGGGCAATTGACATTTGTAAACCACTACTTATTTTAAAAGTTAATTGAGAAGAACTTCAATGAGGTGAAAGAGAATTGTCCTGTGCTTTCCAAGCCAGTCAGCCTCAAAGCACCAAAACACTGCAATGGTGCTGTTTATTATTGGTTATTCTGGCCTCAGCAACTTCCCTCATTCCCCACTGCTCTGTACAAAATCCCAGTAAGGTGGTAAACCCTGGCAACACAGAAGAGGCCTTTCTGGATAATGCAACAACTCCTAATTGGTTCTAGTCTAGCACAGCTTGAATATTATGAACCTGTATTTAGAGGACAACCTCTGCAACTTCATCCAAGAGGAGAAATTCCGAGTCAAATATCTGTGTATCACTGCATCAGTGTATATTATAATGTGCATTTGCATATTAGATCTGATTCAATGCTGGCAGTGGCTCAGCAGACCACTGCTACTCCTGGCATGATTTAAACCATGAATCACTCAGAGATCCTGAAAAAAATGAAAGCACTCAAGTGAGGATAAGGGAAGAGAGCCACTCTTGGGACAGGAAGTCACAGTGCAAATACAGGGACAAGAACAACTGGGCAGGCAGCAATTCTGTAGAAGATATTCTAATCCATCATAAACAGAATGTAACTCAGCCTGCTGCAGCACTGGGAGGGTCTGTGTGAGTGA
Organism: Rhipidura dahli; assembly: GCA_013399225.1. NCBI lineage: Eukaryota > Metazoa > Chordata > Aves > Passeriformes > Rhipiduridae > Rhipidura > Rhipidura dahli. The sequence goes on from VXAC01000146.1 coordinate 106,754, forward strand.
CCCACACTCTCCTGTCTGCTTTTTCAGGAGGATGCTCAAACACTGCCAGGTGTCTCAGCTGGGAGATGCAAATACCAGCACAGGGACTGTGCCTTCCCAGACTGCCTTGGCAGCTCCTGAATACTTCAGACCTGCTGCTGTTTCAGGCTAAAGACAAGGGAGGGGAAAAAAGTAGCAATATTAAGCTCACCTATTTGCTTTTGGCCCATTTCAGTTCAAGTCATTCACAAGGTGAGAGGTGATAGAGCAATTTCCTAAAAGCTTCTTGATTCCAACTGCTCATCTACATCTGAAGGCAGCTCCACTGCAGAGTCAAACATGAAACCTGGGATCAGGATTTGGAATTCACCTGTCTGACTTTGCCTTTAAGGGGTGTAATAGTTTTCAAACAGGCTGGAACTGCTCAGAAACAGGTTAGAGTTTAGTAACCTCTGCTTGGGAAGATTTCAAACATGGCCTGTCACCCCTTCAAACCTGTTTGACACCAGGAATGACAATTCACTGCAATCCACACACACTCGAGTGTATCTCAGCACAAGCTACAATGGGTTTGAAGTTGTATTGAGTGTATTTCTGGACTTCTTTTTCAAAATGTGTTCCCTTTTTTTGCCTATGTGTCTAGGTGCTATCACTGGTCCTAAAAAGGATGAAAAGAGAGAAGCTGTACTTGGAGATGTATTGTGAACTTTGGGAGAAGGTTTCTGAACTGAACATTACATTCCCTTGTCCCTAGAGCAATTTCATCCTAACCAATTATGAAGAAGAAAAATCTGTATGATTCCATGATTTAGGATGAGGGTTCTGTGCATTACGGATAAAAGACTTTCCTGAGAGAGTTTCACCATGAAGATTAGAAATTCCCAGATGACCACACCCAAGCTCCCAGGTACTAAATTATGACATCAGTGCATTTGCAGTTAGGATTACAAGAGATGCCTTATTCCCATTTTGATTCCCTGTGATGCATAAAAGGAGTCAGGAGTGTTCCACCTGGGATCCACACACAGCCCACAGCAAGCTCTGAAAACCTTGTAACTCTGCACAGCTGAACATCCAGGCTTTGGCTCTGCAAATTGCTCACACTTCAATTTGGGATTGCCAAGAGGCCTCAAATGACTCCCTATTTATGTGGGTATGGTTAATTATCACTAATAACTTCATTGAATGATTAAACAGGGACATTAAAATGGATATTTACATTTGCTGTTAGAATTTCCAGATTTGTTCTCCTAAAAACTGCATTTACAGTGCATAACCTCATTAAGCAGAGAGCTGTGTATGTCACACTGGGGAGGTATCACACAGCTTTACATATTCCCAGAAATATGAATTTCTGGGGATTCAGAGTACCCCTTTTCCAGCAGGCAACAGGAGTGAAATAAAACTGCTTGGACAGGCAGAAGACATAAAACAGACAGACAGAAATAAGGCAACATCAAAATAGATGTGCCAGAACACTTCTGCTTGAACAAAAGCCTGGGACTCTAAGGCAAAGAGGGAGTGTGGTGTGTTGCAGCATCACACCATTTCTGTGATCACAAAATACTCGCTTTGTAGGGTAAGGTAAAAACTTTAACTTGGACCTGTCCCAACATCTCTCATGGGGAACTCACAGTTACAAATCCCAAATTTGCATTTCTTCATAATGTGGATTTTTTTTCCTGGCATTTGTATTTTCTTGGTTGACTTTAATTAACTTCTTGCTATGCTCATAAACTTGGAGAGGATTTGCTTTAAGCTTTTACATCTCTAGCCTATATTAAGATATTTTAAGCTTTAAACCTCTAGAACATTTAATGGATTTAAACAATTTAAGAAGGAAGGAAAAGGTGCTGGCAAAATGCACCCAAACGGAACAATTTTGCATTAACTTTCTACTTGGCCCAATTTAAAATTTATCTTAAGATGATCTAGAAACTGAATGGACCCAATCACAACAGATATGTACTTTATTTCCCATGAAATAAAACATGGAAAGCTGGGAAAGAGATAGATGGGGAGCATGGGGAATGGGACAGAAAGAGCTAATGTAAACTGAAGCATAAAAAGACTGCACTAAACAGTAACTAAAAAGGCAGGTTCAGGGAAGAAGCTTTTTGAGTCCATTAAATTAAGAGGTTGGGTGTTCAAAACATGCTGAGAAAAACTAAGTATTATACAGAAAGCAAATCTAGAAAGAAAAGTGAAAGGTAATTGTTAGGGGTGACTGTGTGAAAAGAAGCACAGTCATATACAAAAAGAGATGCTTCTTGTGGTACATGGTGGACCTGACATTAAAAATGCCTCTCTCTCTGTATTATTCATATTCCCAAGTATTTATTTTATCTAGTGACAGAGCAGTTCTATTCCATTTATTGTCTAATACACAGAGCATTAATATTTCACCCTTAAGCACTGCCTCCACCTCATAAAATACCAGTCTTTTCAGAACATGATGGGAGTAATTCCTGCAGATAATTTTCCCTTTTAGTCTGACCATAAAAGGGGATAGAAAACATCCCTTTCTGCTCATGTCATCTTTAACCCACATGGAGAGCTTCAGGAGGATGGAGAAACCTGGCTGGTGCTGGTACCAGAGGAACTGCTGGCATGGCAGACAAGTCTTTTCTGGCTGAGAGGGACCAATCTGATTTTTATTTATGCCTCAGCAGGGGTTATTCCTGTAAGACCTGGCAGCCCTGTTCTGGGGAAGCTTCGCCTGGCAGCTGATCTGGGCAGTTCAAGGTCTTTCCCTCCTGTGGAGCACTGTTCTCCCTGGTAAGCACACCAAGGCTTGACTCTCTCTCTTACTTGGGTATGAGCATAGCTGAAGGCACACAAGTAATGCTGAGAAGAAATGTGATCTTCAGCATTCCTGCTCTCTGAAGCAGCCACAGACACAATTCCTGTTTTTCCACCCATCCACCATTCAGAAAGGAGCTATCAGTTGGCTTTTTGCTCAGCCAACTGAAGCATCATGAAAAGCACCATGAATTAGTTGAATTCAATGATCTTAAAGGTCTCTTCCAACCTAAATGGTTCTAGAAATAAAAATGAGCACAAGACATACTTCTGACCTTGTTTTTTAGTACTTACGAGCCCCAAGATCATTGCAATAAAAATGCTGTGCTACACAAAGCACGTCTGATTTAAACTGTCACCTTCCTAAAAAATTAATTGCACATAGGTTATCTTATTCTTCTAATATTACTAGGAATGGTGTGATTTGCACACTTGAGTATTGTGTAGCTTGCACAAGTTCACTGTTGTCAGTGCATGTGTGACTGACTGACTTGGCCAGTGGTGGCACGGAAATCAGGCCAGAGATGCAGCAAGTGCTCTGTCAGAGACACGGACTTGGGAGATGCTCCTTCCAGTTCCTGTTATTTCTTAAGAGTTGCCTGCTACATTAACTGATTTGAACAAACACCTCAGGGGTTTAAACACCACACCCTGAGAGGTGACTTTTGCATTAACATGACTGTAAGTGGGATGCAGCCTCCCTGTAGGTAACACAATGCAGAACAGAAAGGGTTTGGCAGAGGATACACACAGTCAGTAATCTGTAGGTTCTGTGACTCTGCATCTGTTTTTCAAAGACATGTTAGGATACCAGTCTGAAGAAAACTCAGAATCATGTGATGCTGGTGTGATACTCTCAGATACCAGCTGGGATCTCAGTAGATAGGAAGTGCTGCTGCCCCATCACTTTTGCTGAGGCTGTTGCGGCTCCCAGCTTCCAGCAGTACCACACCAAGTCTGCAGGAAGGCAAAAAGCCACAGCTCAGACAACACTTCAGGCTTCAAGACATTTATCTGCAGCTCCTCAGATAGGAGGCAGGTGCTCCAGACTGCTCTTGAAGTGAGCAGGTGAAGCTCTGAGCAAGGTGGGTGCCCACAACTGCAGACCCCGTAACTCACACAGGGCTTGCTGCTGCAAGGACCAGCTTTAACTTCCACTCACTCCTCACTGGCCCTGGCTGTGCAGAGTGGAAAGGAGCATAATGAATCCCCCCTTATATGCCCTGCTTGCCCTAATTTTGTCTCTCATAGCAAGTTTAAACTACTTCAGCATTTCCTTCTTTTCTTCTGAAAAGAGGCAGTGACAATGTCGTTCTAGTCCTCTTCCAAGCAGATTTTTGAATGGGTCCTGAAAGCTTGCTAGTGTGAAAATAACATAATCCATCCCCTGGATATACAGTTAGGGCTTTCAATCAGAAAGATCTGAAAGCTGTACTGTTGTTTCTGTGTCTCTCATTTTAAGATCTCATTTAGCAGACCTACATAATTTTGCTCTGAGGGACCTCTGGGCTGACTCAACAAGCAAAGAAAAGCTTTGTCATGGGCCTGTGCTTCCAGCTAAGATTCATAAATCTGGAAATATAAGCCAGTTGTAAGCAGATATCATCTCCACAATTACTGTGCTGAGTATACACACCAGGGGTACTGGGAAAAGGACACAAGGAGAACCAAAGGGAAACTGGAGGTAGGTGTGGCACCTGATACACTGGCTGGGCCTCATCAAAATATTTCTTTTCCTTGATGACCTGGTGATGATTAAAGTTTGGATCAGATTATCTTTCAGGGTCCCTTCCAATTAAGAAACGAAGTTTGCTTGAAGGTCCTCCAAGCCATCTCAGGTGGCCTGTCCCCATCCTCGGGAGTAGTATTGTAGTTTTGCTCTCAAAGGTACCTGCAGGGTCCTATAAAATGAGATATCCAGCCAAAATAAAGACTCTGTGCTTGAAATTAGAACATTTGCATGGCAGTCCGAATATTTTAATAGCCCTTTTTTATCTACAAGAGGCACTCCTACAAATTCCACACAGCCCAAAAATCCTGAGTAACTGGTCCAGCATTTATTTACCACACCTTGTTTCATCTTCTTCTGTATTGAGCCGACAGCTTTTCTTGACATCTCTGTAGCTGATGTCTTCAAATTCTCATTGCACAGAGCTCTGCATCACCCAGCAATATTTATGACAACTCATCCACATGGAACTGTGGGAGCAATGCCCCAGGCACTGTCAGTGACACACGGTGCCTTTTGTTTGCTGAATGCCCCTCGCTGCAGAGCCACAGCAAAGCAGCTCCTGCTGCAGGAGGGCAGCTTGGTGTGGGCAGTGCCTGAGCTGCAGCCTTGCTCACACACCACACTTTAGGAGGCCCCCGAGCTCCTACTGCTCTCCCTCCACGTCAGCATCCTCTCCCCACGGCTCCAGGTACCAGAGGCAAAGCTCAGCAAAGCTGGAAACCTTCCACACTTTACCTCTGCTGGAGAGGTCTCTGTGTTCTTGGCATGGGAGTTCTGTCACCTGCACAGAATGCACTGAATTGGAAGGGACCCACAAGAACCATCGAGTCCCACCCCTGGCCCTGCCCAGACCCCCCAGAACCCCAGCCTGTGCATCCCTGGCAGCGCTGTCCAAACGCTCCTGGAGCCCTGGCAGCCTCGGGGTTGGGACCATTCCCTGGGGAGCCTGGGCAGTGCCCAGCACCCTCCGGGGGAAGAGCCTTTCCCTGATATCCAACCTAAACCTCCCTGGCACAGCTCCAGCCCTTCCCTGGTACAATTCCCAGCCACCAGAGGGAAGAAATCAGTGCCTAATATCATCAGCTATCCCTTGTTACATGGAACACAGCATAATACGGGCAAATATCCCCAGTTTGACATTTTGTCTCTGCAGAAACACAAGAGTTGTGAGGCTGAGCACACCACCATAACCTTCCATGCAACAAGCCAAGCTCTGACTCTCCCATCTCTCATCTCTCAGATGCTGGCTCGTGCCAATCCTCTTCTCTGCTGTGCTGATGTATGGCAGCACCCTCTGGGATGCTGGTGGGATGGAAGGTATTTATAAACCACAGCTGCCAGGACTGTGCCTTTGCACTGTGGCTGAGGAAACTGAGTTAGGAAAACTGAATAGCTATCCTCAGCCTTCAAACAAAAGCATTATTCTGAAAGATGACATTCAGATGCCGCTGATAACACCACATGCAGCTGACAGAAAGAGTATCTATAGAGAGCACAACTCAGTTGTGAAATTCTACACAAGTTCTGAATGAGATTTAAAACATAGCAGAACTTTAAAACACTAAGGTATTTCTTTATTATGCCACTGTAAATAAAAATAAACATGAAAGACATTCAAAAATAAATCAACAAGGCATCTTGGCTAAGAAAAATTTCAGCAGAATTAGCATCATTGCATAATTCAAATGTTATTTATTTATTTTAAAATATTTGAGACATCTGACACTTGCCTGCTGTCACAAAAAGGATCCTCAACTACAGTGACTAATGTTAATGCCAGTTACTGTGCACTCCATTTTTTGTTTTTTTAATATTTTTTGTAAAGTCACAAAAATACCCTACACTTTTCTTTCTAGATACAGAGCTGACATGCACTGGACCAGAATGCTTAAAATGACAGAGAAGTGGGGAAACATCAAAAAAAAGGGAACAAATTCTCTGCTCTGAAGAAAGGGTAGTGAGTTAGGCAGTGCTGCCATGCCTTGGAACTAGTCAAAATCTATACTGAGAGTAGATTTTCCTTGACATACAAAATAACCCTTTTCATTTTTGTAAACTACAGTCATGAAGTGAACAGATTCGGTGAACAAATGTGGAGTGAAAGGGACCATATCCTACTGGCCAGGAGCCCCAGTGACAGACACAGCCCCTGAGCTGTGGCTGGACAGAAATATTTGCTTTCCTGTGAAATGCTGGCTGCTTTCACCTGTCCAAGTTTATTTAAGCAGTGTGCTGGTGTGCTCTGTGCTGCAGAAACATTGGAAGTACATCTTCCTACAAAAATAGATTACCAGAAGTCACATTCGGAAATTTGTGAGATTGTTCCTAAAAAACAAATGTGCAACATACAGAGGGGAAGTTTTCCTTTCAAACTAAACACAAGTTTTTGTTTTATCATCCTTTTGGTATGTGCAGAGGAAGGTGAAAAGCCTCAAGCCCTGCTGCAAATATCTCCCCACAGACTTGCAGCACACACTGGGCTACAAAGTCCCTTCAGGAAAGCTCAGATGAAAATTCTCAGCTGTCCAAACAGGGGGATTGCAGGGGGATTTAAACAAAATTGCAACTGTCCAGACAATCTTCATTTGTCAATGCTCTTCTCCTCGGAGATTGAATAATCCCAAGATTTTACAAGAGTAGGCAGCAAATATTTAATGTACTTGCTTCGTAAACACTACAACTTTATGGACTCCCTCCTCTTACAGAAAGGGAGTACAGCTCCTGCCCTATTCCCTGTGGCAGCTGTCAAGTGTTAGCTATGGGCTGACATGGCTTTCAAAACTTTATCATCCAGTGCTGCTAATTAGCCCTAATGGACCTAAGCAATATAAAGTTCTTTGATTGTTTTTATTTGGACATTATTTCCCTTGAACAGATTTTAAGCCGTGGGCAATACAGTTCTCTGCTGCTGTATCCTTCTGCTGAGCTCCCACTGGTCCAGTTCTGTTGTTAGCAAAGCAAAGCAAACCCACAAGGGTCACTGGCTGGACCATTTCACAGAGCAAAACACAATCTGCATTTCCTAACAGGAAGAGTATCCAATTACCTCTGGGTTGGCTGTGTCGCCGTCTGCAACCAAATAGTTCCAAATTCTGCTCAGATCACTTTTTGGAAAAAAAATGGAAAGAGAGCTTCTCACTGAGATTTTACTGCCAGACATCAGCATTTATTTCCTCCAGCATATCCTAATAGTTCATCTGACTGCACCTGGCCTTTGTTTTGTTCTGTTTCTGTTCTGTTCAACACCCTGGCTTTAAGGGGATCCCACAGAGTTCCCATTACAGGTCTGGGAACACAGAACAGACTGGCCGGGCTCTGTTCAGGTCACTGCACAGAGAGCACGAGAACAGCCCATTGCCACTCTGAGGGCACTTCCCCTCCTGGGACCAGCCAGCCCTGCAGAACCTGTGTAGTGGTTTTATGGTCAATTTATGCACTGTTCCCTGATTTATTTTCTGTGAGATAAACCATTAGGATTATATGCTATGATAAAGTTTATTAAAAGACCTAAGGAAAAAGGAAAGAAAAAAACCAATCAGAACACACAGCCAGAACTCCTCCTCTTCTCCCTCTCCCTCCTTCTCCTCTCCCTCAATCCATGTGCAGTTCTCAAGAAAGGAAAAGAAAAGGGTTTCTTCCTGCTTTACGTGGTTCTCCAAACTGCCACCTCCTACAGCAAAAACCATCTGCAGTGATGTAAAGTCTCCTTTTTTCCATAAAACCCTCTCGCGGTTCCTTCAACTTTAGAACATGGGCCAGCCCATGGGGGTATTATTCTGTCGGATAAGTAATTGTGGCTTGAAATGCTAAGGCTTTTTCTCTTTTGCCACCAAGTTTTATAAGCCTCTGCTTTCTGATAAACCTGGCATCGGGCATTCTCTTCACAACCTTTACAAGCCACACATCCATTAAAATTGTCCATCCCCCATGAGTTTTAACTGGATTAAAGAGACAAACAGTCTGGGATATTACAATATTCATACCACAGCAAGGCAAGGAGTCTTTTAAGCTGCCCGCGGGGACGCCGCGGCACCGCCCTTTTTCCTCCCGTGGCCATCTCGGCTCCGTCTCACATGACGAGGTTTTCTCTTTCTCTCTCTGGCTTTGGAATCACCATGGTGGAAAATGTTACCGTCCCGCTTCGCCACTGGATGTAGGGCTGTCTTCTTCAGTTCGACGTGCAGCGTGTGCAGGCAGCTGCGAACTGCAGGCCCCTTCGCCAGTCTCCTACCGGTCCCGTGTGGGACAGACCCGGTCCCGGTGAGACCGCGCCAGAGAGAGCCTGAGGGCCGCCCCTGCCCCAGAGCCCCAGAGTCCGTGCTGTGGCTTGGGAAGGGGCAAAAGCAGGGCTGCCTGGTGGGGCCCAGCAGGGCCCGGCGGGGCCCCGGGGGACCGTGGCTCCCTGACCACCACCCCTGGGCAGGAAGAAAGTCCCCACTCCCGCCTTCCGCGGGATTTTATAGATAACATTGAGAGAAACGCGATTCGACCAGGAGACTGAGTGTCATGTCGGGGCCGACCCGTGACAACCTTCCACAGCGTCTGAACGTGGCCGACACAAACATTCCTGCTCTCATTTCTTGCCTGATCCAAGCTCTTCCTTCTCGGTTCCTCCTCTTCACTTCTCACACAAGTGCATCAGAAGATCAGACCTCACCTGTCAGCAATGGACCTGATCCTTGTGACAGCAATGTCAATTATAAAGCCCATGCTTATGCTGAAGTGAACAGAGGACTGAAGAATGGTGTCCATACAGAAAAGAAGGATGGACAGAAATGTTCAATGGAACAGTGGAATCTCAACAAAAAAGCAATCATATTTTTAGCATGAAAAAAACCATAGGCAGATAGCAATGGAGCTGGAAAATAAACCTGTAGGTGTGGGTAGTTTTCTTTAGCCAGCATTAATGATTTATTTTAGAATGACAGCACATGAAATTTCACGTATTCCTCTAACAGTCTTCTGCATCCTTATTCCCATTTATGATACGTTATTCAAAAGATCAGAAATTCCAATTTGAGAAATTCCTGTAAATGTTCCCTCCTAAGATTGCTCTAAAGATGCCACAGGTAACATCTACCTGCAGGACATTATGCGCTGGCATCCTATTGAACAGCCCAAAAAGTAAAATTTACAAAAAAACACTTTTCAAGAAAACATATGAATTTATTTTGAAAATGTGTTTTTTAAAACAAAGAGGATGAGATCTCAAGGTTATAACTGAGATGTGCTGAAAACTGCTATTCAGAATGAGTCAAACCTCAAGAGTCAAAAATGCAAAATTAATTTATGTTTTATAACTTAGAAAACAAAGGATTTCCCATAAGTCAATACTTATGGTTCTGATCCTCTTACCTCGAGGGAGTAGAGCAGAATTGGAAAAGCATGGAAAGGGAGTCGAGAGATCAGAGATAAGAAACAGCTTCTGACCATGGGATGACTAGATTAGCATCTTTCTGCCAGGAAACAGAAACCAAGGTGGGAGAGGTTAGAGGGCTCTGAAATCATGTTGAGCACAGCAAATAATGCTCACTGCCTCTTCTTTTTTGTGATTCAGAGGCTCTTGGAGGAAAAGATTCCTATGTTGTCATTTCTATGTTGTCTGAAAAACGCCAGCAGGATGTGTTAGTGAATGGCAGTTCTCCATTGTATCTCCAGTTTGAAAACAATGGGATCTGCAGAGTCTGAATACCTTAATGCAAATTGCTCCACAGAACTCAGCAGTCCCTAAGAACAGCCATTCCTTACCTCTGGTGTCATCTGTCAACAACCAGGCAGTGGCTTCTGCTTCCAGCAGGCATTTAACCCAAGGAGAAAGACACAGAACAAGCAAATAAACGAAATTCCTGGGGATTGACCTTTGTTTTTCAGAACATAACACAAGTTTTTAAATTCTTAAATTTGAACAGTTTGGTGCTAGATTACATACCTCCAGCATGGTAATCAAAATTGTCCAAAAGCTCAGCTTTTAAACAATTTTCAGATCTAAGCACCCAAAATCATGTCAGTTGGAGAAGGAGAGGAAAGGTGGCAGCTCCAGCAATACTCGGTGCTCCCACCTTCAGCCACTTGGTACAGCCAGTGTTTGGCATCAAATTTCCTCCCAGAAGCCAGACTATTCCCAGCAGCTCAGCCTCCAAAGGACTTTCTCATTTTCTATATTCATTTCACCCACCAAGATTAGCTACACTGAAGGGCCAGGAAAAAAATTAATTAAATATTTTTTTGTCAAAGTACTAAATCTGCTGAAACAAAAGCTTCCCGCAGGATTTGGGATGTACAGCTTGCTCCAAAAGAAAGAAAGCCATAGGAAATTCCTGAAAATGCCACAATGCCTGCCACAGAAGTCATTCCCAGACTACTTTAGGAATGGTTCTAATAGATCACACTCACTGTCTTTTGGTGTTCAACCCTGGACACAGTGAGGAAAAGGAACTGCAAAACACAGCAGGTTATGTCACTTCAAGAGGCAAACTGAGGCCCTTGAACATGGAAAAAATCCTCTGTGGGGCAGAAAGAAAATAATGTTCTCAACTGGAGGTCTCTGCTCTCCCCAGATCTACTTTAAGACCTGCTTAGAAACAGTTTCACTGCAGCTTAAGCTTTAAAGGTCGTTTTCTCACAGCACCTCAGCTTAAGGCTTGGAGTGTTTTATCTCCGCTTTGAGCTGGGTGAAGGAACATCATTTCAATTTCTTAACACTTAAAGTGCCTTATTATCAGATTAAGTGCAAAATATCAACAGCAGCACTGTTGCAAGCTGACTTGATTTACACTTTGTGAAAATTCAGAAGGGCAGAAATCAAATGAATGTGCAGGGACATATTAGGAGAGAAAGAACAGAGATGATTTGTGATCCCCATTTTCTGTACTTAGCATCTTACAACAGGAACTGGACTTTTAACCTCCGAATCATGATGTGAGGAAAGGTAACTGCTATTTGAAGGCACTGCTTCTGAAGGCATAAAAGTCATAATTAAGGTTATAGAGACAAACTGTAACTTTTAAGGAGAGTAAAGCAAGTAATGGAGAACAGTTTCATGTAGCTGGACAACTTACTCCATTACAATTACAGCAGTCTACTGCTAATAATAACTTTACATCTACAATTAAAGCATACTTAAGTGAAAATACTAATACACTGTTGGGAACCAAAAACCCCCCTAAATCCAACATGCTATTTCTTACTCGACAAAGGTTTCTGGGATTAAATGCCAGCTAAATCCTAAAGCACCAGTTTCCCAAATGGTAGCTTATGCTAGGCAAAGCTCATGGCCCAAGCCTTTAAACTGGATCATGCAGCAAAGCTTTACAAATTGTATTTGGTATCCAAGACAGGAACCCCACCTTTGAGGGCTCTGGCCACTGAACTTTCAGGCAAGGTGCAAGAAAACTTCAAGCCCACTCCCTGAAATGTCTTGAAACAGCTGTGCAATAGGCAGGTAACTAATAGGCTGTGTTTTAGGATAGCTCCCAAAATTCATTATACCATGAGCAATTTTGGATTGTCTCCTGTTGGCACAGTAACAAACAAAGAGTGCTGATGTTCACCAGGAGCTCCAGGAGGCTGTCAGTGACCGGGGAAAGAAAAGTAGGAAGGATGCTACACCAGGGCATGGGGACTCACAGCTCTTTCCCTCTGTCCCTTCATTAACCCCTCCAGTCCTCCATCCCTGGCAAGGTGTGCTCCGGCTCCCTGGGGAACAGAGCCATCAACCACTGCTCACTCCGAGAGCTGAGCACAGACTCAGCTTTGCCTGATCTCCAACCTCCCCATGCCTGTCATCAGGACACTCTCCAAAAAAAGAGAGTACTCACACTCTTACATGGCAGGGAGAGTTTTTAGATCTTGAGGAGAAACTTCCTAATTTCCTACCATGCCTCAGAAGATGGCTCAGAGCAAGTCCCATTGCTTTCCGTAGTTTCCCAAGCCTCCTGCCTTTGCTGATATTTATATGCAAACAACACACACTGGTGGATAAACAGCCCCACATCTCCTCCTTACTCTCCATACCGAGTAATTCCAGACTTGGTGGGGCTCCAGGCAGGTGCACTAAGCACAGGGATGAAAAATCTGCAGTGGGAATCTTCAGAAAATTAACAAGGATAAACTTTCCATGCATAAGAAAGATGTGCAGGACTCTTTTGTGGAAGATTATGTATGGAAATATTCACCTACTTGTATCCTTGGTAGCAAAATTTGTGTTTGATAACGTGTAGACTGGTTCCAAAACAGTCTTTATTTATAACTATAGGACTGCCGAAATTTATAAAGACTGAGTGAATAAAAAGAAAGCTTTATGTTCTTGAAAGGTATTACAGCTCAACTACCTTAGCTGGATGGAAACTTCCATGGTAATCCCTATTTCAAGACATTAACATGGCTGAAGGAAAGGGAAACAGTAACAATCAATTCTCTACTAAGTGTGATTCTAGAAAGGATTACCATGAAGAGTTAAATATTATGTCTTAGTTCTAAACCTCATTTATAAATTCCTGTCACAGCAAAGAACACGAGCTGGGAGGACATGAAAAGATAACCAGAGTCCCCATCAAATATTGTGCAATTTAGATTAAGATAACTTTCTCATTGCTGTAGCACTACTGGATTGTTTTCTGCTTCTGGCTTGCAATGGGCATAAACCTGTGTGCTGACTTTTAACAACAGACTGTTGAATAACCACAGAAATGAAACAAAAAAATTTCTTATCTAAAGCTGGCATGAAATTAAACTGCTCAGTGTAAAGCTGCTATGACATTAGAATTTGTGTTGTAGAGATCTGTTCACCACAAATTTCAGCTGCAGTGAACAAGACCCTCTAGGCTCATGCATACAAAGCAGTCCTCATGCCCCCTGTTCAGATTGTTGTGTGAGGCTTGTGAGGAACAGCTGAAACTCAGTTTTTCCAGCTTTAAACTGGAAGCCAAGGATTCTGTTCTTTTTCCCTGCCCACAGCTACGAGCACATTGAGAACAAGCTCATCCACAACCTGGTGATGAGAGAGGTGTTCCCATGCCTGCCTGCTGGGCACTGGGGCAGTAAAGAGGACAGCAGGCAGGATGTGCCAAAGGACAGCAGGCACAGTGCCTCCACACAAAGTACAGGAAATTCAAAGGGACTCTTGTAATGTTTTGGTGGTTGGTTCAAGCAACTAGATTGGATTAACTCTTCCAAGACAAGCCACTGGCTCTCTAAGCCCCTGGGAGCCTGGGGGAACAGACCTTTGCTTCCAGAAAACAGCAACAATGGAGGAAATCAAATCATTCCAGGGTTATTTTTGCTGGACTGGCCACCTCACTGCAAAATACTCAGAACTACAGGAGCAGAGGCCTGCTGTGTACAGCTTCTCTTTTTCCTAACCAGCCAGGGCTGACACAGGAGAAGCAGCCAATATTATTGCATGGCTCCTCTCTTCTAGAGCTGTTTACCTGTTGGCTTCTCTTAAATGGGAAAGGCCAAGATGCTCTGCACTGACCTACACATTAAAATCCTGGGACACTGGACACCCCAAAGCACCCTGAAGAATGCTCTGCTACCTGTTTTTGAAATACATCGCTGAAAAAACTTTCCTACAGGTTTGTGTGAGCTTCCTCTAAAGGAAAAGCCAAAGGAAGATCTGGCTGGAGTACAAAACATTTATGGGACTGAAGTAGGCAGGTGAGAATGGTTGCACGTAAAAGAGCAAGATGAAAAATGAGGAGTGTGAGGACTACACTCAAATTGAATCTGCCCTAGTATGAGGAAGGAGAGCAAAAAACCTCAGATAACCTGGCACAATTGCACATACACAATCTCAGTTTAATCTGGAGTTTTCAAACATATTAACTATAACCACGTACCAGAGTAGATACAACCCAGAAATATACAATTGATCTGGAAATTAAAGCAAAATATCCTATTTCTTTCAAACATGGAGCCCCCAAATCCAATATTTTGATTTCTGATGTCTTCTGAAAGTTAAAAACATCAAAATCATTAATTCACACAACAGACGCTTCACTTGGCAACATGAAAAATGCTTTGAACTACATTCCAAAATAAGTACTCCCTTTATATGAGAGATAAATCTTGAGAATTCATTCTACTACAAAGAACTCTCTTAGTTCAAGTCATTCTGCTTCAAACAATACTCTCTGATCAATACAAATCTCACACTGGTAGTTGTCTCACTGTGAGCTTTCAACAGCCACGAGGCGATTATTTAAGCTATGCTTAGGAGTTAACTGAGGAAGATGAACCATTTGGAGAGGGAGGAATCAACAACAGAAAGAAAACGTGTATCAAGACCTGCAGTCTCTCCCAGGGAAGATTTCACAACTGGCCAGATGTACTTTACAGCATTATGAGGACTGGGCAAACTTTTCAGCGGTTGAATGTGAACAAACTCGTTCTTTATTGAGAATTCCTGCAAGGAAACCCTGGCATGCCTGGCATAAATTGAGCCCAGATCCGTATCTTTAAAACCTGCCTTGCTGGTCCTTCCTGGAATACTCAGAGCACTGTGTGCATGGTCTCGGCACAGAAGGGAGATAAAGCAAGCATTTCTCTTTAGCACTGTATAAAACGGGGCCAGATCCACACTGATAAAACAAGGGGCCGAAATTCCATACACACACCCCCCTTATGAAAGCTGAACTGGTGAAAAAACATCCCTGCTTTTAAAGAGGCAAGATAATGCAGAAGCCTAATGTGTAAAATTGGCATTTCATGCCAACCTATGACATTGGAAGATGCACTGTGGCATTTTAACATGCACTTCTCATTGGCACATTTGAGATTTCAAACCTGCCTACCCATAAGCACCAAGGTGAAAAGTTAATGAAAACCAGAGTGTATTAAGTACCCTCTGTATATGGGAGATGTGAAAGTTGGCCTCGATGGGAAAAATTTCCATTTCCTAAGAAGAAGAAAAGAAAGGAATCTATGCTATCTCTGGAGTGAGCTGAAAAGAGAAAATTATGTTACCACTACAAACAGTTCCACAGAACCTTAGTTAAAAAGTATACCTTCATTAAACCAAAAACAGTGAAAGGTTCTCAGTTCTGAGTAAAAAAACTGATTCTTGCAGAATATTTAGTTCTATTTACAGAACTCATATCTTTTATGTAAATCCTTCTCCATGCTGTAGGAGAAACTAAGAGATTTCACATTTTCCTTTTTTTCTTTGATTTGAATGAAAAGGAAATACAAACAGAACTATTTAATATTCTTGATATAAAATAAAAATCTAAAACATTTTAAATGTTCTCAAAGAGCGAGTGATGCTGAAAAGCTGTAATCTAGTGAGGAACTCAAACAGAAAGAGATGACCCTTGCTTTTAGAGACAGACAAAGAGAGACTTCGCTTCCAAACTAGAACAGCTCATCCTTAAAAGACTAAAGCCCGTGAACTAAATGACCCACTCTATGCAGTGTTGGGAAAACTGCCCATGGGAGGGACTTGTTACATCAGGTAGGGCAAGACTACTGTTCATGAAAATTAGAACCGCACTAGAGAAATTCACAGACATCTGTCTCCCATGGGAAGGACCCCATGGCACAAGAGAAGACCTTTCTTTCCCTGAACGAACTGAAGAAAAATTTTTAGAAAGTGAAAGACTGACCAAAACCCCATGTTTTGTCTCCCTGTGTTGTCAGTGGGAAAGAGGGAGGGACTGGGAAGAAAAAAAGAGGTGCTGTAAAGGTTTATTTCAGTTCCATTTACCCTTTTAAAAAAATTCTGTTGACAATAAATTTTCCTCATACTGTTTAAGTTTTGAACCTGTTTTGTCCTTAGGGTATTTTTTCTCCTAATCCTTATCTCAACTCATGAACCTTTCATTATGATTCTTCTGGGTGCCTGGCTTTTAGCCAGTGTCAACCTGCGGCATTTGGAGGACTTATACGGAATAGTTAATTTCAAAGAGCTGGCAACAGAAGAGATGAGATTCCTGCCTTCTCCAAAAGGACAAAAAAAAGAATGTACAATGTGCTTTCTCCTGGAAGTGTGGAGGGCAGGACACAACAAGCAAACAAAACCAGACACAAAATTGAGGAGTTTGGCATTAAGCCATTTCCATTACAACATTAGCACTCATTTTTAGGTCTAAAATTAGATTTTATTCTGAGAAATTGAATTGAATATTTTGGAGGTCAATACATTTAGCAAATAGCCAATACCTTGTGCAACAGAACATTATTTTATCCTTTACATGCTCTAGCACTTGCTTATGTCATAAGATTACTGGGAATTTAATGGAAAGGGTGGGTTTGCCATATAAGAACATCTAATCTCATGCAGACCTTCTTAGAGCAAGCTCATACATACAACAAGCATATGTCTGAGGACGTTCATTCACTGGACAGTGTAGCTCAGTTATTTTCTGGTTTGGTAATAATTGAGGAATAATCCACTGGCTTTGGTAGGCAGAGAACTGTAGCAGAAGTGTTACAAATAATTCTACTGACTCATAATTATGTCTCACTGCCATTGTCTTTAAAGTTTTTCATAGAAAAGATTAAGAAGTAATCAAATTGAGGAAAAACTGCAGCGGGATGAGAGGGGTCTGCAGTGCTCCACATGGTTATGTTTATATCATCTCTACAATGACAATGAAAACTCTTTCATCATCAGCTGTGGGCAATTCACTTTCCCAATTAATTGACATCAAGACTTTTCTCCTTTTAGTAAGAAAAAAGAATTCTTTTAATGCATTTAATTTAAATCAAACAGCACAGCAGAGCCCTCAAAACCCCCACTCAAAGTGATTGTGATCTGGTGGCTCAAGCCCAGAGAGGTGCATAACATTAAAACTAACCCACCCAAAGGGGCCATATCCTAAAGCCAAGCAGGGCAATCATCTTGAGAAGTGGGACTTGATTTACTACAGATCATCAGTTGTAATGCCAAAAGGACTGTCTGGACTCATCTAAACAGAAAACTCATCACTGAAAGGAAAAGTGGCTTTATCAAGTCATTTCTCACAAGAAAAACTCTCCCAAATTATTCTCATTTCATCTGCAGAGATGAAACCTCATGGGTCTGTAAGAAATTCCTGCTTTCTGTCAGATTCCTGTGCCCAAAGTGAAAACCAGTCTCACAGACCCGTAGACATTTCTCCAAACAGACATGGAGTTTGTTTCTTGTAGAGCCATGACACAGCACTTTCCCTCTACACTCCCTCACCTTGGGGTTTGTCTGTTTAGGTGGGGAGATCCTGGAGCAGCGGGACATTTTTGGAGTCTGTTTAGATGGGAAGGTCCTAAAGCAGCAGTACATTTCCACGTGGGTCCAGTGAGAATTGTCACACTGAGTGAAGCCATGCTGACACCTCTGCGCCAGCCAGCAGTGACCACCCGGGGAAAACAAAGACAAGTACATGGACAGAGTTACTGCTCCCTGCAATCTGCAGCCTCAGAGTTTCTGAGGCTGGAGACATAGGAGAGACAGACCACAGTGCTTAATATTCAACTGCACATGTTCCCTACAAAAATCTCTTTCACCTGCACCTTCATGAGCATGTTTGGCATATTTATATTTTAGGCCTAAAAATAGTCCATGGACATGAGTTTTGTGATGTAACTATGACATGTCAAAATAAGGTGGGATTTCATTTGCTTTAAACCACATGCCTGATAATTTTACCAGGTTGCCCACATGCGTTAACTCCAAGCAACAGTGAGAAACCATCTTCAAATAAATCATCTTCTCACTCTCCTTTCATAATGACTTTCTAGACCATTTTCATCTCTTCTCTTACTGTTTTTTCCCAGGGTGACAATCCAGATTAGTTTTTCCCCTGTGTGGAAGCTGTCAGATTCTTCTTGGCCTTCTCTGCATTTTTCCTATTTCTGCAAGTGCCCCATGGAAATGTAGAGTGGCACATGGCTTGCACAGCCACATTGGCAGGACCCAATACTCCAACTCCTTACAGTGAGAGCTTTCCAGGAAAAACAACCACTTTCAGATCCACTTGCTAAGCACAATGTTTCTCAATATAGGCCATACATCACCCACCTTTGTGCAGCTTTGCTTAGAAACAATACAATGTATTCCACATCCCAGTCACTCTCCTCATTAGATATCTGTGCCAGTTGGACATTTTATGCAAAATTCGCAGAAAGTGACAATGAGAAGATGTTGGAGGGATAAAGAATTAGAGAACTTACCATCAGCACCTCTGTGCTGGTCAACAATAGCAGCAGAGGAAATCAGAAACAGAAGACAGGGATACACAGATAGACCTCTTGCTTTGTAGAATTAACACAAAGACCAAGAAATTATTTTGATTACATGAATCTGTAACAGTGACTAAAACTATTCACTGAAACTGGGCAGAATCTGGAGGTGATAGCCAAAAGATGACTCTTTTTATTCCTCAGGAATTTCATTTAACTCATGTTTGATCCTCCCAAAAGCACTTTCCTTTGACAAAGCCTTATCTTTCAAGCAAATAAGAAAAAACATGGATAAAAAAGATAAAAGAGAACTGCTTATTCACTACAGACATATGATTAGAGGAAAGTTGTTTGTCCTGGTGAGAGACCTTCTGGCCTCAGGCTGCCAACACTTCCTGACTGAGCATTGACTAGTCAAGCACTACCATACCCATCCTCTCCTTCCTTTCAGTAATTTTTCACCTCTTTTTTCTTATAATATATACAAAAACTCAAAGTACATTTGGATAATAGCTGTGCGTACCAAAACCTTTTTTGCCCAATATTCCTTTTTCATGGCTTTGGTCTGGGAAGGCTGTACTAGCCTCCTTTCCTTTATTCTCCCTATCTGTAACTGCTTCATTTTTGTTGAAATTGTGCTGGCCCTGATGAGGGACCTCGAGGGCCGTGTCCAGTTCTGGTCAGAGAGCCCTGGAGGGGCTGGAATGGAGCCAGGGAAGGGAACGGAGCTGGGAAGGGGCTGGAGCCCCAGGAGAGGCTGAGGGAGCTGGAAAGGGGCTCAGCCTGGAGCAAAGGAGGCTCAGGGGGGACCTTGTGGCTCTGCACAGCTCCCTGACAGGAGGGGGCAGCTGGGGGGGGTCGGGCTCTGCTGCCAGGGAACAGGGACAGGACAAGGGGAAACGGCCTCAGGCTGGGCCAGGGGAGGCTCAGCTTGGACAGCAGCAGGAATTTCCCCATGGAAAGGGTGCTCAGGCCTTGGCAGGGGCTGCCCAGGGAGCTTTGGAGTGCCCATCCCTGGAGGTGTCCGAGGGAAGCCTGGAGGTGGCACTCAGAGCTCTGGACTGGGGACAAGGTGGGCATCGGGCACAGGTGGGACTCCATGGCTGGGAGGGCTTTTCCAGCCTCAGGGATCCTGGGATTCTGTATTTATGAGATTCGAATTTCTGAGAGAAGTTCTTTTGGAGGAAAATAAAATTTTAAAAGGCTACAAGAAAGATAAGCAGGCAGCCTGGTTCTGTTTTTCTGACAGCACAAAAGCTCAGACATGGGAAGTCTGCAACCTCCACATTGCTGTCACAGCACCTCCAAGACTTGCCTAACACTGACTCCTATCAAACTGCTGCACGTAAAACACCAGTTCCAGTCATGGATACACACTCAGAATCAGCATCTATTCAGCAGAGCCATGCCATGAGAGATGTGGGAACACCCAACATTTTCTACATTTGAAATAAAGTAGTTTTGTTTTTCAGGTACACGAAACCTACGCAACACAGTACAGAGGAGGCACAAGTCCCCCCTGTATTCTGTCCACAAAGGCTCCTAGCAACACAGAAACCTATTTGTGATCCCATCCACGATCCCAGTTAAAACCAACATACTTAAACCTCAGCTATTCCTGCTGAAATAATGCAGTTCCCCAGTAACTGTTTTCTATGTCTCAAAGCCCAGGAAATCAGAGTCACTATACCCCAAGGCTTTTCTCCTTTGGAGGGTACAAAGAAGCATTACAAAAAAGCCTCCATGTTTCCAACATTCAAGAAGTGGGATGACAACCAGAATGTCTCATCTGTCAGGCTCTGAACTTCAGCACCACTCCCCAGAAAATATTTCATGGGCACTGCTCCTTAATCATGTGTTTTTCTGCACTAAAAATGTCAACTCCAGTTAGGTGATTAGTTAATTTGGTTCTGGCTGAACTAGTTCCCTCACTTACCTTTATTTGACTATTTATCTCCATAGGCTTGAGATAGCTCCAGTGCCCAGGCTGTCCCACACCCTAAGAAAACCAGGTGATGTTTGACTTGTGGTCCCATCGTGGAGCCCGCGTAGTGAACAGACATATTTCACATTTCTGGCAAGAGCTCACCAATGCTCATTTGCTCTGGAACTTCACCTGAGCATTTACAAATCAGCCATACAAGGGCTGTGGCTGAAAAGCAGATGATGGATTCCTCATTGCATGTCTGAGCTAGCAGCAAGAAAATGAATGCTGTGATTTAATGAGGTTGCAGTTTCATTCTAAACAAGTACAGCTGACTCTGCCTAGCATCTGGCTTAGCAGAAAATTTCCACCTTATTTTATAACAAGGGCACAAGTTAAATGAAAATGAAGTCAAAATGGTGACTTGCACATTAATGAAGCTGAATGATTAAGATAAAGCTAAGTGAAAGAAAACATGGAGCCACAGAACAGCTAAGCCATGAAATATCTCCCAGTAGCAATATAACTCAGGCATGATTTTAAAACAGACAGAAACTCTTGAGGCGGCAGGAAATAAATCAGAGAGGCTACAAGTTCAAAAGCTGACTGTGTATATATGGCTCAAAGCCTGCCTGCTGTCAGGTATTGACAGGACACAGTATTTCTGCAATCATCTGGCCAAAGGGTTAACGGGATAAACAGTGACAAGCTCACACAGACACCATGAGGAGAAATATTGACTCAACTCTGGCCTCAGACGCCTGCAGCTCTCCTGAGCATCAGGAGTGACTCCATGCACGTGTCTGCTGTCAGCATTTTGCTCCCAGACGTTCCTTATCAGGAAGCATTTTGAATCCATTTCCTTCATTACTATTCAGCCTTCCCTCTCAGCAGGCGTTGCCGGATGCAGCAACTTCCCCAAGCACTCCAGGAAGCTGCTGTCTTCACTTATTTATGCAATTATATTTGGCTGCTTTCTTTAGTACGCAAAGGAGGTTGGTACCCAGAAACACCACACAAGTGGCTGTATGTACTCAGCTGACCTCTGAAGGGTCCTCCAGAGCCACCCCTCCATACCCAGTGCGCAATTGGACATTAATCACTCACATGATTGTCACTGTTGCACTGTGGACGTGTAGGAAAACCACATGAGTCCAGGTCAGAAGAAAAGCAGCAAAGCCATGGTTTAATGGCTTTTTCCCGAGGTTTTTATATGTTAGATCATAAAAAGTGAGCTAGAGGGCATAAAGTAATTGGTCCTCTGGCCATCCACCCCTCAGGGGGATTGACCCAACTCTAACACGTCCGTTCCCAAGTGTTTTTCTAGTTGAAGCCATAACAATCCAGCAAAAACAAGTGCAGGTGTGGATATTGATAAACACTGGTAACTTCGTTTTGGTTAGCTTGCATGGGAAAGACAAGAGTTCTCACAGAATACTAGAGAGTTGAAGAATTTCACTGCTAAAGCTCCTGCAGCATCTACACGTGATCATACCCAGAGCCTGTGACAAGGGACCAGCTCACAGCTTTGTGTCACATCACATGACAGGTGGGCAACAAAGGCCCTGTGCAGCCCCCCCAGCAGCCCCCATGAGGTGAGAATCCAGAAATAAGGGATTCCAGCCTCTGGGGATGCTGACCTGAGCCAGGAAACAGCTTCGCTTTTAACACTGGGTCAGGACAATGACTTCTCTGTACCAGCTGTTAATGCTGATGCAGAAGTACAGCTGTTGAGAGATTTTATCCGCTCCATAGCTTTCCCAGAGATACCTGAGGAGGTTCCATAACTAAATACAGAGAATTCCTTTCCAGCAGGACTGCAGCAGGGTGGTGGAAGGGAAATGACCTTCCCACCTTCTGAGAGGAAGTACTCTTCACTGACAGGGCAGCACATGGCCATGTTATGGGAGCAAGGGCTACTGCCCTGTTAGAACAAGTTTCTGAAGCTGCATATGTTGACACAATTCAGGGAAGTAATAATGTCCAACACAGTGGTTCCTATGCCAAAGGGCAAGTCAGCAAGGCATAATGCTTCTTAATGAAGCCAAGACAGGAGTGGAATTGCTTGGAAAAGAAAACAAAACCAAAAAAAAAGATACATTTGACCATGAATTGTTTGTGCCAGCAACTAAAGTATTGCCTTGCAGTTGCCACTACTCAAGGATCTCATGGGATCTGTTAGATATTGCACCAGCCTAAGTGTAGAAGTGGCACAAAGCTCACTTAAAACTAAAAAACAAAAAACAAAAGCAAAACAAAAAAAAAAAAAGCCAAAACAAAAAAGAAACCAAAAAAAACAAGCCACAAAGAAAAAAAATTCTGCTAAAAATCTAATATCTTTCCTCCAAACACATATATGAAATTTATTTTTCTCTTAATTCAGTTGCTTTGTTTTCTCCAGTGACGTAGTGATTGTTAGTAGTTTATTATATCCTAAAATCCACATAGCTGCTCAACCAAATGCTGTGTAAAGGACCACTGTAAAGAGGGATTCCTTGTGATTTCAGCTTACTCCTTCCTACTGCTAAAGTCATTGGCATATTCTAAGGAATATTTTGGAGGTATCAGAAATCTTTGCTGTTACAAGGAAACAGGATGAAATCTAGTAGAAAAAGAATCAGCTCCTTAGCACAATAGAATTTCATAGAAAGGTAAATTATTTTGAAAAAAAAATTAGAGGTCATCAATTGCAAACACTGAAGTGGAATGAGATTTTTTTTTTAAATATGGTAAATATTTCTTTATTTGCAATTGTCTCCAGTTAATGAAAATTCACTGTTAACTATTCTCACAGATGTACACCAAAAAGAAGTAAATACTGAAATAGGGAACTGAACCTTCTCCGAGCTCTGCATAACACCCAGTTTAATTATAATGCATATTTTAAAAAGTAACAAAATTGCAAAGGGCATATTCTTTCAGAAACATTATAATATTGTATCTTAGCCACTGTTCATCCAGCCCTTGAATCTTTTAATTTCCTCCCAAAGATAACAGTTATTTTGGTCTGTTTAACAGCTTTACCTATGGACAAAGAGCAGAACCCAATCTCACCAGTGCTTCAGCTGCCTTCCTAATAATCTACTTTTTGATATTTTTCTATTTTTAGCTCTCTGGCCACACAGGCACTGTAATATTCTCCATGCAGAAAATAAAATTGTACAGATATACTTGGAAAATAATGCAAACCTTTACAAGTAAGTTAAATGCTCAACAGGGCTTTTATTTTTTAATAAACTGAGAGCAATGATCTCTTGCAGTGTTCTTGATACTTTCATCACCCAAGTGTTTTGTTTTAAATATGAATAAAAAACGATTGTGTTATTCTGTGACTGAGCCAATGTAACTGCAAATACACTCAGCAGATGAACAATACTCTTTAATTCTGAAGTACTTATTTCTTTTTCATACTGTTCAATACAGCTTGTGTCACAGAAATATCAGAAGTACTGTTGCTCTCTTAATGGGCTGTGGATATGAACAAAGTTTGGGTAATTAGGAAAAAACCCACTTCTTTTCTGCAATCTGTTAAAAGTAATTTGAAGGTATTTTTTCCTTGTTAGAAATGGCAACACTAAACTGAAATTATGCAAAAGTTCAATATAATTTAAGAGTAAGAGGACAGTAGAGTTAACCCAGTTCAGCAGTTGTTCTTTAGCTCATCCATTTCTTCTGTTTTCTTAAATCATTTTAATAATTGGTGGTTTTAACCAGATTTTCTATGGATCACATCCTGGCTATGAATGAAAGTTTTAAAGAGTATTTGTTTTAAATAATGATATCTAATTTTTTTTCCACTTAGACAGGAAAAACTTCAAAATCCCCAGATTTTGAGAAATTAATTCATTTTAGGAACAGTAAGGCTCCTTCCTCCAGCCTTGCTGCAGAGACTGTAGCATCACAATACAACTTGCACTCTGCTAACTTTAGCTGAAGCAGAGGATGAGCACCCTGAGCCCTTTGGCATGCTGGCACAGTCTGGCAGCACATGGAAAACATGTTACTGAAATCACTCAGCTGTGTATGAAATAATTAGAAGCTAAATATTGTTTGCAGAAATCACTGGGGAAATGCTTTATGTAATGGATAAAGTCAATAGAATGGAACTGTTCATGGAAAAATTTCTAACCAGAAAAGAAAAATAAACAGGTCAAAGAAATTTCTAGCAAAGAGCTATTTGTTGGTTGGATTCATCAGAAAAGGAAAAGAACAGCCATTACATCGTTTGCTGCTCCAGGAGATGCAGTACACACATGACCTGGAATGTTTTAGCTAATAGATAACACCTATTACAATGCTTTAGAGTAAAAAAAAAAAAAGATAATAGTTAATCCCATTTCTGCAAGCATTTAAATGTTCAACCCTAATAAAAGGACCTAATTAGATTACACTGATAAATGCAAATCCCTTCAAAATAGCTGCAAGCAAACACATGTGCCTTGATGGTTTCCAACGAGAATTGACAAGTGGAAAGCAGATGGCAACGTGAAAGACTTCAGCTCTCCTGGAGCCATGAGCTATGAAAGAGGTTCATGTTTCAGCTTTGGCAAGCTCAGAAAATATCCTTAATTGGCAATCACCTGAGCAAGGATTACCACAAGGGTGAGTGAGGGCAGAGAAAAGCACTTGCTAAACCACCAACAGGAATTTTTCATGCAGACCTAACCCTATAAAATGTGGGGGGAAAGGAAGATAAAGCTAAAAAATTGGTAATGAATAATACCCAGAGACACAGGGCAATATGAGGCAATGAGTTTTAAGATAACTCATGCTTGAATGAGCATTTCTTGCCTGGAAATTACAGCTACCAGGCCATGTAGCCTTGTACTTTACAAAAATAACAAATAAAGCCAGAAAAGAAAGGTGCAAATATTATGGGTCATGAGAGGGGCTCCTGGAACCCCTTCACTCACCCAGGGCACTGCAGGAGGGCTTCAGCTGTGCTCACCAAGGATTCAAGGTGTTCTACAACTTCCAGTTAGGTAACTTTCAAC
Source organism: Rhipidura dahli (assembly GCA_013399225.1). Lineage (NCBI taxonomy): Eukaryota > Metazoa > Chordata > Aves > Passeriformes > Rhipiduridae > Rhipidura > Rhipidura dahli. Next base: position 132,342 of record VXAC01000146.1, read on the forward strand.
CTATTCTAGGTCTGAGCATCTTCTGTTTGATCCTTTCCCATCCCTCAGGTTTTACTGCTCACATTTTTCCTTTCTAAACACCTCCCAAGGCCTCAGCCCCCAGGGACCTGCAGAGACTAATTAGAAAGGTGAGTGCTCTCAATCGTGCCACAATCTGACTTCAGCTGCCCTGTGCCTGCTTTTTCTCCTCCCACCTTTGGTTAAAATCCAGTACATCTGTTCAAATTTTAACCCATTAGTTGGAAAATTAAGCAATTAATGCAGACAACGTCTGTGGACAATGATTTATCAAACACTGTTATAGGAACCAAAATGTCAATTGTAGCCAACTTCAAGAGCTGGAGGCTTAATATACCTTCAAGGAAAAAAAAAAAAAGAGGAAAATAAAAGGTGAGAGAGAATGACTCTTCACAGAACCTAAACCTCCTGGCAATTAGAAATGGGAAGATATTTATAGGTATGATGAAGAACAAAGAAGAAACCATTACAGCAGCCTGGAATGGGGTTCATTTCAGAAGAGTAGTTTTATTTTAATCTCTGCAGAACAACGTATTCATTTAGGAAGTACACAGTCAGTGATCTGACTTTGTACATGCCACTGAACTTAAGCTATGTGATAAAAATCCTGCAGGTATTCAATATTTAAAAGTGGTTTTGAGGAAAAAATACATTTCTGGAGAACAATGATACCTCTTCTAATCAAGATAATTGTGAACGTGATGCTGTGTCATCTTGATTAAACAACTACTTCGCAGACTGTTGACAAGTTTCATTAAGAGTAAATTGTGTTTTCTCTCCTGCAAAATTAAGAGAGCATTAGAGGGAATTACCAGTCCTCACTGATTTTATCAAGGATTATATCAATATTTGATTTTTTAATCAGAAAGCCTATAATGCAAAATACTGATGATGTTTTACACTGATCTGCTTTCAAGAAACAATGAAAGCAGCTAAAAATCCCAACAGTAAATACTTATGGCACTAAATAACCTAGAGTTTGGATGGTAAATATAAAAAGGTTTATCAGGTGACAGCTGAAAGATGCTTCCCTCTGCAGTGCCCCATTTCCATGCTCCTGTGATGTTCCTTACCACAGAAAGCTGGGAATTTACACACTCCTGTCCAATAACTGTGTTGCTATGGGGGATGCTATCAATAGAAAAATAACCAGAGGATTACAGCTTTGTCTCCACCCAAAGAAAAAAAAAGTAGTGAATAATTTGTCTGTTTAATTCAATATACAAAAGTTCCTGGCTTTTGGTGGGGGGTGAAGATTTTGGTTATTACTCTGAGAATTCTGCATGGTAGTCACAAAATTTTTACAATACTTTTATGACATTGCTTACAAGTTTGAGAGCTTCAAACCAATGAATTTGGACACTAATTCCTACACATTCCTATTTAACCAAAATGTCTTTTTTTTTTTTTTTTTTCATTTCAATCAAGTACTTGATTCAAATTAATTTTTTGTAACTCCTTACTTTGGACTCTGAAAGCAACTAGAGGCACTGTAAATGCAAGCCAGAAGTACCTCCATCACCTTCTTGTTCCTTAAAGACACATAAATTATCCCTTCTTCACATAACGTGCATATTGTTGCACATTCTGTCCCAATGTTTTCTTCTAAATTAAGACTAAACTGGATAGCTTATCACAAGCCTTTCATTTTTTTGGCACCACCATAATGACTTAAATATCTTTAGATGCTTGCATGGAGGGAGCTCTAAGAACAGTATTAATCAGACAAGAACAAAAGTAGAATTCTGCCTTTAAACTGAGATCCAAACCTTTCTTATCAATTTGAATCAAGCAGGAATACTCCTACTCCCTAGCAGACATATCAGGCACAATATTATGGGGCAATTTAAGGAGCAAAGGTTTTTGTGAATTGTTCAGCAAAATAAACGTTTAGTCATGCTCAAACTGAGCTCATGGACAGTGAATTTTAGGTGACAGAAAACAAATAGTCAGTGCTAGGTTCAAAAATCAGCAGTGTCGCGTCAGGTGTTCATTTTAACCATTGCATTGAGGTTGATCTCATCTGGGGAAAGGATGAGAAGAAATGGCCTTAATTTGCACCAGGAGAAGTTCAGGGTAGATACTAGAAACAATTTTTCCCTGAAAGAATGATCCGAGATTGAAATAAGTTGCCCAGGGAGGTGGTGGAGTCACCACCCCTGGAAGTGTTCAAGAGGCATCTGGATGTGAATTTTGGCACATGGGTTAGGGGTGATGATGGTGGTGCTGGGGGAATGATCGGATAGTGTCTCTGTTGCACCACGGACAGGTAAAGAAACCACACAAAGTCCAGGCTCAGGTATCAATGACAGCAAGCGATTTAATGGTTTTTCCAGAGGCTTTTATACATTAGTTCACAGAAGTGAATTAAATGGCATAAAGAAATTGGTACTCTGGCCATTCACCCCTTGAGAGGATTGGCCAAATCCTAAGACATCCATTCCTAAATATTTTGCTAGTCAGAAACATAACAATCCGGCAAAACAGCCTGCAGGTGCAAGAAGTTTACAAAACTTTAACATTGTTTTCAATAATTTGCATGGGAAAGACAGAGCTCTCACAAAATGCTGCAGAGAGCTGAAGAAATTCACTGCTGAAGCTTTTTCAGCATCTGTAGGACGGGATCATCTCGAAGGTCTCCTGCCACCATGATGGCCCTGATTCTGTGTGACACAAGTTCCAGGATGAACTCAAAACCAGGTTGTGAAGCTGTGAGAGACCAGAAAGGCTGATGTCTTGAGACATTTTAGGGTGAATGTGTGTGGGGAAAGGGGCAGGCCAGGACTTGCCCTGGCAAGGCAGTGCCCTGCCCTGTAACCTGCAGCCTCCTAGAGCCTGTATCCCAGCCTGGCAGAGCTGCCAGCCTCTGGCACACTGGAGGTAATGCCCCCACTTCACCCCTGGAGCCGCTAACCCAGCTCCTGCATGGCCAAATGACTGGAAGCCCCATGTGGGAGAAGGGCCCAGCAAAGCCAAGGGGTATTCAGGGCCAAACACAAGGCAATCAGATGTCGACCCTACTTCTGCTTGGAATTTCTGCTAGCTGAACACTGCTGGAACCCAGGAGCTGGTAGCTTTATGTGTCCTTTGCTATTTCTTTTCTGTCTTTTTATCTTTCCTCTTCTAATTCTGTCGTCTCAGAACTTTTAAGTAACTTAAAATTGAATGGGCTTAGAGTTTGGTAAGTTGGATGGGCCCAGTTAATGCTTTGAGAAGTGTTTTATGTTGATTGAATGTTGCACTAAACCTTTTGCAAAAGTTCTCAGATTTTTTTGAAGTTGCCAGTAAAGTTCTTTCTGTTGTTTTGACCTCTTGAGAATATCTTGTGGGTATTTCTCCCGTGTCTAGCCCAGGGTGTATGAACAACCATAAGCCAATTTAAAAACCCTGTTGAGCGAGTTGTTTGGGGCCTTACAGAAGCACACACAAGCGGAGCCTGTGCAGACCACTGTGGAGCTGGTGCAGGGCTGGGTGGGAGGCACAGCCCCCCAGAAGGGAGCCCTGGGCTCCAAACCAACACCACATATCAGCAGTTACACCACTTTCTGAAGGGCAGCAGCTCCCAGTAGCTCCCACCAGCACACTTCACCTCTCACTTAGGTTTAATGAACATCCAGCCCCTGCCTCTGGAAAGCTGCCAGGCTAAGCACAGAGCAGTTCACTTGCTTCAGGCTTCTCTCTCTGGCAGATGAGCTGCCAAGGCAGGTGTTTGCACTGCTTCAGAGCGAGCTGCAAGTAAATCCCCCAGGTGCAGGAAAAACATACCGTGTTTGACTTGGCCTTTAGACACACACATGAGAATAACAGAGGCTGCAGTGATTTCTGGGAAGTAACTCCAAAGTGATGCAACTGATAAACAGAATCCAGACAAAAATACTCTCTTCAACAGGACACGTGATCATTGTAAAAGGGAAGCCTGGACAGAGTCTTCTGGCAAAGAAATGAGATTTTAGAAAGGGAATTTTTGATGAATTTATGCTGAGCAAAGATCATACATGATGAAAACCCTCTCCTTGGGGAAGTGTCTTAGTATTTTATCCTATTTTGTACATCTCTACAAATTCATAGAATCATGAAACGGTTTGGGTTGCAAAGGACCTTAAAGCTCATCTTCTTGCACCCCTGCCATGGACAGGGACACCTTCCACTGTTCCAGGTTGCTCCCAGCCCTGTCCAGCCTGGCCTTGGGCACTGCCAGGGATCCAGGGGCAGCCACAACTTCTCTGGGCACCCTGTGCCAGGACCTCCCCGCCCTTCCAGGGAACAATTCCTGCCCAATATCCCATCTAGCCCTGCCCTCTGTCACTGTGAAGCCATTCATTCTTGTCCTGACACATCAGACTCTTCCAAAACATCTTTCTCCATGTCCTGGTTTAAAGGACAGGTGTCTGCCAAGGAAGGCTGGAACTTCCCTTGGAATGAAAAATATGACTCCCTTCCCTCCAAATTATTATAACATTGAAATGAAGGGGCTTTCAGGCAAAGGTATGGAAAAGGAATAGCAGTTCTTCACTAGTATGTAAATGTATAACAATGCAAACAAACAGCAGCTGGGGCAGCAGCACCAAACAGAACCAGGCACCCAGTGCCAGCCTCTCTGGGCCGCAGGCACTTTCCCCTTTGGTGCAGTTCCGCTCGCGGCCGCCAGGGGCGCTGGTGGCTCCCGGCCGGGCAGGGCGGGTGCGATGGTTCCCCGCGCCTGCAGGGGGCGCTGTGGCGCGAGCTCGGCCGCGTCTCCCTCAGGCGGTAATGGCGGCACAGCCGGCGGACGAGGTGGGAAAGGGGCTTCCTTTACAAACCCGTGGGGGACAGCTGATCCCGGTGCCCCTCTGCATAGCAAAAGGAGCTGTAGCAGGGACCTTGGAGCATCAGGCTGGAATGGCTGAGGCAAACAGACCCCCGGTGGTGGTGGCGAATCTAAGCGCAGCACTAAGCCCCAGGTGGTGGCGGAGGCACGAGCAGCGGGCATCCCGGCGGACATGGGGTGTTGAGTTTAAGTGTAGCAAAAAACCTAAAGCAGCAGCAGCACTAAAGAGCGGGGCTGTGCAGCAGCAGCCCGGCTCCCAAAAACAGCTGGCAGATGCTCCCTCAGAGGGGGCAGGGGGGAGGGCTCCCAGGTTTTCCCCTGAGGTGAAGGTCCTTTCCCGTGAGGCTGGTTGTTAATAAGGTCCCCATCCAACAGCTGCTCTCACCCTGAGAAGAGAAGCAGTAAAACATGGAACTCCGTGGTGGCAGCGAATTCTTCCCACAGCAACCACAGCCTGGCAGTCTCCCCTCCAATGTGAGGGTGAGACAGAGCGAGGAGCTGAGCCCAGCCCCTGATCCCCCAGCCACAATCTCGCAATATCTCTGCACTTCCCAGGAGAAAGCCCCTGAGCTAAGAGACTGCAGCCACAGTCTCCCCTCCTCTTCCTCTCAGCCACATCTTTTGTCTTAAGTATCGTCATTACCGTCTCTGAGACAACAAATGGGATAAAATTCCCTGAGAGAAAGTTAAAAAAAAAAAAACAAACAAAAAAACAAGGAAAAATCCTAGCCTTCAACACTCCCATCTTTCCTGTCAGCTCCTTCAGGCAGGACAACCGCAGATTTTCTGCAGAAGCAATCTCTGAAGCAAAGCACCAACTCCTGTCCACTACTGACTCACAAGAAACATAAACCACCATTTTCCCCAGCCCACAAGAACCCCAGAGACACAAGAAGGAGCTGCTCCAGCATCCTCTCTGGTTCACAGACAGTCCCAGACAGACTCTTGGGGACACAAGTTTAAGTGCTGGTGAGTATTAGGGAATTACACTGATGTAACAATGAATGAGAACAAAGGAAATAAATCTGCTTTGAAATTCTGTAAAATAAAATTACTTTCCCTTAAGTTTACACATTTAGTTTAGTCAAGAAAACTTCCTAAAAGAATCGCTAGGTTTTATTTTATATATCAAAGAGCAAATAACTAAAATTTTTTTGTTACCTTTGAGACTTGCAAGAAACTGATAAACATTTACATTTACTGTAAAAAATTAAGTTTCTGAGTCAACAGTGTATTATATATTTGTCTTAATTGGGCTGATTTTAGCCTCCTTAAATTCTGCCTAATTTTTTAACTTGGACTTTTATTTGTTGCAGAGTTTCTCATAAAAATCTGCAAACAAATTACAAACTGTGGTTAATGAGCTATGCATAAACCTTCTCTTTTTCTTTATCATTCTTACCATCTGCTTTGGCTGTTTTATTATCAGCCTGTAAGCCAGTAATCTATCTACTTTATTTCCTGTCTCACTCGGAAAAAAATGAAGAAATCCACAAGAGTTTTCAAACTCCCTGTTTTCTCTGAGTTTTCTCTGAGTGGTGCCTTATGGTCCAATCTGCCTCATGCTCCCATTTTCTCCACTGCCGAATTGAGACTTCCAGTTCCATTAAAAAGCCTTTCGGATTTCCAACACACCCCAGACAGGACAGCAATTCCAAGATCAAATAAATCTATTTTACCCTTCTTCCCCATTGTTAATAAGCACAAATACTTCTTTCCCTCCCCACCATTCCTTTTGCAATCTTTACTGACTACAGAATTTGAGGTAAAATATAACTATGGTTTGGCAGAGAAAAAAAAATGGAGTATTTATGTCTTATCTATCCATGTAGAAGTATTTCAGCACAGGGTTTTCTCTGTGCACTGCCGTTTAATATGTGCTTTGATAGAGATGTTCCTTCCTTTCTAGGCAAGGCCAGCAACATTCTGGACATGTGTATTTTGACATGTTCCATCACAGAGGTATCATTGGGACGTTAATCTAATTAAATTCCCTCATTTTGTCTAAAAATATCATTAAAAACTTTAATTATTCTCTTCTGAACTAGGTCAGTACTGCATATTCATAGAACAAGAATAAGAAACAGGACCAAGTTCTTTAAAAATCTATGAAAAACATTTGAAATTCAGTGCTCTGTGGAATAAAACCATCACTAAGCAGGTTAAGAAAAAGTTTCATCATGGTCTCTCCTTTCAAATTGAGCCATTATTTTCAGAACTGACAGTTGGGTAGCATTTGTTCTGTATAATGGAATGGCTGACTTGAGGAGAAGTTGGAAAAGCCAGCAGCAAGAATGAGGTTTTATTTAATGAGGGTGAATTTGTGAGAAATTATCCCAAAGTGAGCAACAGTTAACCACTAAGCTGAAAAACAGCTTTTGAATCCTCTGCAGATTTCCTAGCAGAGCTGCTGTTCTAGTGCTAAGCTCTACAGAGACTCTAATCCATTTTGCACCCGAAAAGGGGCATGGGAGTGAAATTATTACAGTTTCAAATACAAGCTCAGGGGAACTTAGCCTGGTGCTGAAAACTGATACTGAACTGAGCAAAAAAGAAGAAATAAAAAAGCTTGGATAGATATTCTGAGGTGTTGTGCCTGTCTTGGGCATGCTGTGTACAAAAGGCACCTGGTGGGGTTTGCTATGAGTTCATGTATTTCTTAGCCTTTGCCAGCTGTGTTTTCTCTCTTCCTTGTGCTCTCACATACATTACAGCACTTCAGCAATAACCAGGATACCAGCAAAGCTGGCCATTTCTCACGTTTTCTGATTTACTGTTTGTTTTATAAACCAAAACAAGCCTAACTGAACAATTTTTTTTTTTTTTAGTTTATTCTCAGTAAATTTCTGTGATTAGAAGAACCTCATCTTCCCAGATATAGAAACTTGCCAAAACAGAGAGAAGAGTGCAGGTTCCTGCTCTAAACCACTTTGAAGTCCACAGAAAGGCCACGGGAAACATTCATCGCTCCTAACTGCAATGATTTAAAACCTGTCTGCTCTAAGTTGGTTGCAGAGACCTCCACAATTCAAAACAATTCTGTCTTCAAGTACGATTCATCACTCTGTTCATGCACCAATCTCTCCCTGCCGACTGTAAAGAGGACCCAGATGGGCAGTTTAGGTCAGGGAGCCAACTTTTAACACTTCTGAAGTTAAGTGAGATCCATTGCTATTGACTGGGACAGAATGGATTATAACAGAAAGTAAAACCAGGCAGGAGTCTGTGGCCAAGAAGGGCTATGATTCCTGCATCTCCAGTCCCTCCCATCAGCCACTAAAGACTGTGACTGTCACAGACAAGCTTTCACTTTATGGAGTCCTAAAGCAGCGTGCCAGTCCAGGGAACAAACACAAAACATGTCAATTAATTTTTAGGAAGGTCAATTAATACACAGGCTGACTCTATTTCTTCTTCTAGAGCCATTGACATCTCCTGTGTTTCCCTTCTAATTAATCTCCATTTGTACCATTTGGAGTGAAACACAGTTTGTAAACAAGGCACCAGAGCACCAGGCAGGTGTTGTGACACCTGGGCAGGTCATGCACCCAAATTCACACAGCAAAGGCTCTTGATGCAACTGCCTTGCTGCTTAGTGCAACAATAGCAATGTATTCTTCTCACTGCCAAGTAAGTTACAATTCAATAGTAAGAGTATCATGGTTAGGGCTAATTATCCCTGACTGGTCTCAGTAATTAGCTGTGGACCAGAACACAAGAAGGCCCTTTCTCAGTCTTTCCCAGAAGAATGCAGGTTGGTGTAATTCCTGTGTTACAGTACTTGGATTCACAGAAAGGCAGGAAACCAAGAAGCAGCATTGCCTTTCAGTTTCCACACTCCATGTTCAAAAAAACACTTAAGGGTTAACAGCAAAGGGCAACTCTTAAGAAATCAGCAGTCATTAGACACCACTCGTGTCTTTACTAGGCTTCGGTTCAAGGGAGAGCTTAAGCTCTGATTAAGCATAGAACACACCCTTGAAGGTATTGAGGGTTACGGAATCTACAATTGATACACTTGTCTGTCGTCGTCTCTCTTTTGTCCAGTTTCTGAGGTCTGTTGTACACTAAACCTGGGCAGGAATAAAGCTGTCACTGCTGTGATCTCACTTGACACAGGTTTCCCCTTGCTCGCTGTTCCAGGCTGCAGTTCTGCACTGCTTTTCCCACTAGGCACCTTAACTTGCTTCCCTCCAGCTCAGCTAAAAGTGCAACTGCTTTAATGCAGAAAACTTTAAAAGAAGAATTGGGAGCAGTTCAGAAGCAATCTTTCTGCCATAAAATTTCTGCTAGCAACTGTGTTTGAAAAGTTCTCCCTTGCCTGGAGATCTATATATATACACATGCACAAATATATACACATACATGCATACACATCTATACATACATGCATATTTATAAACATACATATATGTACCTGTCTATCTATCTATCTATCTATCTATCTATCTATCTATCTATCTATCTATCTCCACTATATATATAAATATAGTGCATCTAGATTACCATTTCAGTTCATACACAGTCTGGTTTGAGGAGAATCCCCTCAGTCCCCTCTCACCACCCTCTGTACCCAAGGGAGAGGTCTCAGAACACATGAACAGACACATTTTGGAGGAACTTAAACCAGGTGTTCTTCATCTGCTGCTGATGCCAATTCAGTCCAAGGCCCCAGAGCAGCGGTAGATTAAAATAACCTCCCCAAAACAGATCTAATCCTATAGCACCCTCCCACATGCCAGGATGGACACTGTCAGTCCTATCTGTGTTCCTGGCCTGGGAGTCCTTCTCCCAAAATCTTGCCACCTTTAAAAGGAAGGAGGCCATTCAAATGCTGTCCTCTTTCCCCTGGAGAGAGGTGAGGCATCATCTACTCCCCTGTACTACACTACAGGCTATGAAATATTAGGCTTTACTATTTTCCTCACCAGGAACACACTTCTGCAGAGCTTTTGGGAAGAAATGAGGCTGTCATCCCCTGACTAAAATAATTAATGGCAGTGGACCTCCAGCACTGTTAGCCAGCCCAGCTGCAACCAGGAGAAACCAAGGGCCCAAACTCCAATTTCATAGTTTCATCTGTGAATATTGGTGTCCACTCATCCAAAGGAGTAACTGATTGTCAAAAATGATTGCTCCAAGCTGAATAAGAACTTGGCAAGGTCTAAAATGACAGAACTAAGAAAATTCATGATGTTAAACATAATTCGTTTACTATTTACCCCCTTAATACCAAAAAAAAAAAAAAAATCCCAAACCAACAGAATTTTTTAATGCATTAGAAGCCCTGGCAACCATATGAAGCTAATCTTTAACCTCTCAGGTCTTGATTCACAGAGTCATAATGGAGTTAAATGCCCTTTGATTCAATTACTGTACAATCTATTACTGTAATGGAAAAAGTAATTGGTATTTTTAATAAATAAGAGACTTGAAAATGTACAAACAGAAGCATTAACTTCTGTTTTTCTTGAGCTATTAAAATAATTGTATAAAAATATCACATCAAACTATAGATGTAGTCCTTATGGCTCTGCTAAAAATCATGCTTTAAGGTACCAAACACAAATATTTGCAAGAAAAGAATTGATCATCCAATTGGACAAACTTAAGGCCTATCTCCTACTCACTAAGGATAAACAAGAACTGTGTCATACAATAAAGAGCTCAGCACAGCTAAGGAGAACAGTGTTTTGTGGCATTGTTCCTGTAGCCTGTGCCTAGCAGCAGAGCAGGGGTGGCACATCAGGTCCCTGAAGGAGTTATTTCTGAATCACTACCTACAAGGGAATAGCAGATTACAGCAGTTCGTGCATAAATATTTAGATACAGAGAAGAAAAACTCATAAAAGGGTTCTTTAGAATGATTCAGGTTTTTTTTTTGGTTTAACTGAATGGTGAACATGTGCCCCCTGCTCCAGCTGTATTACACTCTGATGCTACTGTAAGACTTTGTAACATTTATTTCTTGCAAGGAGATGAGTAGCACAGCAATTTACTGCGTGTTCTGCTTCGCCACAACCCAAAAGATGATTGTTTCTCAAACTGAGGTTACCTTTGGGCTAAAATGCCCCTTCTGAGCGGGGGCTTTTTTTAGCACAGAAGCTTAATACAATCTATATTAATTCTTGAAAACCATCTCTCCTGGTACAGACCCTGAATGTACTTTGGGGAATTACAAAACCAAAATAGCTTCAAACCACCTAGAAGGCCTTACAGTATTTTCAGGAAGTATTTCTGATTAAACAAAGATTTAAAAATGCAAATTCTTGAGGAGAATAATTCTGTGCAGTACGCAAGACTGAAAATAATTTTGTGAAGCATGGCAGCTTAGTTTTACAGAATCTCCCATGTGGGACCAAGTACTCCCGAGTGTAAGTCACTAAGTTCCATGCCATGATTTTTCTTTAAAATATACAATTTATCTGTTCAAAATTAGTTGAGCAGTTCAACTGGAAAACATAGCAGTAAAAAAGCTAATGTAGACATTCACTGAGCCAAGTTAAGGCAAGCACTGCTGCCATTACAGAGGGACCTATCCTCTAAAAACTGTCAGTGTTTCCATCATTTTAAGGGAAGGGATATCGGGAAGCTTTGTGTAAAGAATATTCACCCTAGCACTCTCTTAAATTCAAGAGGATAATTGAAAGGCTCAAAAAATCAGAAAGCAAAAATAAAGTAAAAATTCCGTAGCTGTGGTATGAGTGTTCAGTACTGAAGGTTGACAATAATAATTTTAGAAGTTAAATCAGAAGCTAAACATTTGTCAATAAAATACTTGTAGATACTCCCCAACTTAATTCACTTGCCTGAAGAAGTGAAGGAAAAAAAGAACAAAGAAGAGAGGCTTATAGGTTAATTAGGTATTTAAAACAAGAAATAGGAGTTCACACTTCCATTCTCTAGATTCTTTTATATATTACATTACATGGTGTATCACAGCTCTGGGTCTCCAGTGCTGACATTACCCCTCTGACAACACTTTAAAATTGATTCTGGCAAGTCTGCCAACAAGGGGGAAAAATCCAGCTGATTTAACTTGGTAACAAAAGGGTTTGGGTTCCTTCAACACACCACTGGAACTCAGCTGCCACAGCAAAAAGGAGTAAGACTTGAAAATAAGGTTTTGCTTCAGTAGGGGTATGAGTCAGGCCTATTAAGCACCTGCACTGTGACAAGATCTTAAACTTTATGCCTTTGCATCAATGACAGCAATCCTGTGCAATCCTCCTTCTGCTTCAAACAAAGCCAGCCCATCCCTGTCACCAATCTCCAATTATACTGCTGGCCTCTCCCTCACCCTACAAGGAAAAAAAAAAAAGAAGAAGAAATGGACAAGATAATTAGAGATTCCAAGAACTTTTTCAATTAATCTTGTAAGTTAAAACTTTGAAAACAGGACATCGAGTCTTTGCAGTGCTCCAGAGCACATCAACTGCTCTCCCATACTCAAGAACAGAACAAGGAACAGCAACTTAATCCACAGAAACTGAGCTTAAATGCCCTTAGATCCTAAAGTGATCCTTGCTCAGGGGAATGTCCCTCTCACTAAAGGCAGTCATGATTTCAGGAAAATCCATCTCAAACCAAACTTCAGCTGCACCACCTATTCTCTGTCTAAACACCGGTCTAATTACAGAACAAGATAAATATTAAAACTTGCAGTAAGTTCTGCAATTAATCTGCTGCCTGTGATGATTGTTCTGTGTTTGTCTGTAGAGAGACCAAGTGACTACTGAGCAAGAATTCCTAATTTAGTCTTTTGTAATTACTCAGTCTCTAATATCATAGATATTGTTGGATTGGATGGATGGATGGATGGATGGATGGATGGATGGATAGATGGATGTGTCCCACATATAGGCCTGCCTCACCTGGACACCCTGTTACTGTTTCCCAGCTGGAGCTATGTGCTTTTCAAAAAGAAATACCTGAAGAACCATCTGAGAGTAGCATTTTTTCAGCCCGTATGAGGAGCATTGGAGTATTTATTTGCAATACACACAGCCCACAACCCTCAAGATCTTACCAGAGAAAGTCTGGCAATGAAGGAAGCCTTCAGCAACCTCACATCATCTATATGAAAGTGGAGTGGAGCTCTGGAGGGGACAGACAAAGGAGGGCACCACTGCCCTGCTCATTGCCTCGACCAGCTGCATGAGAACCAATGGTTCCATGCTGGGATTTCTGGTATTGCTTCAAGAGAATCCAACTGGAGCAGACTGGCCAGCTTGGAGCACACTCTGAGAGTAACAGTCAAACCTCCCTGTCCTCCTGAAGACATCCCATAATGTATTCCATTGTATACTTCACACTGTTCCCATGACTCCCTAAATAATGGTCTGAATGCAGAATACACTTGACAAAAATTTTATTTTGCATTCCAGCAGTTCTAGTTCGGTGGAATATTAATTTTGTTTATCTCTCTGAAATACTGAAAATGGACTGTGTATTTCAACTTAATTGCAGCTGCAGTCATCAGGAGGCTTTCTTATATATCTGAAGTAGATGCTCCCACATTATGTTTTCATAAAATATTGAAATGTGTGAAGAAATGAACCTGTTGTCTCACTGGTTTTTTAAGAGTTAACTTAGACATTACCTTGGAGAGTGCCTCAGACCCTGAGCCGCCTCCCCACTGCTCTGTTTAATGAGAATACTTAGTTTCAATATTACTTTACAGCATGTTCAATCTGACATGTCTCCAATTTGCTAACTACAAAATGTGATTATTCCATAAAATGACATTGCCTATTAAAAATGAAAGAAATACAATTTAATTTGAATTGTATTACTAATTTACATCTACATATAGCTTATTAACTGCTGCTGGCTTCTCAGTTGGGTAGGCAAGATAGGAAATGTTTCGATTTATGTGATAATTAGAGTATGACCAGGGGTTCTTTCCATATTTAAAGTGCATTTCTTCTCTGAAGAGTGACTTTTGAAACATTAGTCTGGTAGATTCCATAATTCTCTCTTAAACACTGAGAAATTGTTTGGGTTACTAGTGAAAGTGCTTTTTCTAGTTTTGAATCATGTAACTTACATCAAAATCCAACTGGGTTTGTTTCTTGTCGTATTACTAAAGCTCCAGTGCAGGCAAGTATTACCTTGTTTTTGGGGAAAAAAGATTGCTCTGGTATACCGGGGTCCTTTCAAGCCTGGTCTTCCCAGTGACTTAAAAAGGAATTATCACATGCAGCCAGGAACATAGTGTGTGTTCCTCACCAAAATACTAGTTTTTCATGGTTGGTTTAGATTGGTTTGCTCCATCCTGGAAAAACAGTTTTGGCTTTGTAATTGAGATTTTTACTCAGGTTCTCCATGAGAAATAATTTACAATGAGATTCAAAAATTCATGGTATTGAGACAGCTAATGTGAGAAAGTGTGAACATATTAATAAAATAAAGGTTACTTTTGCTGGATCTCTAGGGATTTATTCCATATCTGACCTTTCATCTTTGTATTTATGAATTCAAGAAAACTGCCCACATTACTAAAGATAAAACTCCTGTTTAGGCTTTTAGTGACACCTTGCAAAATGCAGCAAAAGGCAGCCCTTCTCTTCCTCCTCCTCGTCCTCCTCCTCCTCACCAACATCCCACAGCAGGACATGTGGGACTCACACAGCTTGTGCTGCTAGACCCCTCACACTGCTCTGGCAGCAAATGTTCAGAGTGTTCTGGAGTACAGCTACATAAAGCACGAGGGACAGCTTCTAATGGAGAGCAGTTTTCGTTATTTCAGGAGGTTCCTAACATGCCAGTGAATAAGGAATTTCCTTGTCTCATTTTGTCAGGATGCCACTGCCAGCCACTAAGTACCTACTGGTTCATGCCAAAATGATGTTCTTGGAGATGGAATTTAGATCTTCTTATGCTTTCCTGATGCTTATTCCAGTTTATTGGATCATTAACATCATTCAAACCCCAGCTGCTCTCAGGCAGTGCGGGCGAGTGCTCCAAGCAGGCCATGGTCACATTTTGTGCCTGCCAATCCCCTTCTCTGATGCTGCCCAGCCCTCTGGCTCCCACACAGCCAATTTCATTCCACAGCTCCAACACAGAATCCATCTTTTGTGATTTGTGGGACAATTCCAAGGTATTTTCTGTTCCCTCTAGTATAAATGCCCCTCACCAGAAACAAACTCGCAAGAATATGACACAATTGTGACAGAAATTTTAACTCCTGTCTTTGGTCTTTTCTACAGACACTGCAAATACAGTGACAACTTCATCAGCTCTTCTGTTGATGTGGGTTTTGTGGAAGAACTCTGGATTTGATTTACTTTAGCAAGATGATTATCCAGTCAGACACTCCCGTACAGAAACCATACCACATTTGCTGTGCAATCAAGCAGCATCAAACAGGAGCATGGATCTGGCCTGTTTAAGTTTGCCAAATAATCCTTTTGATAATTTAGTAATTGACTCTCCAGAGCCCAAAATACCGAAATCTTTCTAAAACCTCTTTAAAAATGATAATGCTTCACCATCAGCAATCACATCTGGTAATGCACAGGGGTATGGATCCCAGTTAAAAGTCACTTCTGGCAGCCACGTTTTCTGCACTGTCACAGAATGCCAGAATGGTTTGGGTGGGAAGGACCTTAAAGCCCATCCCATCCCCCCCCTGTCATGGGCAGGGACACCTCCCACTGTCCCAGGCTGCTCCAAGCCCCCGTGTCCAGCCTGGCCTTGGACACTGCCAGGGATCCAGGAGCAGCCACAGCTGCTCTGGGCACCCTGTGCCAGGGCCTGCCCACCCTCCCAGGGAACAATTTCATCCATATATCTAACCTAAACCTGCCCTCCTTCATCTTATGGCCATTCCCTTTTGGGAATACCTTCCCCTTGGAAATATCTTCCCCTACAAACCTGTGATATGCAATGTCTGCATCTAGACAGAAAAAAAATGACCCACACCACTTTTGGAGAATGCATCTAAACCCTACACATGAAAATTATGAAAATAATATCACAGTCAAATTTTTGTCCCTCCTTCTATTTACAACATTTTCTTGAGTAGGAATATTTCTTGAATCTTAAAAATATTTATAGTATTTGAATATGATGGACATTTCATTTTCCTTTGTTATGCCTATTCTTCAATCTATTTCTATTTTCTTTTATTTATTTTTAACATATTTTTCCTAGTAGTTTCTTAAGTCTATAGTCATCACTTCCTTCAAAAGGGCATGACACCCAACACATCCTTTTAGTGTAAAGAGAGAGGAACTCTATTCCCCAAAAATTTCAGCCTTAGTTTTCCATGAAGTCATTTCCTTTTGCATTTAGCTCCCATAGGTGCCAGTATAAATCATTTCCTCAGAAGACAACCTAAGCTGACTGTAAACATGTTCATCCCAATATGATTCCTGATCCCTGAGGAATGAAACAGGGCCTTGGCAACTACTGCTACCTCAACATGCAAGGTTTAAGTACCGCTTTCTTCACTGTGGACTTGTGTAGCATTAGCCTGAAGTCCTGAATGGTTAGCAACACACAAGGAGTCTCCCAAAATCAATAAAATAGCCTGTCATGTCTGCTCAAACAAATAAAAAACCATAACTGCCATTGTATGTATCTTTTAAACATTTATTTCCTCCATAGCCCAGGGCAGTTTACATAGCACAACTTCAGCAACATGTCAAAAACCGTTGTTAAATGTTGATGCTGACAGAACTTTTGCAGTGAAATTCTTCAGCTCTCTAGTATTTTGTGAGAACTCTGTCTTTCCCATGTGTGCTAACAACGTTACCAGTGTTTATCAATATTCACACCTGCTCTTGTTTTTCCAGATTGTTATTATTTCAGTTAGAAAAACACTTGCCTGCTACGTGCTAGAAGTTAAGCCACCCCCTCGGGGGGTGGCTGGCCAGAGAACCAATTACTTTATGCCATCTAGCTCACTTTGTGAACTAACATATAAAAACCCTGGAAAAAAATATTAAACTTTTGACTTGCTGCTTTTCTACTGATCTGGACTCGTGTGGTTTTTCTGCACATCTGCGTTACAACAGTGACAGTTAAAGACCCAACACTGAGATCTGTCAGGGTTTTTAGCACTCTAAGAAAGAGAAAGGTTATTTCACAATGTTTGGTTGAACAACAGCAGAAAAAACAAAACAAAATCCCTAAAACCCAAAGAAACAAAAAACCAACCAACCAACCAACCAACCAACCAACCAACCAACCAAAAACTCCCAAACCCACTAGTGCAGGTGGTGTTATAGAAATGGAGTTGCAAGCTGAATCATTGCAGGAAATCCTAATGTACATCCCTGAAACAGAGATCAGTAACTCAGTCTCTGATCAGAATAGACACAGGATTTGCAGTTCTGTGTCTGGAAAATATCAGGAACTACAGAAGAAACACAGCAATGCTAAACCAAGGTTAGCTAAACTGGCATTCCAGCAAAGCCCCTGGGACCTGGCCATGTGCAGAACACAAACCATGTGTGAGTGGGTGATGGTACATCGCTACCTGCTGAAGCTGATGTTATGAATCCCAGCTCTTAAGTCAAGGAGCCCTTGATGTCACCCTTTAATCCTGCTGTTCTATCACTTCTCATCTTGCATCAATGTATTTTCAGTCTTGGGATCACAGTTTATTAGCAGATAAAGGCCTCATCTCTTCACCACTGACATATCAGAATAGACTATTAAACAGCAGCTAGCTAACTGAGCATTCCCAAAGAAATCACATCTTGTTCTCACAGGGATTACATTTTCTTACCTCAGTATGGATTTCAACTAATCAAAAAAAAACCTCAATTGAAATAGTTTCTGCCATTTCGGATTAATTTGCTGTGACAAATTATTTGCATATACCACAGTTCCCTTTTTTTGTTTTCCTTAGCAGTAACTACTAAACTAGAGACATCTTAGGAGAACAGTAATTTGTTCTTTTTGAAGATGGAAAACCCCAACAAAACAGGTCTTGTTTCAGTCCAAGTTACAGTTGGAAATGCCATGGTTTAATTAGGAATGTTGTGTACACACTGCTCTCCTTCAGTACAGGACTGTCAGACCTCTCACCAGGGAATCCACTTTGCCCAAGAACCCTTCAAGGGTGTGTGTCCTTATTAGAACAGATGCGACCAGTAACTCTGGACTTGGTTTTGTTTGCTCTCTGACATTTTGTTGAAGCTGTATTTTTATTTTGGAGGATGGTACTCAGAAGAAATGTTTCCCAGTGTAAATTATTTAAAAAATGAGCATTCTGTAGAAGGATTTTTATTACATGTTTTTATGTCCTCTAGCAGAATTTGGCCCCCATTCTGACCCGGTTTTTCAAACACTAGTACCATGTGAATATTCTTTAAAAAAAAATCAAACAAGTAAGCAAGAGTAATGTGAATGTATCAAGAAAAAAAAAATCCCTTCTTATGAGCTTCTTCAGAGGCTGTAACATTCTGCTTAAGCCAACCCCAAAGCAGCCTGGCAGCTGTTTCCTGAGTGGTTTCCCAGTGCTGAACTCAGTCTTTCAGAAACTGTGGCTTAACAGTCACCACCACAAAAGGAGGGCCCTGCAAAGACATGAAGAAGCCAAAATTTGGTAGTAGAGCCTTTTCTTAGGATAATCTAGATTTAAATATAGGCTTAAAATTGGAAGGATATTCCTGATAATGAAATTTTTAGCTTTGGCAATGTGTTTGTTTTGCAATATTGCTTTCTTTTGCTATTACAACAATTTAATTCTCTTTCTCATACAGCAAAACGCAGTTTGTTTTGTTGCTGAATAACAGCTGTTTTCTGCGTGGAACTTCAGCAGCAAACTCTACCGCATATTAACTCCAGTTGCTACCCCTTTACAGTACATGCATCACCTATACAGAGATTCTGTAATAATAAAAATATATATTAATTTTCAGTTGAACAGGCTTCCTTGCTTGCTTTAAAGAAACAGTAGTGCTTTTCCCTCCCACTGCCTACCTTCTAAAGATTATGCTTTTCAAGCTGTCTATGGTCCAAGCAAAATCAAGAGACACTAATTAAATACAAATTACAGATTTAAAAGTAAATCTGAAAATTACTAAAACTCCCAACTTACAGCAATATTCCTAAGAAGTCTCTATTGCATATCATTTGCTGTACTGCACTAAAAACATCCTGAAGTGGAAGGCCAGAGCACCTCAGTGACAGAAAAAAATATTATCAAAAGAACAGGAGATAGGCTCGTTTCATCATGAATTTTATATTTTAACTTAATTACCTCAACTTTTGGCCTTATTTCAGGGTCTGAAGTTACTAAGTTTCATTGTGAGAAATATCTCATGGCAAAGGATAATACTCGAATATGACATTTTATCTATTTTATTGGACATTCAGCTGTCCTGAGCAAATGGGGAACACAGATACTCTGTGAGAAATGTTACCCTGGCAATGCTGCTTTTTCTCTTATATTAAAACCTTTTTTTTTTTTTTTCTTGAGAATGAATAACAGAGAGAAATCTGTTCCCGGTAACTTTTCAGCCAAGTAGATTATCTTACCATCAGGTTTTTGTAAAAAAAATGCCCTAACAAAATTAGACGGTACGTATGTAAATTACTGCTGTATCAGGACAGAAATCAATTTACAACATCCCATAGCTTCTTTACTCTCCATATTGTATTTGCTGACTTTATTATTCAATGCTCCTTTTTAGCAAGCAGAAATCACTTCCAAAATCAGAATTTTTTTACTAAAGGTCTCAAGATTCTGAAAGAATTGTAACTTGCATATCAGATGAATGAGGGAAGATAAGTCTGGAGCTTTTCTTAAAGGAGAAATGATAATATTAAGGAAGAAAGTGAGAGAGTAAGAGCTGAGGTGAATAAACTCATCTTAATTCATCATTTATTACAAAAATAGTTGGTGGGGCAACCAGAGGAGATGTAATAGGCAGAAAGATGCTGTGCACTGCTTAGACATTTTATGCCATTTGGGTCTGATTTTAATGTGGATTGAATGTGAGTGGAAGAATTGTCACAAAGGAGAGGTCTCAACATGGAATTTCACCAGTTCCAATGTTAATTGGGTTTTATTTAGGAATCTCCAGTAAGCCTTTGGAACAAATACCCAGCAGAACAGTGCTGCTGCAGACTAAGCTGGTTCTTAGCAAAGAGCAGAGAGAAATGTTGAGGCCTAACTGAACAGCCAGACCCAAGAAGAAGAAACCCAAATGGAAAAATGGAAAATGCAGGTATCTTTCTTGGCAGGCATAACGACTGACACCCAGGGCCATCCCCAGAGCACTGAGCCCTTCCCAAAATCCAGCCAGAGGCCTCCAGTGAGGAATGGGAGGCACTGAACACCAGCACAGCCCCTTGTTCACCACTATGCCTGCACAGGTGGCCAAACCACCCTAGTCCCCCAGCAGAGAGTGTGTCAAATGTCATCCAGCTTCCCGTTTCCTTAATTTCTCTGTAGTAGCAGGAAGTTAAGATATGCAAGGAAAGGAAACTTCTGAACAAAAATGCTAATATGTGCTAATTTATAGGTCTGGTTTATGTTTTGTTTATACTCGTAACTATCTGCAGGTAGGCAATCAAGTTTCAAGTATGAACACAGAAAAATACTGAGAAGAAAGGCAGAGATAAGACTGTGCAGCAATTATAACAAGCAAAAGAATCCTACTATCCATTTATTCTAAATGTTTGGTCTTCAAATACAAGTTGTATAAAGCATTTATTCTTTTAGCCTGTTTAAATTTTTTTTGTCGGCAGAATGCAATCTTCAATTCAAAAGACACTCAACTATGGGTAAACTGGGTTACATCTTGTTTGAATGAACACCATTGGGCTGCAGTTAAGTCTTTCCTCTTGCTCATACAATGCCAGTCATGTATGGTAAATCAAAACACCACCAACAGATCCTGCTGCCCTCGGCAGGAGCGGGGCTCGGGGCTGGCCTTGCCCACCCAGCCTGTGCTGCTCCTGCAGGACACTCGCTGTGACAGCACTGCCAGCTCCTCCCAGTGCCTCTCCAGCGCCAGGTGCCAGCCTGGTTACCCCCTCTCTGCCAGGAGTCACTTTCATTCTTATCCCAGTTCTCCTCCCTGCTCTCAGCCCGTGCTATTTTCTGATCCTTACTGCAACTGCCACTTTTTAAATCCCACAATTTAAAGGCATTTTATTACACAATAATCATAACTCTCTTTTATGCCATCATTTTTCCATCGGTTGAGCAATTGAAGGGAAAAATTATCTAAAAATGAATTACTAAAGATCATTCTACACCAAACTTTAATGATTTAGTACTGGAATGGAATTTTTCACAGCTTCTGAATTATATGCACCAAACTTTATTTGATCAAAGAAAAATATAATTCCTTATAATTGGTATAATGTACACCACAAATTGTGCTATCAATTACAAGATGCTGCAGAAACACCGTGGCCAGTTAACAACTCACAGAGAAGGTGCCAAAGGCAGTATTAACCCACCTCAGTAAACACACACTTGTTTATTCCAAGGAGCACAGGCTCAGCCCTGTGTTGATATGGAGTGACAGGCTCTGCATATGCAGCTCATGAGAGAGGGGGATTTGAGTGACACTTCAAGGGCTGCTTTTTTCTAGAAAACTCCAAGAAGCTCCCCGTTTCCCTGTGTCAGCTTTGCACTCTGCCGTTCCTGAATGCTGCTTCTGAAATCAGGGATACACCAAGAACAGGGTGGGGGGTGTTATAAAGGAAGAACATAGAAACCAAGACATGTTCCACTTTAAAAAAACAAAGAAACCCAGTAAGAAAGCAGTGGCTGGCCAGTTATAAGGAATGTTCACACTTAAGAAAACAGAAATACTGTAATAAATGCAGAGTAATAGTCCTTTCCCCCCATTATTTTCAGAGCAAAATATTGTTCAGCTGACTTGGCACACACTTCAGATTGCAAAGATTTTACCATTTTGAAAAGCCATAAAGTCCACTTTTCCCCTATGTTTTGCTGGGGAAGACAAAAAATTTTACAAGAAAGTGAATGCAAACTTAAAAATACAGCAGAAACCTGCAAAATAAATGAGAAAAGAGCCGTAAGTAAAATATTTTAAGGAGGTGAGATGCAAAGCCCCATCAGATAAATTAATACCCATGAAAAAAGATTGGAGTTTTATCTCGCCTAGTCCTTTACTGAATAAGTAATGAAAAAATAAACACAAGAGAGATTTTGGAACCAGCACTAATCATTATTTAGCTTCCAGTCATCCTTTTTCTCTTCCCTGACTGCTTTTTTCTCATTCAGATTTGAATATGTGACAAAGAGCTGGTAATTGGAACAATGAAGTCACCTAGAAACTGCTTAAGAAATCAGAAAGCATAACCATCACCCTGAGTGTAGTAACTAGGGAAGAGAATCCAAATTTTGAAGGGAGAATATGCTATATAGCTCATTTTTCAAAGGACTTAGTAAAAAATAATTTGTACATGTCAGCAACTTGAGAGGCCAAAATTGCCATAAAAAAGAGATTTTTCCATTTTATCTGATGTTTAGATAAAGTGTCTAATCATTATAAAGACTAAAATTAGGTCAGTAACACTAACATGAGAGAAATGCTCACCCATGACTCACCAATGGCATCACAGCATTTTTCTTTACTCATTAAGTTTCCTTACAGATTTATACAAAACAACTGGGTGCTTATTTCTGAAACATCACACAACAAATCCATGTTTCCTACCTTGAGGTTCACAGTTGCTATCCTTTGAAGCGCAAGCAATTCCTGGTTTTTACAAATTGCAACTTCTAGAGAACAGGTCTTTAATAAACTTGTGGAAATAAGTTATATCCAACAATATTCAAACTAAAAAAAATCCAACTCTACAGTTATCTCTAATTACATTTGAGAAACTATAATTACTATGGAGAATATGAGGTAATTACTGATCACAGCCTCTTCCAATTCAAGAAGGAAGAGGCAGGTATCCAATTAAGCTGCAGTTCAGGACAAATGAAGGGAAATCCATGTCCATGTCACACCAGGTGACACCCAGGACCATGAACCTTTTCCAAAGCTCAGGTGAAGTCATGCAATAAAAACCTATCCAAGGTATCAAACTGTTGCCTCTGGCCCAGAAAGTCACTGGGCCACAAATTATTAGAGGCTGGGACTTAAGGTAATACGAATGTTTGGAATGCTCCTATGAAGCCTCCCCTATCAGTATGCAAGCACAGATATGGTCAGCATCTACATTCAATACCCACAGGATTTATTTTGAGAATCACAACAGAATGGAGAAAGAAGACAGGAAAAAAGGTAATTTGTTGGAAAGTATAAGTTCAGCAAGTGAATGCACAACAGGCTTTAATTAAATGTTATTAGGATTTATCTGAGACACAACTAAGTTCAGAGGAAGATTACAGAGGACAAATGTCCATCAGGACAGAAATGCTGCCTGAGACCACGTAAGCTTAAAAAACACTGAAGAAATGGGATATGGCTCCTGATTCTTTCCTCTTTCCCAAATCACTAGCCAGGAGAGACTAGGATGAGATATCAGCAGTTGGTGAGGTGAAAAATTGTGTTAAATAAGCAAGAGAACATGTTTGTGATGCACTGAGCTGTTTATAAATAACAGCATTTACACCTCAATAATTCTGTTCTTCTGCGTTAGAGAGAAAATTGATTATGTGTCATTAGAATGAGAGATTACAACAGCTGTTGGCAAATTTACAACAATATCAGATTACTGAAGTCTCAAAATATTTTTCATCTAAATAAAGAGACTTTCAGAAGTCTTATTTAGTCCACACTGTGGCCTGAGGAGTCTTTCCCATCTCACTGCATGCTCTGTGCAGTGTTTAAGGCTCAGTGGTTTAACACAAAAAAGTTTCTGTATGAACTGAGAGTTTAAAAGTCTGACCCCCACACTGCAGATCCCATGGAACTTCTTCAGCTCTTTGCACGGCCACACACCTGCCCATGAATGACACAACTGCCCTGCCCTGCTGCTGGGACACAATGCAGCATCAAGCCAGCCCACCAGATGAATCTTTTAAATTAAAAAAATATGCTATTTACATCACTTACTTCTTAGGTAGCACAGGAAGTGAGTAAAATATGTATATACTTTTAAATTAAATTATTTTATAGAGCTTAGAGGAAGATCACTAGACCTTGGAGTTGGAATAAAAGGAGAAAATTTCTTGCCTTGTTTTGTGCTTCAGCTCCACTAAAGAGTGGGATGTTACCTTTTTCCATACAGATAATGCTGTCTGGAAATTATGGAAATTGAGCCTGTGGTCCCTGTCTCACATGTACTGCTGCTAATTAAGTTCCTTCTGACTTATCATTAGACTTAAAATACAGAAGAGGGAGAAACTGCCTTTTTTGCCTCCCTTTTTGAGGGAAGAGTGATATTGAAAAAAGCTTTTATGTGGTTATTTTCTAGAAAATCTAATTTCAGATCTGTAAACTGTTTTTACAAGGGCTGTTCAACATTAAAGGCTTCCCATTTTAAAGCCCATACTATAAGAGCATATTGCACATAATCCCAGACAGTAAATGTAGCTGTTCCATACCACTTCCCTACAAGTCTTACTGCACTGTGTGTCTCGACATGGGATTATCAGAAGTTAAATAATGTGAAAACTCCTGAAAATGTTGATCTTTGAATTGCTAAGGTTAATATAGGGATTGGGTTAAAAAAAGTTGGTCAAGAATGGAATGAAACTCTAATGGACTAGATCAATTTCAGTAAACTGTCCTAAGACAAAGTTATTCCAAATACCACTGAGAACTGGGAGCCAAATCCCTCTGCTTTCTGTTCCCAAGGATCAGAGAGGACATGCTACTGGTTCAGACATTTTCCTCTAAGCATGAAATCGGGCCCCACTTATATTTAATGAACAGATTTACAGTTCTGGCCCTCAGCATTAGCAAATGAGAGGCCGTCCCCCAAAATAATTCACATAAATCTGTTTTCTTCCTCAACATTAGGTATCTTTTTCTGAGCCTAATGGTCCCTCCTCTCCACTCATTTGGCTCTCAAAAGAAAAAAAAAAATCACTTAGAACTGGATAGTTTAGTCCAGGAAAGACTATTTTCTGCCAGCTGAAGGCGTCGGTAACATTGGTCTATACCCACCAGGTGTTTAGTAAATTGGAAAGCGCCTTTTGCAGTGAGCTTGTCATTTGTGTAAGCAAAACTGACCCCATTCCAGGGAGGAGACCTTGGAAAAACCCATCCTTTTTGGCACTGCAGGGAAAGGTTGGCATCGCTGTCGTGTTCAGAACAGACTGAGAAAGGAGAGATAAGGTAGGACAGCCCACATGGACAGGAATGGGACAGCTGCAGGTCTGGGAGCAAACACATAAATTTTGACCCTGTAGCATGAAGGAAGACCATGAGGAATACTGTAAAGGCCAATAAAATTATGGTAGTGGACAAAAGGGGAACAGGAAATCATTATTTGCTATTTCTCAAGATACAAGAGCCATAAGACACCCACTGTAACCACCAGGAGCAAAAATAAAATTAACTACTTTTTCATATCACACAATTAAAATCATAAAATCTTTGTCACAGCATGGCAGGGGGAAGGTAGAAATACAGCTGGGTTCCCAAGGAATTGGACGCTGGAGAGATCCATCCACAGTTATAAATCATGGCAGTGGCAGTACTGGGCCCATGCCCAAGCAGCACCTGGACACAGCCTTTCCTCTTCTGCTGGCCTTAAACCCTGCTCTGGGCACCCAGAGATGAGGGGACCTGTGGGGTGTCCCCTCCCAGAGCCCTCATTCATAAATTATAAAAAGGGCAGAATGTAAGGTTCAGAAGAACAGTAGTGCCATCTTAAGCAGTATTTTGTACTTCTTAAAGGTCACAATTATTAAATGGCTGTATTTCTCCTTTCCTGAAATGTGTGCAGAAACTCCCAATTAGGGTGTTACACATGCTATTTTTATCATGTATTTTCTTAATAAAGGACTTAGTCAAGAGATTTAGTCAAGCTAATGTGTTATTTCCACATCAAGTTGAACTTAACAGATACCAAAGCCTTGACAGTATTAGACTTAGGGAAATTACCTTCCTTTCCCAGATTTCTTGGTAGCACACATCCTGCTAGAACTTGTGAAATAGCTGCCACCTCCTGTTGGATACAATCTTCAGAACGGACCACAAACCAGGGATGGAGAAATTAGCAAAATCCAGTGTCTGAAACCAGGGCAAATAAGGCACAATGCACCTCACAAATCCTCAGATATTCTGTAGCAGAGAAATGGGAATAAATGGGAATGATTCAGTTCTTCCAGAAATTATGTGCTTGTTTTTAAAAATTTTTTGAAAGCAGTCTATTAAAAATACATTAATGTTAAGTAATCAAAAATACATACATTTTTAAAGGAATACTTTAGTACAGATCATTATTTCAATTTCAGAATAATTCATTTGAGAAATGTTACTAATTAATGTAACATTCATTTTTAATTGCCCCAAAAGATTAAATGGATTAATCTCTCTTTTGCTACATAAGTTTAAATGAAGAGCTTTTAATGCCCTTGCTATTTATGAAAAGCTATTTTGTCAGTTTATTTTAGAAGAAAAACACGGTTCTTTTGTTTTCACAGGAAAAAGAATAAATTAAATCTGTGGTGAAGATGCCAACAGAACTGAGCAATGAATCTGGTTTTCATTAAGTGTAAATCTTACTCTCTTGCCCCATGATTAACAGGGAAAATTCTCAGGAAACAAACTGGGAAGAGGGGTGAAGAGAGTCCCTTACTACATTTTTGCCAAATACTACTGAATTCCATTCTCAGAAAAGTTGTTGGCGTTAAAACAGAGGCAAAAGAATTTAAAACCAGCATGTGGGAGCACTGGAATATACAGCATGTTACTCTGCTTAAAATTGTTTACAAAATTGGTGCACAAACCTTGATCCCACAGCAGTCCCTCTGGCCTTTCTGATTTCACAAGTAACTGGTAAATAACTGAGGAGGAAACAGAACTGGTGATCAGCCCACAAGGTTAAGAAAACAGAATTACCTTTGTCTATATTTCCCCTCCTTTCCTGTGATTAATTTCCAAGCTGCACTGTGGTATCTCCTCTAGAGTGTTCTGAAGAACACACACTTCCTGGATGGAGTAAGACATTCCTTGGAATTTGAGTTGTTTATCCAAGGAACCACGTGTGCACAAGCCAGTCTGGCTATGGAACCACCACACACACTTGGTTCTTTGCCAAAATGCTCGGGGCAGTCCGGGGCCAGGGCCTTACCCTGGCAGTGCTTGTGTTTGGAATTCAATCCCTTGGAGCGTGGCAGAGGTTTGACCCAACCCAAATACCTGCTGGCCATGGCACTGGCAAGCCCCGCTCCAGCTTTGTCCCTGCTGGGCCCCAGGTGTCGGTGCTGAGAAATTTTTAGCTCCGAAAATCTCAGCTCTCCAGTGTTTTGTGAGAACTCTTTCTTTCCCATATATGATAGTCTAAACAATGTTACTGTTTTGTAAACTCCTTGCACCTGCAAACTGTTTTTCTCTGATAGAGAATATTTCTGTTAGGAAAACAACTTTCTGCTACGTGCTAGAATCTTGGTCCTGCCTCTTAGGAGGTGGCTAACACAGAGCCAATAGCTATGTGACACCTAGCACGTTCACGATCTACCTTATAAAAACTCTTCCGAAAATTAGTAAAGTCACGGATGCTCCGTCATTTTCCATCTTGGAGTCAGTGTGTTTTTTCTACATGTCCATCTACAAACAGCAACACCCAGGGATCCTCAGTGCCTGTGAACCCAGCAGAACCCAGGCTGCACAAACCAGCTGGGCTCACAAGGTCTGTCTGACAGCCCTCCCAGGTGCTGAGTCCCGTGTTCCCAAATCACAGTCACTTGTTGTACTGAGTTAATTTACAGACAGCTGACTCAGCAGGTTGCTTAGAAAATAAACAAAGAAGCTGGTGTTTTAAAGCATTTTAAAATCATAGAAAACTTCATCTTCTACTTCCAGGGATCCATTTCCAGGCTTGCCTCAGCTCAGTGAGCATAGTGCCTTAGTCATAAATTGCTATTTGTAAAAATTAGAAACACATATAATTTTATTAGGCATTAAATTAACTACATAGAAAGAATGAGAAAACATTAGGTTGTCTCTGATTTTTTTTTCCTAATAGACAGTATTGCGTTTAAATGAACACTATAATTTTTAGACTTTAATTCAAACAAACCTAATTGTGCATGGATCAGTTTGAATATGATAAAAAGTAAACCATAGATCAATGGATTTAACATTTACTGCATTACTTAACTGAAGCAAACAAAACCATGATTTGATGGGCTGCTTTGCTTTATAAATAACAATATCCTAGTTGGAGTTGATGGGAGACTTTGCTAACAGTAAGCTTTACTGGTTTATGTATTTTTTAAGATCGTTTTAGGTCCTTGTTAATAAAAGAAACAATGGGGCTACAGACAGTTTAAATTTGCCATGGCAAATAAATGTCAGTTCTGTGTGTACTTGCAGTTAGATTAAATGTTAATAACTTACAGGGAAACAATACAAAATGTGTCCACTACTATTTAAAGCATCAGCACGAAACACTAGCATACCAAAATGGAATAATTAAATAAATTTGAAAGGCAGCAAGTTAATAGGTTGCTAATTCCACCATTTGCATGGTGATGTGAAAAGCAAAGAGTGAAGATGGCAGCAGCAGTTTATGGCACCTGCAAGCAAGGTCCAACACAAAAAGTCAGATGCTATTTATATCCACCTAAGATTTCAAAATATTTTTAATATGAAACTGGAAAAATCCAGATTTTGTGCTATCTCCACTAAATAAAAGTGTGAAATTCACATTGTTCTATGACAGTGTATTTTAGTCTTCCTTTATTCTCTGTCTTTTGAGTTTGATTAAAATGTACCTCCAAACAAGCAGAAGAACGGAGGGGAGGAGGTCATAGTCCTTACATGATATTATTTTCTCTTTTTTAACATTTTCTTCAACAAAAGATCCTGTCTATAACTGCCTGAAATAACCCTGTCTATTGAAAATTGCGCTAATTTTGTTTCCCAAGACAGAAAAGGACTAATAATTACATTTCCATTTTTTTAGGGCACAGCTTTATTTGATTAAACAATAGAACTGCTTTGTGAAGGTTTTCAGCCCCTGCATTTCATAATCTAGTGGAGAATTCAGAACCCTTTTCATTGAAACTGTTTATCAGCACCACCTTGTCTCCCCAGCCTGGCCCAAGCACTGGGCAGAGCAGAGAAGCCCTCAGCTCCCACACCACAGACCTGCCCCTGACCATCTTAAATACTCATGGCAAGATGTCAGCATTCACACGATTAGAATGAAACATCACTCTGGTACCATTCCAAATGAGATGGATTTCCAGGTGCTATTCCTCTCAGCTTCTTTGGAATGAGCCGCAGCCATCACTCCTAACTCATGACACAGTGTGCAAGCCACGTGGATCCTGCACATCAGCTGAACCAGCTGGCACAGCTGGATTAAACTTCTGTTCCTCTGGAGCATTCTGTACCAAGACACAAGGTAATCACATCAATACAGGCTATCCTGATATTCTGCTGGGGTGGATGCAGAGCCAGGTTGGATCAAAGGCTCCTGCTAAGCCTGCTGCTGGCAGGGGCAGATAGGGGACACTCTGTGGTATAGGAAGTGTAGGTAACACTTTGCTTGGATCTATCCCAGCACCTGGCAGGCTGTGCTTTGGGCAGGTTTTCATTCTTTGGCCTGCAGTACTGATGCTTCTTGAACGAAGATTCCTGGTTTCTTAGCAAACCCTGTCATGGCTTTTCACATTTCCAGACATGTTCACAGAGCAGGACTCAAACCTGCACTAGACATATGCTACTCCATCTACCAAGTGAACAACTTTTGGTCACCTTCTTGACTACTGAATAAGCTTATTAATCTGAAACCACCTGTAATATCCACATTAATCTCTCTTGTAAGTTCTCCAGCTTTTGTTTTGCTCACTCTCTCGCTCAGTAACAGTAATTCTTCCCTGGACAAACTGGAGTCATCCATCAATTTCTTTGTTCCTGCTCTTGTCCACAACTCCACACCCAGCCTCCTCAGATACTAGCATTGCTAGATTTCCACTGTATGATGACTAGTGTGATTTGGAGACAGACGCAAGTGCTGGACAAAGCCTAACAGACATTGGTAACACTCCAGCTTGGCCACCAGACACAAGCTTGTGGCCAGATACTGAACACAAAGGTTCATTTCACTTTTCTAAGAGTATTTATGCCAGATTTCTTTACCCAAAAATTGTTGTCCTCAATGTCCTTCTAGGCTTCTTTCCCGGGAGGAAGGAAGAAGTATTGTTTTTTTCTATCTTTTTTTTCCCCTCTCTATATCAAAGCAAAAAGCTCCTTTCCGCCCCCCTAACACAAGGCAATAAATCCTTTTGGCTGGTTCTCCTACTTAGTTCATGAAACACTCAAACTTAGCATATCCAACTGTTGGTCTTAGTCTTCAGTTTAGAAGCCCCTCTCAAGGAACTCAGATTTTCAGCCATTGCTTTCTGTTCTGCTGGAAGGTCCCTTCCTTCCCCAAAGCTGCGCTCACCAGCTGCAGGCTCCACGGATTTGTCTTCTAACCACACTCTTCTCCTCCCGTGCAGATACTACCAGTGCTGCAGAAGCCCTGTAAATGGCAGCAGCAGCCAACATAAATAATAAATAGCAAAACAAAAAACCCCAAAACATCCAGCTCATGGCCTGTTCCTTCCAGCCTGTTCCTGATGCCAGCATAACTCTCTTTGCCCGTACTTTTTGCAAGTTCTTATACCGAGCTATGTCAGGCATTTCACTGACCCACTGCACTCTGCACAGCTTTGTCAAGATGCTGGGATATATATCCCATGTTTGCTGAAGAGCTGTGGGTGTCATCTGTGAACTCCTACTTCACTTACATCAACAAGCCTAAGGAAGACAGACAGCATTCTGGACTCCTTGTGAAAAGGAGAAAGTCTGGATTCCTTGTAGATATCTACCTTTCTTCCACTTCTTTCTGAACTGGTTCTTTTCTTGTGTGACAAATTCTAACTGCTTTGGTAAGGTGTAATTATTTTTTTCCCAATAACCAAATTTCTTGACACAGATCTCAATCCCGTTACAGGCTCCTTCCCAGTATTTAGCTGGCTCACTCAGCTTAGTATCTGCAGCAACACTTACTCTGACAGTCAGAACCCCTGATTTTGAATTTGCAAACCCAATCCTGTCTAAAAAGCTTTATTACTTGTTTTTAAGGAATCTAGTGAGGATTCAAAAGCCCCACTGGAAGAGATATTACAGAAGACACATAATCAACTGCATTCACAAGATTATATTACCAGCACAGGCCCAGCAATGATTTTGGGTTCTCAAATCTCACTGGAGATGAGGCACCCCTTTGTCTCTGAGGGCCTGCATTGCAGCTTCTGAATGTAAGTAGGTGACTTCTTTCTCCTACTGCAGTGCACACCCAGCACTTCACCTGAGCACAGATTTAACGGGGAGACACTGAACAGTATTCAGGCAAACCTGGTCCCAGTCTCGGCAAGGAGTGATGCCCCTGGCTGGGAAGTGAGTTCACCTGCCCGAAGCTGCCAGGGTGACACCACCTGTGCCAGTGCACTGCTGTTCCTGTTCCTGGGCAGGCACATCCCCAAGGGACAATGGAGAATGAAAGCCACTTGTTCAGCCTCCCACGAATGTGCCTGAAGGGAAGTGGGATGGATCCCACACAGGGCGAGTTTGGGAATTATTACTGTGCCTTGGATCTGCACCAGACCCTGTTCTTCAGGCATTTCTCCACTAACCAGTACAGATTTAAGTTTAAACACCTACACACATTTTAATAAGGTCTATCCCAGGTCTAATTCTCTTTTCCTCTACATTTAACTCTCACTGACATTAATGAAAGCTGCATGTGTGGGTACACACAGAACTGACTTCAGGCAGTTTTACAGCTGGATTTTTTTCTTTTTAATGCAATTAGAAAAGCACATTGAAATGCTTCATCTGTGTGTTTGGAGAGAAATGCGTGATGGTGCCTAATTAATGCATAAAATTTACATTTAGAAAACTAGTACCCAGGCACCACAATAATCAAAATATTTGCAGAAATCCCAATAGAAAAAAAATTTATAAAAATGGTTTCCTGGCAACTGTTCACAAATCTCTTAGTTTGTTTGGGTTTGGGGTCTGGGGGGGATTTTTGGCTTGCTTGTTCTTTGAATCAGAGTTTTGGATACACTTCAGTTTATTAACAAAATAAAAAATTATCTGTAGCTGAGCGAACAACAACAATATTTGTCTTTTCAGAAGAAGCAGGCAAGCCTGGAGGTTGTAACTTTAAGTTACTCATTTTTTCCTTGTAAGAAGCCATCTGCACACAATGCACAATATTATCTCTGCCAAATAACTTCCTTTATCCCTTTTCTATTTGTGAGTGTATTTACTTAGGGCCTTGCTCTGCTGACTGTTACAAGTCCACAAAACTTTAAATCCCCACAACACAGTGGTGGCCACTCATGTGAGACAAGGTTTAACACAAGAGGGTTTTACACTATTTAGAATTGTTTGCCTTAATGCTACAGAGATGATCTGGCACACAACATGGAATCAGAGCTGTTACAAAGAGCCTTTAACACTGACATGAAGAATTAAGCTTTAGGACTAGAACAATCAGAGAAGGGAAACAAAGGGGAAGAATAAAGCCTCCTTAGAGGTAAGAAGAAAAAAGGATAAAATATTTAATTTCCCAAAATGGATGATGTGCTGTTAAGCACCACTTCCTGCTTCATGTCTGTTTGACTGAGTATTCATTTTGTTCTTCTGGAGAGACTTTAGTTTATTCAATACATTCTGCAGCCTCATGGCCAAGTCTTTTGCTGGAGCTGGCCCAGAAGGTCAGCTTTTTAAACAGGATGCTGAGCAGTCTTTAAAGGCTCCTAACCAATTCCAGCACTGGAATTGAAAGAGAAGGCAGAGATCTAGGTAGGAAAGAAAAAATTTTACTATAGTCACATTCCTAAATCCTAAGTTACAAACTCAATCTAAATATAGTGTTGTAGGGTCTGATGTTGAAAATGTTCCTAATTTCCTTACCGACTTGCTTTATAATTTAACATCACTTTGCCTCCAATACTTTCAGCTCTTCAAATATAGGGTTTATGTCATTGTTGTTTTCTTCAACACTAGGAAAAGACATCCTAAAGTCCAGTATTT
The DNA here is from genome assembly GCA_013399225.1 of Rhipidura dahli. Lineage (NCBI taxonomy): Eukaryota > Metazoa > Chordata > Aves > Passeriformes > Rhipiduridae > Rhipidura > Rhipidura dahli. Next base: position 165,339 of record VXAC01000146.1, read on the forward strand.
CATACAATCTCACAGTGAGTTCATCCACATCAAAGATGATCTTTGCAAAATGCCCCTGGCAGCCTTTCTTTCATTCCCAGAAAAGGTATATGGCATTTGGATATATTTTGGCTCACTTCCTGATGTCAGAGTAAGTTCTGTGGTTCACAGTTATGTTTTTGACAGTTATGAATGTTGATGTGCAACTCAGTGAAACAACAGATGAGGATTCCTACAAGGTTGTGTTTTCATGGTGGACTTTCACAGTATTTTCAGTTATGAAATCCAGTGAATTTATTATGAGATACTGGAAAATCAGAGTAACTTCTGATGACATTCAAACTGCCAGATTTGGACATCAAAGATGCTTGAGCACTTGCCACTCCTCACCTCTGCAAATCAAAGGGAGTATTTCTAAGAACAACTAAACCACCCAAACATTGCTTTGGTACTGTGGTAACACCGAATACCTTTTTAGAATCATCACAGAATCCTTAAGGTTGGAAAAGATCTTTCAGGTCATTGAGTCCAACCATCAATGAGCATCACCGTGTGCACCACAAAACCATGTCCCCAGGTGCCACATGAACACGTTTTTTGGCACACATCCAGGCATGGGGACTCCACCACTGCCCTGGGCAGCCCATGCAAATGCTTTACAACCCTCGTCCCAGGAAAAAAAATTCCCTAATATTCAAGCTGAGCCTCCCCTGGCCCAGCCTGAGGCCGTTTCCCCTTGTCCTGTCCCTGTTCCCTGGCAGCAGAGCCCGACCCCCCCGGCTGCCCCTCCTGTCAGGGAGCTGTGCAGAGCCACAAGGTTCCCCCTGAGCCTCCTTTGCTCCAGGCTGAGCCCCTTTCCCAGCTCCCTCAGCTGTTCCAGATAAGATTTGTGCTCCAGACCCTTTTACAGAGCTTTGGCTGTAAGAAACAACAACAAAATCAAAATCAAAAGCCAAGAAAATAAAATTTAAGAAACCCACAGACCCACAGCTGCACAAAAGCTACACCAAAATGTTCTCTGCATTTTAATATATACTTGGCAATTGTTCAGTAGCTAAGAAAATAGAATTTAAGAAACCCACAGACCCACAGCTGCACAAAAGCTACACCAAAATGTTCTCTGCATTTTAATGTATATTTGGCAATTGTTCAGTAGCTAAGTTTTGACACTTATTAGCCATTAAGCACAGACAGAGTGGACACCACAGTTTTCAAAGGATTCGGCTCTGGTGCTGTCCAGAGCCTGCAGCAGCCCCGGGTGAGATCTGCTGCTCTCGGATGCTGCTGGGCTGCAGCAGCTGCAGCCCTTGCCCTGCCACGCACGCTGAGAATCTCCAGACACCAGGGGCAGGGAGCCCTCAGGCATGGGAAACACTCAGCAGCCATTGCAGAAGCCCAAGGCAGGACTTGAAAGAAGTTCCCCACCATGGCCCAGCTCTGTCACACAAATCCCAGCGCTCACACGAGGTCAGTAATCCTCACAGCAGGCACTGCAGGCACTGTGCAGCTGACCTAGACTAATCTACTGTAGCCACTTGAAAAAGGTGCAAGATTTAAGAGTAATAAAAGAATTAAAATAAAAATAAATTTTAAAAACCCACTAGAATGCACCCCACAAAACAGACAAAAATCCTTTACTGTCATGAACATCAAACCATCCTGTGAGCTCAGAGGTACAGCAGAAATCTGAACTTGATTTTGTGCACCAAACCACTGCAGGATTTATCCAATTCACCATCTAGAATAGCAAAAAACAAAATTACCTACACTTCCCAAGGTATTTTATGGCTCATCCTCCATTTTTTTTTTTTTTAATGGCAGATCAGACTAAAAACCTACTATATTCTGGCTGTGAAGAGTCTGGCTTTGAGTGATTTAAACCTTGAGATCCATTTTAAGATTAATTCCATTAAAGGTATGAAGTTAATATATGAATAAAACAGAACTTACTTTATCATAATATACCACTGCATTTTGATCAAATGTTTGCAGAAAGAAGATGTTGAAATGCCCTTCCACACTACTTTAAACCTAATTTCAGAGAGCAGCAGCCTAGGACATAATGGGCGCTGTTACCAGTTCCGTGGTTGTCTTCAGAGCAATTGACCACCAAAGCCTGAGCTTAACCTTGGACAGAAATCTTTTCAGCAGCTCTGAAAAGTGGACAGAGATGTGTTTGGGCCTGGGTCACGTTCCTCTCAGAGTCCCCGCCACCAATTCCATACCGACAGCTGTTCCCACAGGAAAATCCACTTTGGGATCATTTTAAGAACAAACCCAGGCCTGTGTCAGCACGGGAGCGCCAGGAGGGGAGGCAGGGTTGATTCTGGCTGCCCTCAGTGGGGCAGGGCCCGGAGCCGTGCCCGTTCCCGAGCAGCAGCAGCAGCAGCAGCAGTGGTGGTGGTGTGGGGCAGCCGGTGCCCGACGTGCCCCACCGGTGCCGGGGGGCAAGGCCGCGGGGCCCGGCCGGGCTGGGGCTCCCCAACCGCCCCGGATGAGAACCGGAGCCCGGCAACTGCCAGAACGGCTGGAGGAGCCTGGCAGGTGAGTGGGGAAGGGGCAGCTCTCCCTGTGCCAGGCCCAGAGGAGGCCGGGGTGGGGCTGGGCTGTGCCCTGGGGATGGGTTCCCTTTGGGAACAACGGGGCATTCCTGGGGGGCTGTTCCCGAGCTGGCGGCAGCTTTGGTGCTGGCCATGGGGACAGGCCTGGCAGGGAACGGGGGACTCCTGGCCATCCCAGAGCACACCCACATGTCCTCCTGCCACAGTCACGCTGGAGGCTGTGGCACTAAGGAGGGAGCAGCTCTCATTCCATGCCCATGCTGGCTGGAGCGGGCATTGGTGGGGACAGCGATGGCAGCGGAACCCCAGAACGCTGTTTGGCCCAACAGTCGCCTTGGCGACAGAACCCCCCCGAGTGTGTTTGTCCCCCGCAAGCCCCAGGCTGCCCAAGCACCATGGCAGGTACAGCAGCAGGCTCCTGCTCCTCCTGGGGCTCCTGCCCTCCAGGTACCCCCAACCAGCTCTGCCTGACAGTATCTCACCCCATCCCCCCTCTCTGCTTCCCCCAACAGAGAGGTTCCCTCTCCACGTGACAGTGGTCAAGGTGCCTGGCGTGAGCTTCCCTGCCCTGGGAGCTGCCTGGGAGCTGCCCTCTGTCCCCAGGCTGCCACTGTCCTCTGGGCCTGTCCAGCTCCACACTGGCCCCCACCAGCTGGTCCCAGTCACCACCAGGCAGGGGGTCCCAGGGACCCTGGGGCAGGTGGTGCCACTTCCCCCTGTGGTGCATCTTCCCCAGCTAGTGCAGCTGCCCCTTGGGGCTGCCCTCTGTCCCCCTGCCTATGGCTGGGTGCAGCAGGTGGTGATGGGGACACTGCTGCCCCACCAGCCAAGAGCTGTGGTCCAGGAAGAGCCCCTTTACCCCTTAGACTCTAGTGTGTTCCACATCCATCACCAACCTGCCCTGGCTCTACCAGCGGGCACAACTACGATGGAGCCCGAAGGTGAGTTTTGGGGGGTGGCAAAGCCCACTCACAGGCAGACAAGCTGAGGAAAGCTTCAATCTCTTGGGGTTCTATTTTCAGAAGTGGAGACCACGGATCTGCCTGGGGAGGGACCAGCTGCCACCCCAGAGGCCATTCCTGAGCAGGCAGGGGACAGCACCAACAGCCAACTGTTTGCCTGGCCTGACACCACGGTGAGCAAGGACACCACCCTCGACAGCCCCAACAGCTCCACCTTGGATGCTCTCCTGGAAGAGCTCTCTGAGTACCTGGAGGACAGTGGCTGCCTTGACAAGCAAACAGAGTTGGCACAGCAAGAGGACAATGAGGACACCATCTTGGCCGCCAACGTCCCCAGCTTGACCGCCGAGGACCTCGATGAGTTCCTTGAATTCTGTGAATGCCTGCTGGAAGACGACCATCCCAAGAAGCCGGTTGTGGAGGCACAGCAAAGGAACAGCCAAGATGCCATCCCTACCATCCCCACCAACCTGACCTCCTCTGCCAGCCCACCCACTGCCCCCCAGCCTCGCTCGCCTGGCGTGGCCCAGATGGAGGAGGAGGCACTGCAGAGGCAGCCGCCGGGCATCGTCACTATCCGGGTGCACCCCAACATGGGAGAGCTGGCAGCAGCCAGGCCCAGAGCTCTGCGCCAGCCAGCACCCCCACGAGCCAAGAGACCTCCCCGCAGGACCATGGGCCAGCCAGCAAGAAAAAGACGGCGGCGGTGATGCAGCACCCAGACCAGAAAACACCCCGAGCCAGTGACCTACATCCAGAGCCCCAGCCCCAGCCCTCTCCTACAGACCTCATTCCCGTTCAGTCATTAAAGACTTGTTTTGCAGCTCCTCTCTCTGCCTGGGGTCATATTCACAGTGGGAGAGGGGTGATGCCTAAGGGCAACCTCTGCCCCCACTATGTGGGGCCAGCCTGGGCTGGGGATGGTGACAAAGAGGATGGCTATGGGGACATCGCTCCGGGCACTGGGCACCTCTGGGGGAAACCACATTGGTCAGAGTCCTCAGAGCAGCAAGCAGCAGGACAGGCTCCATGGAGTCACCCGGAGCAGGGAGTGCAGTGCTGGGCACATGCTGAGCTTCCCACTCGGTCTGGCTACCATGCCCTGGCAGGGAATGGATGCGATGAAACACTGTGGGATGGCTCTCCTGGGGATGTTGGAATGCCCCGAGTGCTGCCATAGGGATTTCTCATTTGCCACAGGGCAATTTCTCATCTCTAAAGGAACCAACCCTCTCTGCAGGGCATCTTGGATGTCTCTGTCACCCTGTCACTGTCTCCCCAGCCACTCCCCACAGTTGCTATACTGGGCAGGATGTTCTGTGGTACAGAATATCCCTCCAGCCATTCAGCTCACCTGTCCCAGCCATGCTCCCTCTCCCAGCTTCTTTAGGACTTACCTCCCTTTGACAGGGTCTCTGTGAGGGGTATTCAAGGCCAGGTTTGAATAGGGCTTGGAGCAGCCTAATCTGGTTGAAGGTGTCCCTGCCATGGCAGAGGGGTTGGAATGAGATGATCCTTAAGGTGCCTTCCATCCCAAACAATTCTGGGTTGTGTGGTAGGCAGGGTGAGAGAGGAAACAGTTTGAGACAGCTTCAGAAGCAAAATCTTCTGTTGGCCTGTATTCTGTCAACCCGTTTTGCAAAAAACAAGAAATCTAAATTAAAGGGAGATACCAAGCAGGCAAGAATCATTTGCTGTAGCCAAAGGAAGTTGAATCTATCAGTCCATGTGGCTTAAAAGAACTGTTTCAAGAAATTTACTATCTGCTATACCTTAGAGGCAGGTAGAAGAAGTACAGACAAAAGTAAACCATATTCCTACCACTGCATAAATCCAGATTTTGTTTAGAGTGGTTACTGAGGTGCATGTTCATTCATTAATTCGTAAACAACATTTCTTGCAATAGGAACGCAAAATAATCATATTGCTACTGAGAAGAAAGAAAACCTACTGCTGTTTTAGTTGGAAGGGACCTGCAAGTGATCATTTAGCCCAGCTTGACCTGCTCTGGTCATTTCAAGTTAAACTGTGTTCCTAAGGCATCATCCAAATGCTTCATGCATGCTGTTGGAAAATAGGGGGTTTTTTCAAGCAGGGAAAAATGTTCTTCTTGCATTGACCATTGCCCTCTTCCTCAGTTCCTTCTATTGAGACATTCTGAAACCAAAGAAAAAGGATTCCAAGTCCCTCTCCCAAAGATGACATTTATTCTTGCAGTGACTGGGAGGGAGCACATGTTAGAGTAAGGGAAAATAAGGTAGGAAGCTGCAAGCTCTTACCAGACAACTAATTATCCTTTTAAGTCATCACATTTATAACAGAAACCAACTGTCCACAAAGACCACACAGCCTTTAAACAGCAGCACACTGCTGAAAAAGGCCATGAGCATCAGATACCACCTCTGCTGTCCAGCTGGACATTGTGCTTCCTTTTAACTTACCTGATGCACTGCAGGAAAGTTCCTGAGGCACTGCAGGAAAGTTCCTGAGGCAACCACAGTCACTGCACAACACCCAGATGACCTCCCACCCAGAAAGCCTACATCCCAAGAGGCTTACAGGCCACCGGATTTACAGGCTGCTGTTAAAGAGCAGAAGTCCAACATCCACAGCAAACTAGTTCTGATGTATGGTTTTCAAAGGAACTGCTGGAAATTTGCCTGGCAATGCAGTAGTGAGAAAGATTCTCTGGCAAATGTTCATCTATGATTGGATAGCATATCCTGAAAAAGCACCTATATTTCCTTAGAAAGACTATCAGCACCAAATTTTATCTATTTTCACAAGAAAAGTCTCAAATCTAAAACAGTCCTTCAGAACTGAGACATTGTAAAGGGTTTTTAAAATTTTTTATACCTCTGCATAAGAGCACATTTTTCCCATTATAATAGCACTAAAAGATCTAGAGCAAATTTGCACACTATAGGAACACTACTCTCCCTCTCAAGAGTACAGTAGTACACAGTACACACTATCTTTTTCAACCTGCCTTGTCTCTTCCCTTCTCCCAAAACCACAAATCACTTACCAAAACACAGCTTTGTCCCTAAAGTGCATCTACCAAACTCACGATGACATCTGTTTCACTACTCTGTTGCCTTCCACATAGAAAGCATTCAGATATTTTTAGACGTTTATACTGCCTCTGATGAGAAGTTCATTCTTTGTCTGTCTTTCCTAATGAGAGGGGGAAAAAGACAAAAAAAAAAAAAAAAAAAAAGGGAGTGTACTTTAGAGAAGTTTTGGGTGTGCAAATGCCAACTGACTGTGACAAACATCTGTCCCTACAGCGCTAACAAGACCAGAGAAGCTCAGGTGAAACTCAAAGAATCAGAAGTTTTCCAGGGAACAGAACAGGAGTAACAGTAATTCCAATGAAACCTGCTGAAAGCTGTGCACATTCTATAGACTTTTATTACAAATATCTCTGAGTGACCTCAGTGGACCAGATGTGCTGGAGTGAGCATCAGGACCCTGAGAAAAAAACATGCCTTCTTACAGTATTTGCTTTTACAGCTGTCCTTCCCCAGCAGCACAGAAACTAACGCTGTCAGGCATAAAAGAAAATGTGCTGAGTGATAAAATATTATCACATAGCACAGATGCCTCCAAAGGTTTCTATTTCTATTAACATCTGCATGCTCACTCTTATATAAAATCCTATAATAATGAAAATATTCATTTTCCATTGTTATTGTCTAGTTTCATCACCATCATTCTTAGTGCCATCTATGGGTAGGAAAGGCAGATTCTGTTCCTAAGTGCATTCACCTCATCCCTAATAAAATTCAATTCTGTCTTCATTAAAATTACGTAAGTGTATAGGAGGTCAAGACATGGTGAGCTCCAATTGTTTCCTGAATGAAAACTAATTTTCCAGTTATTGTTCAAAATAAATTATACAGAAGTATAATCAAAGTTAATTGAAGAACACTGCACGGTTTGAGCTCATTAAAATCCTCACAAATGCCAACAGGAAACATACTGTTTGGTACTTTCAGGAAAACAGTGACTTCTTTTACCTTGAAAAAGGCTATTAATCCAAGTGAAAGTTCCTCAAAGTTAAATTAATAATACTCACAGCAGCTTCTATGGTCCATGGAGGTAGCACATGGATTAATGCCCCTCCTTGGAACACGGTGATAATCAAACCTGTTGCCAAAATTAGTTCTGCATTTCACAGAGAGCTTTGGTCACAGCCAGGTCTCCAGGAGCTGCAGTGTTCGGGGGTGCGGGCATCACGTGTGGGTCATGCCACCACAGGAGGTCCCCTGAGCACCCCTCACAACACTCTCCCACCAACACCTGCAAACCAAGAGCTTCTGGTTCCATCAAAGCAGCTCATTGGCAAGGCAAGCAACATATTAAAATGGCAATTTTCAACTGCAAACCCACCTCAACCCTCAGAAATTTCTTCCTTTGTTACCTTCTCTTCAAATCCTTTGTATCGTAGCAATGAATTACACCTGGCCTGAATCTGTAGCAGTTTAATCTCCTGTGATGTTGTCTGTGAGATTAAACACACCTCTCTTCTCCCTGACATCACTTAGCTACCTGGTTACATAAAGGCTGTGACCTCGGGGACGACAAGGAGTCCTTCAAAATGAGCTCCTGGGAAATGGAATGCAGGTTTGGCATTCCATGTATTTCACCATTTACTTCCTTACCAATTTACAGGATTATCCCAGTACTACCAAAAGTGAGCACAGGGAACACGGTCACAGAATCTCAAAAGTGAGCACAGCAGAGCACCACAAACTGTTCAGACTTCCTTTTGTAATGCAAATATGAACCAATGAGCCAAGGTCTGACCACCACCTACTGCTTAAGCGTTATTGCACCTCCCTAGAGCTGGGCTTTAGAGGTGATGAATGCTTCCAAAGTGCTTTAACTGCCACCACCAATTTCCAGCAGGCCCACGTGGCTCCAAGCAGAATGATCCCAGTAAAAAGACTCATCACAACCTACCCAACTTCACCCAAGTTCCTCCAGCTTTACCAGGTCCTGGCATTCTGCAGGTGTTCCCACTCAGTGACTATTCCAAATAAAACAAGAGGTTTCACAATACAGTGACCAGAGCTCACCTATGGTGACATGTCACAATTGAAGATCGATTCAACCTGGTTTCTGAGCCCTAAAACTGCCACTTTCTAAAACAGTGTACCAGAATATAGAAGGAAAACTAAAAGATAAACAAAAAAAATGTGGTTTCCTTTACAAATACCAAAGTAAAGAAACCTTGTCTTGGAGTGGTCTCTCTTTGAAAGGCTTGTTCTAGAAGAATCCTTTTCATAATAAATATGTCATATATAAAACATTGCTCTTGCTGAAGAGCCAATACTTCAAGCCTCTTACCCCCTGCAGTTACCTCCAGCAGTATAATTAATACTTAATCATGGCTGTGGTATTCATAGGCAATGACGCCTGGTGTGCCTTTGCTGAGATAAAAATAAATTATCTTTTCTCTCTTTCTACATGAAGATCTGCTCTTCCAAATTATTAGGAATTTGAATAACTACACTGAACCCAAATACAGATATTTGCAAAAGTGGGCCCTCATTGGTATTGATTTTTCTTCACCAACAGGAAATAAAGCCAAGGAAGCAGTGAAGTCTGTTTTATGGAACACCTGAAATAAATACGTAATTAAAAGAAAATCAAGTATTCCATACAGCAGCAGTTGTCACTGTCAGCTCTGTTACTCAGTACAAACCATATTGATTAGCTGCCTTTTACAAACATCTCCAAATTAACATTAAAATTAGCTCATTGCACTAACTCACAGGAAAAAGGTGCTCTTTGCTTATCTTGCAGTTTGAGCACTACCACACAACACCCAAATATGGAAGATCCTTGAAAGCAAAATGCTTCCTGAACCAGATGGCTGCAGCGACACAGGACACAACGTGGGGTCAGTGCAAACCCAAAACTGCCTGGCAAAGGAAGGCTTCAGTCAGGTGCAGGATTTTCTTTCCTCTGCTGCCTCTCTCACAAGGCTCTCCAGAGGGTATTTCACCTGCCCCAGCCCCGGAGGAAGGCTTTCTCTGTGGGGAACACCAGTGTCATCCCACCTGGCTAGAGAAATAACTCTGCTCACCAGGATAAACGGCGGTTTCTGTTTGTTGGTGCTGAAACAGGACACCAGATTTCTTTACGAGAGGGCACAGATGACACAATTCCCAGCTGATGAAGGGCAAGGGATACCAAGAAAAATTACTGAGCACCACAGTGAAGAAAACTGACCCTCACTTAATGACCGAGTTTGGGTTGGGGCGGGCAGTGGGTAGGAAAAAAGAAAAGAAATAAGATCTTTAATAGTTCTCCAGGAGTGTTTGTCATACAAGAACAAGGAGAGATTGGCATACTATTGAAATATAAGTAGTCAGAAAAAAATATATGGAAAAAAACCCCTCTTAGAAACGCTTTGCAGTGTAATTTGGTCTCACAGCGGTGAATTTAAAAGTGAGTGTTTGTTAAATATAAGTGCATGATTTCTGAATTCAAGTAAAAGCCTTTTCTCTACAGTGCCACTTTAATCCTTTTTGGTTTCCATAATTCTCTGCCATACCTAGCAGTATTTCTCTCAAGTCCTGATGAAACTCAGATAACGCTCCAATCACAGAGCCCACTGCATAAGGCCATGCTGAATATTCTGCATTTCAGGAGTATTTTGACAGCAGACCAAAGTACTTTTCTAAGGCCAGTTACAGCATGGCTGGTAATTTTGAGTCTGAAATACTGAAGGGACACATGAAGAAAACCTTCAATTCCATGGCAATTAACTGTATTTTGCATTAAACCCTGCAAATTAAGTCATGATTACCTTTCACAGGAAAATAATGCCAGCCAAGAACAAAAACAGTGAATTCAAGGAGCTCTTTTTGCGATACCTGGGGCTCTTGTTCTTAAAAAAAAAAAATTAATTGGGTTTTTTTTTCCAAATTAATTCTCCTACATTATGAAATCAGAATAATTTATCTATCTATTTATATTATAAGAAAACAGACAGGTTAGCCTAATCACAAGGGGACCTGTACAATTCTATGTTAGTGAACAAGTGCCCAGACAATACCTGGGCCTTTTTTAATGCCTTTCTTCCTTTACCCAAAATACAGAAAAATCAAATGGATGAACAATGGCTCCACACAGGTCATTGCATTTAATTTCATCTAGGTGTAGTATTTCAAAGATTTTTAAAAAGTCAGCAAGCTCATGTCCTTGTAGCAAGCTTTGTTACTAGAGGTTTATGGTTGTTTAAATCTTGAAAAGTAGGATTTCTTCTACAACTAATAAATCAGTGTTGATTCAGCACAAAACAAGTTCATACAGTCATTCTTTGAAAGCATTTTGGCAACTCTGTTAATAAGAACATGTGTGTTAATTCCAGTACTTAGTCTTTTAAAATAATGGCCTAATTTATGCTGGGTTTGCCTTTGAAATATTCATGACATCTTTCTTGTATGTTTTTCAACTAGTAATGAGAGCAACTATCAGGCCTATTTTTTCTTCCTGTGCTTGTTGTTTGTTTTGCTTTGGGGTTCATTTTATGTCTTGGTTTTGGTTTTTTAATTGTTGTTAAAAATTAACATGGAACCTGTCTTTCATCAGTTGGTCAGGTCTTTGAGTTTTATGGAATTTTTTCAACAGTACAAAGCTAAACTATTTCATTTATTAGCATTCATAGATTCATGTTTGTAGTCTCATCAATAAATCCATGTTTTGCAAGTCTTCAAGTATTTACACATTTTATTTTCCCCAGTACTTTAAAGACCCCTTTGTCTTGCCAACAGTCTTTATTTTCTTGTAAATAGATTGCATAAAAGATCTATATCTCAAATCATTACATAGTATCTCAAATATTCTGAAAGGATATTAATTGTATCTCTCCTAAGCTCTTAACATTAACATCCTGTTTCCCTGAGCAGTGCGACAGTATAAAATGACAGGATGAAGACCTTATCCTCTGTAAAGTTTCTGACTAGCATTAACCACTGAAAAGTTGATGTGGGATGTAAAATACATAGCATCAATCCTAAAAAACCCCCATGAAATAGAAAAAAGTTCATATTTTGTTGTAGAGAGATATCGCTGTTAAAAAAAACAGGAAAAAATGTTTGTGGTTGGTACCAAATGTATTCATTTCTCTTTTCTACTGCCTTTCATTTTCTCATTGATCAGAGACACTGTGCCAGCAAAGTCATATTTAACACTGAAATATCATTCTGCCATTAAAGTTTAGGCACCACATTGGCTAGAAAATCATCTGTGTGTTTGCTTCAGGGGTGCTGCTTGCTCAGTAGGCGATGAGTTTTCGTGGAATGCCTTTAGTTCCTTCCCTGTTTGTGGCACTGTGTGAACACAGCCCCCCTCCTGTCCCAGGCAGCCTTCACCAGATCTTGTCCTGCAGTAGCCTTTGCACATCTGCTGCCCAAGCAGCACACCCCAGCTCAGAATCTCCTGCTTTTCCCAGATTAACAGCCCAGTGCAAGCTCACTGCCCACGTTCTCCTGGCTGCTGCCTCCCGGGAGCCCTGACTGGCAGCAGCGGCACTGGGCAGTGTCTGCTCACAGCTGTGCTTGCCACCCTCCACTGGGCAGTGCCTGTGCTCCCAGGACAGCCGGCCTTTCCCGCTGTAACAGTGAGAAACTAAACCCCAGCACGATTCTCCCCTCAGCCCCTTCTCACTCCCACCAAGCTTTGTCCACCCCACCTCCACTTACAGCAGCCAGGTGGGCTCCCAGCCCTGGTGGGCATCTCTAAGGCTTATATGGAGAATACATCTGTGTTCCTCCTGCTGCCATTTCCAGCCTCTGCTCCTGCTCCTTTTTGTTCCATCTCTCCTCAGAGGTGCAATCAAGCAGACCTTTTTGCTTGAAAATCCCTTGACTCTTCCCCAGAGCCTTCCCTTCTGAATTTCAGCCTGATCCTTCCCGTCCTGCATAATCCCTCACTTCCACAGGCACCGACTCCCAAGTCAGCTTGCTGTAGCCTCTAGAGTGACCCCAACAAGGTAAGTAAATAACAGAGAGGCTTATTCTGCAAACACTTTTGTCCTTTCTTCACCTGTGACCCAGGGTACCACTGAAAGCTTTACAAAAACCCAGGAAGAAACAGGCAGGCACCTGAATTGTTAAATAAAACAACTCCTCTGCTTTAATTAAAACCACCAAGATTAAAACCACATATTCCCTGGACAGACTGAAGCAACCTGGATGAGGTTCCTTTTAGCTCTGTGCATATAAAAGCTCTAAAGAAATGAGATACTTTTTGTCAAGTTCACTGCAAAAAATCATTGACTCAAGTGGGAAATGGCATGGCTGAAGGACACCTTTCCTCACCCATTTTCCCACTGCTATGTCCTACACAGGCCTGTATTCCACCCAAGGAGACCTTAGGATACTACAGATCAGTCATTAATTTCTAAAAAAAATTATATAGGAGCATTCTGAGTGGGTGGAAATTTGGGAGGTTAAGCAGGTATAGATTTGTAGAGTTAACTTGTGACCCCATTCATGTCAATGAAAATTTCCCACTGCTTAAAATGAGAAACTGCTTCATGCATAGGATCTGTGACTTTGGGTCTTTCTGTCTGCAGCATATCTATCTGGCTATTTACTACTCTGTTATTTTCCCTGAGCTGTGGTGAGAACTGATGCAGTTGGCACATTGGGAAGCAACTGCATGGGGAGAAGGGCTCACAGGAAATTAAACCCACTCATTCCAGCTCCTCAGAAGTATGAGAAAACTGCTGAATGATGGAATAGATTTGCCCAAGGTGGCCTTTCTTTCCTCCCTAGTACTGGGATTATGGTCACTTATTCTCACAGAGGCTGTATCTGTATGTACAGAACCTGCTGTGATGTGTTTGTATTTCAAGCTGGGAGTCAACTATTCCACCTCCACATGTGTCACCCACATGACATGCTCAATTTCTGAGCCACAGATTAACTGTGCCAAATGACACAGAGAACTGGGGAGCCAGAAGCTCTCAGATGCCTCCCTTGGACCCCCCCTGACCTTCTCAGAGTAGCCAGTTCTTGTGGCTGAGAGAAAATAAGGTTTGCATCTCCTTGTGAATTCCACTGAAAATTAGGAGGTAAGTGCATAAAAAGAAAGCACAAGACTGGCTAAAATTGAACCCTGCTAACCAAATTAAGATTTGAACTAAAGCCACAGCCAACTAATGAATTAACAGTAACATGGAATGGAGTTTGCATTTGAACAGGTCAACAGGCAGCGAGTAAAATGGAAATTGTGAGGGACCTGGCATTTGAAAACACCTGCTGAAGAAAATAATGGAGCTCTTTCCTCTGAGGCAGAGGCCAGCTCCTTCAGGCTGTGACAGCTTTGAGGTCGCTGGTCCTTTCTGCTGTTTGGGTTTGGAGCTGGGTTTTGGAGCAGGGCTTAAGGCTCCTCTGATGCAGACAGAGCTGGCTAATGTAGAGTGACACAGGATGATTTATAACAAAATATTTTCTGCCAATCTACACAACTACCTTCCCTTCAGCTTCAGAAAAATCTTCAGATAAACAGAAAGAGTGATGGTAGAATCCCAGAATGGTTTTGGTTGGAAAGGACCTTAAAGGCCATCCAGTCCCATCCCCTGCCATGAGCACAAACACCTTCCTCCAGACCAGGCTGCTCCAAGCCCGATCCAGTCTGGCCTTGGCCACTGCCAGGGATCCAGGGGCAGCCACAGCTGCTCTGGGCACCCTGTGCCAGGGCCTCACCATTCCCCTGAGGAGCCATCAAAAGGACAACAGAAGGTAATTTGGAAAGAAAGACGAGCTCTTAGTCTTGCACCATTCCCAGAGTGCCAAAGGCAGAAGCCCAGCTCAGGTGACCAGGTGACATCACTGCAGATAAGCACCTTTATCCTCATGAGCCTCTTCAGCCCTCAGATAACCAGCTCTGTGTGCTTTGTGCAAGGGGAAGCTGCTGTCCCTCTGACGAGAGAGAGGGAGCTCTGCTCTCCCCAGGGAATGATTAATTTTGCTCCCTGTTGAAACAGCCCTCTCTTCTTAGGAAAGAGAAGGAGTTTATGAAGACCTGTTTCCCTAGGCTAGAAGCAGGCATGGCTTCCAAGCACAGAACAGCATGAAGGAGCACTTCAGAGACAGAGCATCAATATCCTTCCTGTGAAAAGCCAACACCAGTGCAGGTAACCGTGCTCCTCGTGTCCTGTCACTGGGCTTTGGACTTGTTCAGGGATCTCAGGAGTCCTTCTTGCTTATGTTTTCCCCTGCAAACATTCACAGAGTATTGCCTGAATGTTCTGGTATTCATTTTACTGGCAGAAATTTCTCTAACTCAATGAAAGAATCTAAATACTTGGGAATTCAGGTATTTATAGCACTGTTAATGTAAAACTTCAAGAAAGTTAAAACATTAAAGAAAACATTAGTTGTTTGTCCAAGAAAACAGTAAGTTTAAGCAAAAACTGCCAGTCAAAACAAGTCTGAAATATATTTAAAATTAAGCATTGACACCTTCAAGTCACATTTTGAAAAGCAATACATTATTTGCCTTCTAGCACCTCCATCTTTACATGCATGCTATTGAGACATCTTTTCCTGCTATTAAGTTTTTTTCAATCAATGATGTCCTGAAGTACTTTTAATTAAGATCTACTTTTCTGCTAGTGACAGGATTCCAGGAAGTGGAGCATTAAGAGAAATAGTCTAAGACCTGTACTAAAATAATAAAAGTGGACAATAATGAAATTTCTGGTTTATTTGGCTGTCTTCCATCTACCTCACTTCCCCAGCACTGATTTTTCCAAGTTTTCAATTCTGGTTTTATTAGAATATTTTTGAAAATTTTGATCCATTTGATTCATTTGATCTCTTATATTTTCAAGGAATGTTATCTAATATTGGTACAACTATTCAAATAAACAACTCCTGCCAGCAAGCATCCAGAATTTCAGCATAACTTCTGATTAGAATTCATGAAGTCTTTAAATAATAACATTTAAAGTTAAGCACAGGGCAGGGTTCTTGCTCACAAAAATATTTACTAGGAGAGTGATTCAGAGCAAAGAAATCATAGTACAGGACAGCTACTTAATATTTAGTAAACTTCATGATTAGACAAGGAAGCTTACAGAGTTCCAGCTGTCAATGACCATAAAAACTGCTACATAATTGTTTTATAAAGGTAGTGTAGAAATTCTTTCTGGCAAATTCTTAGCATGGCAGACACCTTCTTGTACTAAATATTCACTGCACAGGGATACATTTTCTCTGACAATTTCCTTTCTCCCTTGAACATGGCACAGAAAAAGAAGCCTTTGCTAAAAACTAACCTCTACAGGACACCTTTCTAGCCATTCCACACCACCTAATGTTTAACCTTCCAGTGCCAGCTCCCTGCTCAGAAGAACCTGAGGCCTGTTCCCACTCCCTGGCTCTGGGATTTGCTGTGAAACCTCATAAGCTCCTTTCATGTGATTTCTGAAAGCGTTCCCATGTCGCAGCTCTGTCCCTGCAGCATCCCCACACTCTGTCCCTGTGACATCCCCACACTCTGTCCCTGTGACATCCCCACACTCTGTCTCTGTGACATCCCCACACTCTGTCTCTGCAGCATCCCCACACTCTGTCCCTGTGACATCCCCACACTCTGTCCCTGTGACATCCCCACACTCTGTCTCTGTGACATCCCCACACTCTGTCTCTGCAGCATCCCCACACTCTGTCCCTGTGACATCCCCACACTCTGCCCCGGGCAGGGCTGCTGGAAACACCCATTTGTTCCTGTGACAAACTGCAGTGGGACTTTTCCATCACTGTCTTCATTTCCCCCACAGTGGAGAGAGATGAACAACAACTCCCACGTGCCTGTGAGCTGCAAACTCTGTAGTTTGAGAGCACCTGCCAAGTCCTCCACCACAGATCAGGAGAATACGGTGCCACCCTTCAGAGCACCTGCTGCAAAGAGAGGCCTGCTCACTGGTCCTCTTCTCCATCTCCTTCTTAAATACAGAGCCCTTCCAGGGCACACAGAGCAGGAATCCCAGCTCGGCTCACAGCTGCCACCAGAGATGGGAGAGGTGCTGTTCACTGCAAGAGTTGAAGTTTTGCATGCAGTCCTCACTCAGTGATCTGCAGGCGCCATTCCAGTGATGAACATTTCCATATCATTCCCAGAGTGGAACTGACCTTTGCTGAATACCAAATACAAACACAGGGACAACAACAGAACTGCTATCACATGTTCTCTTGTTGCCCAGTTTTTCAGTATGCAGTCCACTTTGGGAACCTGCCACTGCTTTGACAGCTCATGTCCTGTTTATCTTCATTTTCTAATTTTGCAATCTAGTGACTGCTATCCAGAGGACAAGTACTTTCTGACTGTAATGACAAGAGAGACACTGGGAAAGCGGGCCAGGGTTATGAGCAACTCTTGCAAAATGCCAGTGCAGGGCAGGCTCCTCCTGTGCTGCCAGGCTCCATGTGGTGCCTGCACACTCCTGGTTTGTCCACAGACTACAAGTGGCAATAAGCTACAGGGTGCAGACTTCTTCCTAGAAGACAAAAAGCACTGCCTGGAAACAGAAGGTCAGGAAAAGTAAAGGGAATTACTAAGATGCCTTTAAACCAATGCTTAAAGGTGAACAACATGGTACTGTGGTAAGCAATGAAACTAAAAGACTTTCCCTTAAAAAAAATAATCTCAGCTCTCATGTTTTAGCTCTGTGTTGGTTTTGCACAGCCTGGTTTTTAGTAGTGGAGGGGCCACAGAAGTGGCTTCTGTGAGAAGCTGCTGGAAGCTTCCACCATGTCCAGCAGAGCCCATCCCTGATGGCTCGGAAGATGGAAATCCTGCTGGCCAAAGCTGGGCCAGTTAAAGAGGTTGGCAATGCCTCTGTGAAAAGAGATTTGAGAAGAAAATCAAAACAAAATGGGGGCACAGGTTTTTTCTAGCCAGAGAAGAGGAGGAGGTGAGAACATGTGAGGGAAACAACCTGGAGACACCAAGTGCAGTGGAGAAGGCAGGGGAGGAGCTGCTCCAGGCACTGGAGCTGAGATTCCTCTGCAGGCTGTGGTGAGAACAT
>VXAC01000146.1:183181-200251 GCA_013399225.1 Rhipidura dahli
TGCAGAGATCCACCCACAGCCCCTTGGGGAGATGTCTGTGCCGCAGTGGGTGGATGCCTGGAGGAGGCTGTGATCCAGTGGGAGACCCAGTGGAGAGAGAGGGCCCTGCTCCCAGCCTGGAGCAGCCTGGCCCTGGAGGACTGCAGCCCGTGGAAGGGTGACCCACAGCGCAGCAGTTTTGGGAGGACTGCTGCTCGGGAGAGTGGGCCCACGCCAGAGAAGTTTGTGGAGAGCTGTCTCCCGTGGGAGGGACCCTGTGGTGCAGCAGGGGAAGGACTCCTCTCCCTGAGCAGCAGAAGAAAACCTCGGGTGATGAACTGACCAAACCCCCACGCCCATCTCCCTGCACTGCTGGTGGGAAGGAGTGAGGGGCTGGAGGGAAAAAGGTGTTTTAAGGGCTTATTTTACTTCTCATTATCCTCCTCTGATTTTGTTAGTGATAAATTAACTTTGTGCCTCTAAGCTGAGCCTGTTTTGCCCTTGGAGTGTTTCCTCCCGGTCCTTATCTCAACTCATGAACCCTTTGTTAAATTTTCTCTCCTCTGCCCGGCTGTGGCAGGGGAGGGTGGGTGAGTGCCTTTTGTGGGTGCCTGGCATTGGGCCAGTGTCAAACCACAACAACCCCAAAGCTCTCAGAGCAAGCGTTGCATGGCACTGAAGGGTTTCCCCCAGCTAGGGAGCTGTCAGGAGGGTGAGCACTGAGAAGTCCAGGCTGGGAGGTCCAGGCTGTGCCACACAGGGTGAGTAGCACAGGGAGTGACACAGCCTGCTGAGAACACCACATTGTCAGCTATGGGAGAGGGCTGGGCACACCTGCACCACAGTCCTGCAACACTGAGTGAGTGTGGGAAGAAGGAGCAGAAGAAATTCATCACAGAGAATTGTTATGTCATGCATAAAGGCAATCCTAAATCTATGTATGTGATGGCAGGTTCTGAGCCTGCTGAGACACGGGGATCAGAATATGCCATATATGCTGCTCCATGAGAACCTGAGCATGGTGCTCTGTAAAGGTCAGAAGAGGGAATTGAATGCTCCAAGTTATTAGGAAAGGGGCAGAACAGAACAGGGAAGACATCCCAATTCCCCACATCAATATGCAGTGCACCTTCACCATGAGTGCTGTTTGCAATTCCAAAGCACCTATCTGCAACATACCATGGATTTGGAAAGAGCAAGGGGCAAACAAGTCTGATCAAAGGCATGGAATGGATTTTGTGAGAAGGATAACTGAACAGAAAAACTTTTCCATCTGGAGAAGAAGCTGACCAATGGGATATATGATAACAATTTTAATATAACCAACATAAGTGCTCACTCTCTTTTTAAACAGTGAAACATTATACAATAGAAACACATTTTTAAACCACAGGATTAAAACACAAGGAAAATTTCTCTATGCTGTACACAGTGAAGTTGCAAAGCTCTTCACCACAGCATGCTGTGGCTGTCAAAAACTGACAGGGCTTCAAAATATATCCTTCAAATTAAAGGAAGGAAAACCACTTGAGGTCTATTGAGTAAAGAGACACAATATTTGGTTCAGAAGTGCCTGAAGCACACGTTTTCAGGAGGTAATCCAGGATCTTAAGGAATGATCACTACGTGGCTTCTACTCTGCTTCGCCTGTGTTGAAAAGAGCATAACAGGCTACAGACCTTTGGCTTAAGCCAGCAGAGAGGTGTGAACATTCTAGTAATGATTTAAACATCTTTCAAAAGCCAGTAAAAACCCATGCAGGTCTAGTGGGTTTGGCTTTCTACATCAATCTTTTCTTATTCTCTGCATGTAGACCAAAGACCTCTGCTTCTGATCTCAGGGCCTGGCCCCTGGCAGCACATGCAAGAATCAAATAGTGTTGTGGGTCATCTTTCTCATCAGGGGAGTCACTGCAGTTCAGAACCTGTGTGATAATTTGGATTATTTTGAACTTTGTTTTCCTTTGGTCTCCATCTCTTTTTCCACCTTCTAAAAGAGGTGTCTATACTGCAGGTAAGACATGACTTGAAAGGAAGGGAGAACTCCAGTCTGTGAGTCAGACAATCCCCATCCCTTTCAAGTATCATATAAATTGGGTTTTTTTGTGAAAGGCTCCAGAGGACTCCAAGCTGCTGCTGCACTGCCAGGTGAGATGACAGCACCTGCTGACAGCCATCCAGTGGATCACACTGGATGTGGCAGAACACTTGGATGTCAGGGAACAGCACTCCCCCTCCTCTGCTTTGCTTTCCCACAGCAATTTGTGTGGGCTCTCACTGCAGCTTCAGAGTGTGAGACACAAATGTTGTGCCTTTCAGCAGCATCAGCAGGGACCTTCCACACATTAAATAGGAGAAAGAATTTATAGGCCTCTCTACACTCCTGGGCACCAGCACTCCTGGGGGTACCTTGCACATACAAAAACCTCTCTTTGAAGTAGGAACGTGCTGAAATGTTGAATAACTGAACCAGAGATGAGAATGTGAAATCTGCAGCCACAGCTGCACCCTGAGAGGGCTTCATGTCCTTCACTTGATGCTTGAAGCTGTAGGTTTACAATTAATTAAAGAGCTGGTTTAACCCAGAAAGGAAGGAATGGGAGAAGTTGAACTGAAAATGACATTCCTTGGGGTGATAAAATTTCCTCTCAATCTGCTTAACTGCTCCGTTTCTTACTGCAAAACATGGTGCAATAAATCTGTTTAATTTTTTAATCTTTTTAATGGTGAAAGCTTATTGAAAACTACACTCACCACGCTGGTGACACAAGACTGGGGTGCCACCTCACTTTTGCATCATAAGGTGAGAAAACAAAGATCAGGATAGTTTCTCCCAAGGAACCCAACTTTTGAAGCCATCAAATGTGGAGAAAGCAGGAAGAGAATTAAGATCTCTCCCAGCCAGTGTGAGGTCCAGGGGTAGAACTCAAGCTTTCCCACGCTAAGACTGCAATAGCTCTAATTTTTTCACAAAAGAATGAATTTCAATAACCCCTTTTTTAACTGAAAAGGAAGTCTTCATTGAAGGAAAAGAGTCTCTTGTGCATTCAGTGTGCTAGCTCAGCCAAGAAAGGGGCAGGCTAGAGAGAAATAATGTGAGTAAATTAAATGAAAGAATGAGCCTGCCAGTGCAGATGTGAGTGCCCAGACCAACCACTCCACTGGAGGTGCTGCATCCTGCTCAGGAGGAGATGACTCTGGAGGGAAAGCACCACCCAAAGTCTACAGAAAGTGTTTGTCATACAATTTGTCATGAGCCCTTCTCTTTGAATAAGAGGGTTATTCTTTCTCAGCAGGTTTTAGGTGGAATTTGATGACATGTAAGTTGTGTATCAGGCTGTATGTATCAGCTTTATGGGATGTCTCGACACCTGCACAGGGGCTTGTGGAGATTCTTTATGCCCATGGCAACAGCAACCAAGAACTAAATTCTTGTATGCAGGATAAATGTTTTCAGTCAGGAGCAATTCTGCATAGATGGAACAGAAACCATGGCACTGGTGTGGCATGAGCAGTAGGGATCCCCAGGAGTGAATGGGATCACAGAACTCTCCAGACAGACAGACAGAACTGCCGTGCCTGTGAACATTCCTGCAGTGCTGAAGCACCTCCTTTACCCTGAGCACGTTAAACAAACACTGCAACAACCAAGGAACCACCCAGGACAAGGCCAGAGGAGGATTTTGTGTGTGCTTGAACCTGCAATAAAGGTGTGGGAGCTCTGCTGAAAACCACGAGGGTGAACAGATGTATCTGCCCTTAGACAAGAGCTCAACCACTGCCTAAAAGCTGTGGTTTGGGCTTTCTACAGAAGAATCCTGGGGCTCCAGGTAAGGTGTTTTGTTGTTTTGTCTGGGTTTTTGTAAGCCTTGAAACAACAAAAATCTTCAGGAAATAAAAGACAGACAAGCAAAAAAATGGCCACACATTACCACATCTTCTGTGTAGGAGTCTGCAGACACAAAAAGTGCTCTCTGCACACATCAGAACCAAACCCCACAGAGAGCAGTGCAGATCTGTGTGGGTAAGGATGGGCAGCAGAGTCCCTGCTGACACACTGAGAGGCTCTGTCTCTCACAGTGCTGAGCTGGGGAGCCAACTGTGGTGACAGGGAACCCTCGGAATACACAGCCTTCAAAAAATGCTTTTGATTTACTGTGAGAGACTGAAATGCTTTGGTTACTGGCTTGAACACTGTTATGAAGGACTTTTTGCCCCTTATGGCAGAACTGTATAAAGAAGCTGTGACCACCACAGCCCCCCCTCCCTGAACATGCCCGAGTGGAACTTTGGACTGTGAGTTACGCCACCAAAGGGAGCTTGAGAGCAGATGAAGGTGACACTGTTGGTCAGTCTAGGGAGAACTAAACAAGACTGAGGGAGAAGAATGTATCACAAGACAGCCAAACCCAGCAGCTGTCCTGAAAATCATCTCTGGCTGGGTTCCACGGGGTGGGGGAGGCTCATCTGCTGAGGCCAGGTTTGCACACACCCCTCTCCCCAGCCAAGATGGGAGCAGGAGGAGAGCTCTGGGGCTGTGCTGAGAGCTCTGGGGCTGTGGTGTAACCTCTGGTCAGAGGCACTGAACACTCATCCTCCTCCCTCACACAAACTGGCTGAGTGTAAAACCCCCCCAGCCCCAGGAAGGCAACACACAAGGGACATTCCCATGAGGGGCAGCTGAGGGGGGGTCATAAAGCACCAGGGACCCCCAAGACTCATTGCTGAGGCCTTGCAGCAGGGCACTGCTCGTGATGCAGAATGATGCAACAGATCCAGAGTGTCTTGCAAGAGGCAGTGTCAAACTTCCCCCTGCCAGGGGAGGCACCTGGGCACTCCCACCTGGCCCAAACATGTCTGAATCCACTGAACTCTGTGTTTTGGGGGGACCCTCACCACCCAGAAGACCTGATGGAGCAGATCAACAGGACACCATTGGGATCCACAGAGCAGTGATACTTTCTAGTTAATCTGTCACTTATCTTTCTCTCCCCCCAGCTCTTTTCCTACTTCTCTCTCTCTGTCTCTCTCTCTTGTTTCCTGTTAAATAAAATCCATACTATTGACTTTGGCATATGGTCTCATTTGCACCCTAATTTCAGCAGAGGCATCTCTAAAAATTTTTATGACTGGATTGTAGCAGATACTTGAAAAATCTTTTTCATAGCATGAATTTTCCATACTTGGATCCTTTCTCCAAATCATTATAAATCACTGCAATGAAAAAATACCCAGTAAGAGAGCTTTGGGATTTTTTTCTGAAGATCTAAAAGAAAAACCAAAATTAAACCACATTTAATGAAAATAATAAACTCCCTACACTCTGTTATTCTCTCTGGGAATACTCCAGCTTTTCTCATACACCAGCTGTAAAAAACCTGAAAAAAACTGCCACCAAGGGTTAACTTCATAGCAAGCCTGATGTTTCCAGTGCTGTGATAACTGCAACAGCTTGTGATGCCAGTGATAACTATCATGACATGAAGTCAACCTTTCTCCCAGCACTGTAAGAGATGAGGGCTTGCACAGGCCTGCTTCTAACCTATTTTTATCCAAAATCATGGCTTTGACAAGCACAACACAATAGAGCAGTGGTGAAATACACCAAGTATGTAAATCTGTGGAAGACACGGGGCGTGCTGAGGAGGGAGGGTGTATATATATATCTGTATCTATAGATCTGCATCTATAGATCTCTTGGTTTTCCTTTAAGTAACTACTGCTTGCAGAAATTCTGAAATGTAAATGCTTACCACATGGAGAATAAAAATCCTCATGTTTGTCCTTGATATAAAAGAAGTGAACACTCAGAAAGCTAACTCATGCAACCTGATTTAATACAGGGTTGCATTCCTGGTTTTCAGTGCACAAAACCCAAGGAAGGACAGCTGGAATTGTCATAGCTGGGACACTGGGATGTTTGTAACGCCCCAGAAAACTTTGATATCACACATGGCTCAGTTTTTCTTCCTTCCTAGACACTGAGGAGAAAGAAAAGGTTGATCTTTATGTTTATTTGCATCTCTCTTTGGATGGTACATCAATGGCCACCAGGTGCTGAAGGTTCTCTCTGCACATGAGAAAGACAACAGAGCACCCAGCAGAACAAACTTCTTCTGCCAGACACTGCTGCTCCCAGGGAGGCCCTGCAGACCAAGCTGAACAGGCTCGTTTTCTGAAGAGCACAGTAGAAATCAGACAGATATTCTAATGACTTTCTAGGAAAGGAAGAGCCTAACAGAGACCCTGTATTTAAAACCAAAATGTGTTTAGTGGGTAAGCTCTCTGATGGAGAAGGACTTTGCTGAAATCCTATCCTGGCTGAAGTGATCTACCCTCTGCAATCCAGATGATTTATAAATGCCAAATTGTTTTACAGACAGTATCTTCAAAGCTGTTATTCCCTGGTGACTGACTGACTTTTCCTTTAAGGGGTTAACTCCTCCTTTTAGAATGGATCTGGTGTCTGTGATGGGGCCACTGAGTCAAGGAGAGGCACGAAATCTGGTTTCCCATCACATAAGTTTTCACCTGAAAACTCTGGCTCTCAGGGCCACCAGAGGAAGCTGGGTAGGGGTAAATTGAAAATCTCCTTGCTCATTGCAGGATGGGGATGGGCTAGATGACCTTTAAAGGTCCCTCACGACCCAAACCATTCTATAACTCTAAATATTTCCAGCCTTTGGTAACAGCACAAAACACTTCAAGAATAAAATCAAATTCTCTTCTGGAGTTAGGGATTAAACACTGGTTCTGCTTCCAGTCTCATTCTCAGATTAGCAGTGTAATAACCTCTGCATTCAAACAGGTCTTCCCAGGAATTTTCAAACATCATCTAATGGGTAGGTTATGGCATCTTCATTTCTGTCCAAGAAGACAGCCCACCTCCCAGTGGCCACGATCTGCTGCCAATAGGAAAAGCCTTGGAGCTGATAGGTGATCAGGAGCAGCTGTCCTGACCTCAGATTCTCTTATGAAGGGAGATGTTGCCATTTAATTAACTCTTCTTTTAACCTTTAAGTGAGCTAATGAAAAGAAGCCACAGAAGAGGTGAAAACAAGATTACTGAGGGTTACAACTTACATCCTCTCTGGGCTTTTCCTCATGGATGAGCTCAGCTGCAGTGTGAGTGAACTTCACCCACAGCCAGGCTGTGAACAGATCATCTGCTGCTGTACCCCTATGCAGCTCCAGGGACTGGTATTTGCACCAGAAGGTGGGTGAGGCTATCATGTTTGTTCAGCCAAGCTTAGGCCTCCTAAAAGGTCAACTGATGAAGAGCTTCCCAAAGTCTTCCAGCAAAAGGAGTGAAATCAAGACTGTCAGGGTCTCTGAGTGTCAGCTACACAACATACTCCAGAGAAAGCAAGAACTTTTCTCAATGCCACTCAGATAAGCATGAACTGTGTAATACTGTTCCAACTTCAGCAAACTGAATCACCTGAGAAAGAATTGTGCTGCAGTCAGCAGCAGCTGTAGTCTGGACATAATCTTTATCTACAGATCGTAAACTACCAGTGTGTCCAAAGAAAAAACGTTGTACAAAAATGAGGTTATCCTATTAGCACATTTATTTGTCCCTTGATTCTTGTTCTTCTGTGAACTCCAGACGTTCCAACCCTTCTTTCCCATAGTGTCACCCCTCCACCTCCCCTGCCCTGCCTCTCCCTCCTGAAGAGCCTGTACCCATCCAGCAGGGCACTCCACTCACAGCACTCATCCCACCAGCTTTCTCTCATGGGGACCCAGTGGGACTGTGCCAAAGCCTCGAGCTCAGCACCACGCTGATTACAGCAGAGCAGTGACTGCTCCATTCAGTGGCAGGTGTTCCACTGACTGCCAAGGGGTAAGCCACAATCTCCTCTCGTGTTTCAAAGTTGCATTTCCAGTGCATTCCTCTCCAAGGACAAAATCTACTGCCCATCTGTACTGCAGCAGTGCCTCTGAAGGGGCCAAGGAGAGATGAGTGCAGTCAGAAAGGTGAAACACAGTTTGGGACCTGCCAAGGTACATGAGAGCTCAGGCGTAAGAGCGATGCCATGCCCCCAGTGCTTGCTTGTCTGCCACGTACAGCAGCCACACACAAACACACCCCTCAGGCCGAGGGTTTTGCTGGCTGTTGCCTTTACAGCATGTTCTTCTTGGAAAAACAGTTTTGCCATCTCCATTTTTTCTGCACATTCATGGAAATCAGGAATGGAAGCCTTCCTGTGAGGCAATCTTACTGATCACCATTGCCTTCAGGAGAGTTTGCTCGGTCCTTGGCCAGTTGCAGCAGCCACAGCACATGTGGGAGGGGGCTGAGCTGTTTGATTCCAGAGCATCTCCTCCTGTCTTTTGAGACACATGGATTCCAAGCCATTAATATATTTCAAGCCATGTATATATCATTTTATACATGGTCACATGCACTCCCATAGTACAGCAAAACACTGCTTAAAAAACACACCCCTCAAGGCACACATCACTAAACACAGGTGGGCAGAAAGCTGTCCCTGGCACAAAACAGCATAAGGAAGAGCAAGGTCTATGCAGCCCAACAGCCTGTCACTGCAGTGCCTAGGGAAGCATGGGAAAACAGGGTCTTTTTATGAAAAACAGGCGTTCCCTGAAGCACTTTTCCAGCCTCCAGCAGGGCTAGAGGGATCGGTAGGGACATCCTGACCCACACAGGGTCTATTTCTATTTAATACATGAAAGAATTCTTTTCCATAAATATAACCAGCTATTTTGCTGGGTTTTTTTACAACTGGAAACTTCTGGCATCTACAACATCTTGTGGTATTCCAGAGTTTTACCACAAACTCAGTGAAGAACAAGCTTTCTGTTGTGACCCAGAGCCCTTGAGTTTCATTTGGTTCCTGCTGGATGCTGACCAGGAAGATATATTCACCTCCCAGTTTCCTGGACCTCTTCGGGCATTTGCTCAGGAGAGAGAGTCCCATTTATTTCCTTTATGGAGCCTGTTCAGTACATTTGATCATTCAGGCTGCACTTTTATGAGGCTTTTCCATTTCTGTTGTAGCTTTATGAAGATGGGGCCAGAGCTACATGCAATATTCAAGATGCAGAAGCACCATCATGCAGTGTCATAATGATGTTTTCTGGTTTATTTTCATTCCTCTCTCTAAACCCAAGCAGAGCCAGTTTTTTTTTCTTGAAGCCTGTGGAGAATTCAGCTAATCTTTCTTAACCCAAATCTTGCTCCTGAGTTATAATGCTCAGCTCAAAGAGGAGCTCAGGATTACTCCTCCTCCCACCACCCCCAGGTACCTCACATTGCATTTTTGTGCATTTCACCTATCAGATTTATCACAGTGATCAGCACTGGATTTTTTTAGGTAGCCCTTCAGTCAGCCCTCACTCTCCCTGTGCTGAAAAATGCAGTATCTCCAGTGGAACCTGCCACCTCCCTGCTCCTTTTGGGTCACCTGGGGCACATTGAACAACACCCATCCCACCACAGGCCACTGGATTACCCTTGTTACTCATGGCCTGTCTATGGGAAGAACTACCACTTATTCCTACACTCATTTCCATAAGGAGTCCTCATCCTAAAGAAAGGTTCTGGAACAGAAACTGCCTCAAACTCTTCCACAGTGAATGAAAAAGCAGAAGTCATTGGCAGGGTGGTCTGGCCTTTGATTAGCTTGGTTTGGTTTTGTACCACAATCATCTACTTAGTCTCTGGTTTTCCCAGCATATTTCCTCCTCCCTTGTGTTTCAGAAAAGTGAGGTGTTTGTTTATGCTCCCGCACAGGTTTTTCCCTGTGTGCCTTGGTTTTATGCCTTCTGTATCTATAGGGTACTCCTCAGCACAACCTGCACTTAGGCCCAGATGAAAAATCCACACATTTTAGCAGTACAAATGCTGAAGGCTCAGGGTTTACAGCACCATCATAGTCAGAGGAAAAATATGTGAAAGCATCACCAGGAGCAGAATTAGATATTTATTATATGAAGATTTTAAAAACCAACACCAAACAAACAAAAAAACCAACAAAAACAACTGAGAGGCTACCTCAAAGTGATTAACAAAATATCAAGGGATAGGAGACTTATTTATGGGAAAACACAATATTTTGCATCAGAGAAGGAACAAAAAGGAATCAGCCTGCTGAGAAAATGATCTACACATCTACTAACAGAGACCATTGTGACTCAAAATTGAAAGAATCAGGGCAAAAAGGACAAAAGAAATTATCAACAAAGCTTTGCTATTCAGTCACTGAAAGCAGAGACAGGATCTTGAGAGGAAACACAAATCATGCAGAAGAAGTACTATTTATCAGGTCAGAAGTAATATTTACTGCCTAAAATGACTGTGTAAGAACAGATAAACACTTTGCTGTAATACACAATTAAAGGCACTGTAGCATACAGCAACCTTCAATATGACAACCCACGGTCAACAAGCAGCAGCAGCATCTTTGCTTTCACTGGGGAACCAAGAGCAGCCAATGCAATAAAGTCTGTACTTGAAAACTGAAGAAAAAGTAAAAAAAAGGTCATACTGGCAAACTATTGTGGTTATCTTGGAAAGAAATGAAGTTGTCTGCCTCTCAGAAAAATGAAACTATGTATTTGCAGGTAGAAGTGACCTGTTTTGATACCAGCAAGTGCCCACAGAAAGGAGAAAAATGAGAGGAAAAGTAAGTCTATTAAAATAATCCTTCCTGCTACTGGATCTTCTTTGGAGCTTTGTGTATTCGGCATTAATATTTCTGGAGTTTTGCTTTAATTCTCCAGGAAACAGTTTTAAGAAAGACAACCACATACTTAATATTTGTATTTATCATGGTTAAACAAGTAACTCGGTTTTTGTTTTCCTTCCTAATATACTTCTCCTGAAGATGCACATCAGGTGATAACACAGAGCATTCTTAAACACTGCTCAGCAATTACAGCAGCAAAGTGGCTGGTTTACGGCTATTAAGAAAGCAGGAGCACATTTAATTACAGAGATAGTTATCTTGGACTTCCCTGTAAAAGAGGCAGTTCTGACCAGGGCATTCTAGTGGAATGACACATTCATTCTGCTTCACCACCTCATTCAGAGTGCAGGCATCAGTAAATCCAAAGAATTAATTGTGTTGGAACCTAAGGTGGGATTTATGATGCCACGTGAGGTGACAGTTGACTACATTTGAGTGCATTCCACTGTAAAAGACACCCAAAACACTCCCAACCCCCTGCCTGAAGAGGGGGATTTAAAGGCTGTTAGCTGTGCACCCAAAGCACAGGAACAGAGGGCAGCCTGGAGGAGCCCGTGCCTGGGACACCGGGGAGGGTGACCCCAGTGCCATCAGAGATCTTGTGCCTATCAACAACCCAGAACATGCTGCAAAGATTTCATTCCCCAAACTGAAGCAAAAAACAGCTGAACACATTTTTGGATTTTTTAGCTCCACCATTACTTCTGTGCTTTCCTGAATATTCCTGGTTTCACTAGAAAGCAAACATCACGCCATGGAGGATGGCAGCTACTCTCATTGCTTAAAAATAACAGAATTAATAACTGTTTATAATTAGAAAACTGTGAGTTTTCACCCCTGATAATACACTCCCCACTTGTGGTTTATCTGACATTTTTTAAAATCATATGGGAAAACCTACTGTTGCACAAGATCAACAACAGCATATTTGAAAAATCAAATGTGACATCTCTGAGGATTTAGGAATTCCAGATGGAGATTTAGGAATTCCAGGTGCTACTGTATCATTGGTTTTCAAACAGAACAAAATCAGTCAAGATTCTGGAGTTTTTAATTAAAAAAAAAGTTAAAAAAAAGCAATAGCATAATAAAGCAAGTCTAAAAAGTAACTGGGGTGAATCCTAAAATAATTCTTGCTGGTTTTTTATCCATAGAGAAATGTAGGTATTAAAAATTAATTGGAAAAAAAACCAAAACAACAACAAATAAAAAAATTCTGCAGCTGAAACATTGAGGCTAAATCCCTGTAAGTTTACAGGTATTCATTGCAGGCATTGCTTAGATTTAAGAGATGGGGCTTTGCCATGAAGCTGGTATTTAAGCTGCCAGCAGAAGGATGAGTTTCATCAGCAGAGTTAATTATGGCTTCTTTAAAAAGGTAATTCTTGAAGGCTCTTGCACTATTACCCACCTCTAACTTTATCAACTGCTATCAAAGTTTATCATCTCAGTAAGAGGATGCTGCAGAGACAGATTCCCTATGTGGGGGAGCCCTGAGCACAGCAATAAACCAGCCTTGAAACAGGACTAGAGAAGTGCCAGACCACCCCCCAGAATAATGCAGTCTGCACTGCACAAAAATACACCAAATTGAAAATAAAAAGGTCTAATAAATGGGATTTATTGGCATGCAGAGAGGCAGCAGACCCTACACCAAGAAACTAGGCTAAAATACAACAGCCAGTGAACTGGTGGGGCCCCACACAGCCAGTGCAGAAGGAAATGGGGGGCTCGGGAGTAGATGGGAGAGGCCAGGGAAATGGGTGGATTACAGCAGTCACAGAGAATTTTAATAATCTGGACAGGATTAGGCAAGGTACAGAGGACAGCCTGCATGTGGCAGCGCTGTGTTCTGTACGAGAGGCAGCTTCAGCTCAGCCAGGCACTTCTCAAGCTGTCCTCACTGCTGAGTTTCAGAAAACAAGGGGAAATCTTCAGTCAAAAGGGAGGTGGAACAAACCCCAGGGAGCAGCCCCCTGGCCCTGTCCTGGGGTGAGAAGGCACTGTGTCCATCCAGGACCAGTCCATGGGACACACTGCACAGCCCCAGGATTCCTCCCTGAATTTAATAGAAACAAACCTCTCCAAGAGCAGCAATTCACCAGCAGCAAGAACTCAAGAGAAATGATCAAAACCACACCTCTGTTCAGAGCTGTATTTTCCTGAGAACAGCTGAGAAAAAATAGTGGGAAGCTATGCATGTTTGCAAGGTGCTGAGAAACATCTGGTACATCTGTGTGTGCCACCGTCTCCTTGATAATACAAGCAAGTATCAATTTAAGGTGGCAATTACATTCCAGTGTTCAGCAGGACTCTGGGATGTGCCACGCTCTGTATCAGGCTTGGAGAGATGGATGTGTGATAAACGGGTGGACTATAAATGTTGGCTTTTGTATATAATAAAAGTGACATGTAATAATGTACTAAGTAGAAAATATGTTAAATAAGAAAAGGTTAGAGTGAAATGTAACCCTGAAATAGTAGCAATAGATTGAGAAACATAGTAATGAACTCATGGAAATAAATGTCTTTTAAGCTGATAAGCCACAGAGCCATAAACAGAATAAATAAACCGTGTCTGCCCCAAAAAAAAGCGTCACCTTGTCACACCTCCGAAAACCGGGTCTGCTCAATGAATTACAACAAAAGGACGAAGGACATCAGCAGGACACTGAAGAAACCCAGAAAGGTCCTGGGGCGTCTAAACGTCTGAACTGGGGAGTGGGAGTTGAGTGAAGTGTAAATTCCCGCCTGGTTTTAATGAACATGTAACAGTTTGAGAAGGTATTTAAGCTCTCTGAAAAATGAATGGGTTGCGCCTCTGGCTGATCGCTAAGTGCCCACAGCGCTGTGTTTTTGCCTTTGCTCTACTAATAAATACTATTTGCATGCTGATAAAATTTCCCTCTCTTTTAATTCGTTTATTTCAGATGTGAATAATGCAGGGTGCATGTCCTGAGATGTAAGTCCCCACTCGGAGCTCTGCGCCGCTGCCCTGCCCGGCGGCTCGGTGCTGCTGCGCACGCTGAGCACTTCGCACGGCCGCCCATCCAGTGCTCTCCCTGCCAACAAAAACCCAAAACCAGGAGGCAAAAGGGGGTGTGTGGGGTTCCACCATGGAATAGGCCTGGAATAGGCCTCTTCCCTAGGCCTGGAGATAACCATGGAAACACATCCAGGGCACTTGAGACGGGCTGGAAAAGGGAATTGTGGCTTTGTGGCCTTCTTGACCAATGGTGTGGGGAGATTGTGGTGTGTGACCTTACAGGGAATTGTTCACCTGTTTCCATCATAGGTGATATCCATCCAGGTGACTGAGGGACACTCTGGGAAGCATCTTTCCTGTTTCTGTGAGGGGATATCCTGTTTGTGGGCTGCTGTTTAGGGAATGGTCACTGTGCAATAAACGTCTGTGCACTTCTCCATCTCGTGTGGAGTCCATGTCCCAGTGGGAATGCTGCAGGGTGAAAGCCCATTTCTGCATATTCTGGTACTGAGTGATGTAATAACTCTTTCAAGGTCCCAGACTGCATTGTCAGCTATGGCTTGTGACAGGCAGCAAATCCCACTTCACTGGGCCATATTCCACCTTCTGTAACTTATTCTAAGATTCCCTGTGACATTATTTCCTAGGTCATTTTTCATTTATTTTAAGCACTACAGTATTACACATTTTCAATCACGTAAAGACCATCAGAATATTATGGCTGGACATGACAGGCAGTGTCATGTTCTGGGCTTTGCCAGGGCCCTCTGCAGAATTTGTACACTTTACTACACAATTTCTTATTCAGTAGATTTTTGCATGTCCTGTAAAATTTAGGAATGCTGCAGTACTGAGTGGCCCAATTTGTTTTGCTGTCGTTGTTTTGACCCGACAGATTTCTGATTTCCATGCTGGTGAGGATTTCTGAAGTCAGAATAAAAAAAAAAAAAAATTTAAAATCACAAGAAAACTTGGGTTGGAAGGGACCTCCAGAAGTTTAGACCAGCACTTGACTACTCTCACTGTAACAGTGATTTGACACAAGTCATTCCCACCAGTAAATATCTCACAATAGGCAGAAAAATGTCATTCTTGAAATTTCTGAGATGATTGTCTCAAATCTCAATTCTTCTGCAAATGTCACCCAGTCACAGAAAATGAGCAATAGTACAAATAACCCACTCCAATCCCACTGTTATTTTCATACATCACCCAGAAAGTTATGGGCCTGCCTCATTACACAAGGTAATGAAGAATGGGATGTACATCTTCCAGAGGCGAGATTTTACCCAAATGATTGCTGGTATGAGTCAAAATTCATGTCCTAATTGTGAACAGTTTAATCACAGGCCAGAGCAGGATATCCAAGCACAAAAGCAGGTACATACTTTTAATTATTAGAAACCATGATTGCAATCTCATGGTTATCTCTATGTGTGGTGCCAGACAATCATCCTCCAGTGCACACTTAAGATCGTCACTGAAGACACTTCCCCAGAGAAGAGTTTGCTCTCTGTAAAATCTTCCTGATAAAACAAAAACAGAATATCTTTATTGGGTATTAACCCCATGTCTTGGTTTGAAAGACAGGTGTCAGTCAAGGAAGGCAGTAACCTCCCCTGAAATAGAGAAAATGCAATCCCCCTTCCCTCCAAATTATTATAACTTTGAAATAAAGGAGCTTTCAGGCAAAGATGTGAGGAATAGGAATAACAGTCCTTTACTAATATATATATATATATATATATAAACCAACACAAGCAGACAGCAATAACTGACAATGACAGCAAACAGAACCCCACCCACTGTGCACCGGCGAGCAGGGCGGGTGCGATGGTTCCCCCGCGGCTGCAGGGGGCGCTCCGGAGCGAGCTCGGCCCTCGCAAGGCAATGGCGGCTCGGGGTCCCGGGAAGGGACGGAACAAAGGCCTCACAAACCCCACTGGGCAGTTGGTCCGGTGTCCGGCAGAATCCTCGGGAGCAGCAGGCTGGAACAGCAGAGACGAGCACCAGTTCTGGGCGGCAGATGAGTCCGGAGCCGCAGCAGGAATCCCGGGAGCTCTCGGCAGGCAGGGCGCACGGGCTACAGTGTAGCACAGGCTCAGAGCAGCAGCAGGGACACGGTGGCCACAGCCCGACTCCCAGCAGGGCAGGAACAAAACAGGCTCGGGAATCCCGGGGCTTCTCCCACAGAAGGAAAGCAGCCAGAAATGCAGAGGTTCAGCGTAGCGTTGTCCTCACCACCACGGCAGCAGCAGTCTCCCCTCACCTCGTGACCAACGCTGAGTGCCCACCGGCCCTCCGAGCTGAGTTCCCACCCCCAGGTGCCAGAGCGGGCAGCCTGCTTGGCCTTCCCCTTTTGTTCTCGTAATCACCCAGCCATCATTCTCTGCAACACACCCAGGGGGAAAATTCCACAAGGGAGAAGAACCGAAACGGAAAACTTTCAAACCCCAACACCCCAGAAGTTTATCTTTGATTCTGCTCATCAAACTGAGCATTACAGTGTTAGCTCTCAAAGATCTGCCTGTCTGCAGATGGTGCTTTGGCGTCTTTGGCAGACTGGGATTTTCCAGGATCTTTGGTCAAACAAGTTTTGGCAGCTTGGGTCACAACTCAGCTGATTGACCCAGTAGCAGATCCTAGCAAACCTGGAACTGCCCCTTTGAGACATGTCCATGGCTCAGAGCTCTGGGCACCAAAATGGCCAATACCTCTATGAACCTCGTATTTCCACCACAGCAGAGCCCCTAGTACAGCCAAGCCTGCAGTACTCCACTTTCTGCTACTCTCACTTGATCTCCACTTCTTTTTTTGACCTCACAGACCCTTCAGAGCTCTCTCCTTCCTCACTCCTGCAGCTGAGGGCCTGGCCACGTGCATCCCTCTACCTGCTGGCTCAGCTCCTTGTCTTCTTGGCTGCTGTATCTTGCTCCCTTAGACTGGAAACCTTTATAGGCAGTGACAGTACCAGCACACTTAAATAGATTCTTGTGAGAGCCTCATGCCTGAAAATAACAACAGCTACTTAATATATCAACCCTGTGATATTAACAATTCAGCTACTATTATTCTTACTGTGTTAACCATAAAATAATAATAAAAATAATAATTCTTGGTATTACCCATTGCCACACAAGACATCTGAATAAAAGTGAAATCTCTCCCTGGCAGAAACTCTGTGTCATACCAACATCATCTTTAGCAGGCACACCTGATCTCCTGTGCTCATATTTTAATGCAACCAGAAACTACACTGCATTACTGCAGCCTCAAACTAACATATTGTCTGTCAGACAGAGGCCAAAGCATACCAGGAAACAGCAACTTAGATGACTGCTGCTGAAAGGTCCAGCCTATTAGAGGCAATTAGGAAAAAAAAAAAAAAAAA
>VXAC01000146.1:200264-224327 GCA_013399225.1 Rhipidura dahli
AAAAAAAAAAAAAAAAAAGGCAGTTTTGAATTTCTGGAATTTCTGTTTCATTGGGATTCCCATCTCCCCGGAGGGCAGGATTTCTGTATTTCTGTTGCCAGTACCTGCCTCTAAAATGACATCAGAGTGTCCTGTTTGCTGATGCTCTGATCTCATAGCAGCTTCTCTAATCATCCAGAAGAGGCTGATTTTGTGACTGCCAGTGCTGACAGCTCAAGCTGAGAGCTGGAGAGACAAACAGCTAAACTTCTGACAATGGCAGGCAGGCAGGGCATTGATTTTGCTCCTGACAAACACTGCAACAAAGATCACAGCCAAGAGCCAACCAGCTAATGGTGTGATACCTTCTAAAAGGAAAAATTCTCTCAAAGGAGAGCACTCCTTCCCAGCAGGGGGACTTGGGAAGATGAGACGAGTACGTGTGAGTGGAGAGAGGCACGTCTTGGAGCCACGGGAGGTGTTGGCATTCTCGAGCTGTCCCCCAGCTCTGCAGAGCCAGGTGTCCCAGCCCCGGAGGGAGATCTGCCCGCACTGCCGCTCCTCACAGCCCGGGGGGAGCGCGGCAGGCAGTCCCAGCGCCGGCCCTGCAGAGCCAAGGCGCTGCTCACATGCCCTGGGAGGAAGGGGAAACACCCCCAGGCATGGTGCCCCCAGGGCTTTGCTGCTCCGGCCGAAGAGGTGCTGTGCCATCAGCAGCTGGGCCGGGCACCAGAGCCACTCCCGCTGGTCTGAGCGGTGCCCGCAGTCAGTGCTGGCAGCCCGGGACAGCCCGCTGCTGGTAGCAGGGGGAGCAGACACATCACAGCCCAGTTCTCAGCTAACAAGTCGTGTGCTGCAGTAATAACCTGAAAAATATCTTTTTTTTCTTTTAATCTGAACAAAGCTGCTGTGCATATCCCTGAGCAAAACACACAGCAAGTCCCTGAACAACTGCCATGCCAACCTGGCTTCCAGCAGAATGGAAAATGCCCTAAGGCATTCATTACCTTACCAGGGGAAGAGAGAAAAACCATTTTATAGACAGCTAATGTGTGCCTAAAAATACATGCATATTTCAGTTACAAATCAAAATGTTACTTTTGTTGTGAGAATTATTCATTAAACGAAAATCTGATATTCTCAGCATACGTGAACTCTGGATTCATTTTACCAGTCACTGCTGTTGTCAAGTCTTTCATCTCAAAAACTACACGCAAGATATTTCGAATGCAACCCATCACCAACTTAATAATACTGTTTTACATTTCTATAACCTATGAAGGGCCCCAAATCCCTTCAGGTTTGGAAGCCAACTGCAGTACCACAGCTGAGACGGAGACATGGACACAGTCACACATCACAAACCACTGAAAAAGTGACATCTCTCTCAAGCTCCCAAAAGGAGCACGGAACCTCTATATTCGGCTTCTCAGTTTTCATTTCTGTGTTATTCTTCACCTTGTTTTCCTCTGTAGAAGCATCAGAGTACTACTAAGAAAACCACGAGATAAAAGGTTTCATGGTGCATTAAGTCCCAAGCTACAAATGAGAAACTATAAATGTTGTTAGAAAACTTTTTTTTTTCTTACTTTACTTCAGCTTGGTTTTGCAAAACCAATGAGTCCTGAATCGGACTTGACTCTAGTGTGTCACAAGAAAACCCACTGAATTTAGAGAGAATGTACAATTGTGTGAAACTGGTACATAAATTGGGAGGAAAACCGTCCTCCTGAGCATGGAGGGCTTGGAGGGAAGACCCGACTCACATCTTGCTTACCTGCAGCGTGCACAAATCTTTCTGTGGCATCTCAGCACGACACAGGTATCACACACATCTGGCAGGTGGCCAGCATCCCTTCTAGCACAGATCTTGTGATGGCAAACACAAAATTTCAGAACATTTAATGGAGGAATGAACTGCTTCTAGCTCCTGTTGTGGGTTGACACTGGCTGGATACCAGGCACCCACCAAAGCCTCTCTCTCACTCCTCTCCACAGCTGGACAGAGAAGAGAAAATTTAATTATCTCATGGGTTGAGATAAGGACCAGGAGAGATCACACAGCAAATACCATCATGGGCAAAATAGGTTCTAGAGAAAGGAAGTGAGTTTCTTACTAACAAAATCAGAGCAGAATAATGAGAAGTAAAATGAACCCTTAAAAACAGCTTCCCCCCACCCCATCTCCTTCCCAGCTCTACCTCCTCCCTCAGTGTGCAGGGAGACGTGAATGGGGGCTCTGGGCAGTTCATCCCCCGGGGCTTCTCCCGCTGCTCAGGGACAGGAGCCGCTCCCCTGCTGCACCCTCGGCTCCCTCCCACGGGAGAGTTCTCCAGGAACTTCTCCAGGCTGGGTCCGTCCCACGGGCAGCAGCCCCCTCACCCCGCTGTCCCCCGGGAGTCTCTGCCCCGGGGTCAGTCCCGCAAGGCCGGGCTGCTCCAGAGGGGCCCTCTGGCCACGGGGCTCCCTCGGGCTCCCAGCCTCTGCTCAGCATCCCCTGCTCGGGGGGGCTGCTCCAGGGGCTGCGGGGGGATCTCTGCATCCCCATGGATCCCCAGGGGCTGTGGGTGGATCTCTGCATCCCCCGTGGATCCCCAGGGGCTGTGGGTGGATCTCTGCATCCCTGTGGATCCCCAGGGGCTGCAGGGGCACAGCTGCCTCACCGTGGTCCTCCCCAGAGGCTGCAGAGCAATGTTGGCTCTGGTGTCTGGAGCAGCTCCTGCTCCTCCTCCTGCAGTGCCCTGGGTGGCTGCAGAGCTGCTCCTCTCGCTGTTCTCACCCCGCTCTTCTCTGGCTGCAATCACAGCTGTGCAATAACTTCTTTTTCCCCTTTTTTCTCCACTCTGTTATCCCAGAGGCAGCACCACCATTTATTTCCAGCTGGCCCAGCCTTGGCCAGCAGCACATCCACCTTTGGAGCTCCAGGGATGGCTCTGCCAGTCATGGAAAAAGCTTCTGGCAGCTTCTCCCAGGAGCCACCCCTGTGGCCCCCACTGGTACCGAAGCTGGCCGTGCAAACCCAACACAGCCCCCAACACCTTTCTTCCCAGTCCCAAGCCCATTCCTTCTGTCAGCCTCCTGCTGCAGCAGGAAGAGCAGGCATTAGAGACCAGGTAGCACCTGAGCAGTGCAGGTGAACAGCCTTTGCCAAGGGAGTCTGCCTGTCTGAGGAAGCAGAGCCTCCTGGGCCACCTTCTCCCTGAGCCTGCGAACAGCCAGGCAGGGGAGCACCTCATCAACCTGCACTGGCAAGAAAAAGCAAAGTGTCTCCCTCAGTTTGGTGCCTGTAGTACCTCTGCCACCTGCTCACCGTGGATCCCTCCCCATTCCCATGCCTGGCTTAGAGAGGAGATTGACAGCCCCTAACTCCCAGTTCAGGCGTGTCTCCAGACCAGCAAGGCTCTCCCTGCCTCCGTTTAAAGGCCTGGCCACCCACCCCAGTTCAGTTTTCAGCCCCAGTTAGAGAATCAATTGGCAGCACCACACTATTGACATTTCCCTCTCTCTCGTCTGTCACTGGCAATGAAGCAAACAAGGAGCTTTGACTCCAGGACAGCTAAACCTGTTGAAAAGCACAGCTGAACAAGTTCACAACAAATAAATACAGCTAAAGATATTAAACTAGCTGGATATCTGAGTCTCAGCAAGACCAGTTGCTGGGGGATAAAAGAGCATTTTTGACTGCCAGGCTCAGGATCAAGGCTGGTGCTTTCCATACCGTGTGTGCACCTGAAACCACTACAGACCCTCCTGAAACAGCTGTGGAACCAAGACCAGGAGGGAGAAAAGTAAATATGAAGGAAAAAAAATTTGAACAGAGTCAAAGAATAAAAAATGAAAAGAGAGAAGGATATTACTTCAGTGGCATGATTTTAACACCATGGTTTCTCAATGAGCAGCAGTAGAAATACTTGAAGGATAATGAAAGGCTTAGTCTGAGGTTTCTTTTTAAATGTGAAATATCCTAATGTATTATGCATCCAGGAGAATCATCCAGAGCCCTAGCAGTGAGGTTTATTCAAAGACCTAAAATGCACCCAATTTTAAGTTGGAACAAGGCTTCTAAAGACAACATGAAGAAAATTTCCGAATACAGCAGCCATGTATTCTTTTCATAATACTCATTGAGAAAAGCTATTTGATTCAGTGGGATTCTCCTTTCATGCTTTACCATCTTCCTTCTTAAACACTGCTGTGTATTCCCATGTTTTAGTTAATGCTTCCAACTTTCCTGTTTCCCATCATTTCTGTAAATGGTGGGTACAGAGCCTGACTATAGCCATACTATTCACACCACAGTTGTACTTACTGAGAATTGTGTCTGGGCTTCCATTTTATGCTCCCATTCATTATACAACATCTAAGAAAATGGGATGCACCCTATTATTTTTCCTAACATTCCTATTTTCAAAGAAAAGAAAAGAAAGAAAAGAAGTAAATCCTCTGTTATTTACCGTAAGCATTACACAAACTGACAGGCAGGGAAATGAAGCTCAAAATCAGGGGCTGTTAAAGTTCCCCCAAAACCCCAGGACACTGTTTATGCACAAGCCTTGCCAGCAGACTCTCCACACTGCCTTGCACTGACTGTCTCTGCTATTTCCCTACATTAAAGAGATCTCACCATTTAGCATTCGGGAGCAGGGTTAGACACACTCTGAAGGCTACAAAAAAAGCGTGTGCAAGTGTCTGCCTCCCTTTTTGGCATTATGTCCTATAAAACTGGCAGGAATTAGGTAGTCTGTAGGGATGTGGAGCAGCAGCACTGCTGTTTTCCTCGATGCACAGGAGTGCTGCCATCCCTCCAGAGCCTTTCCATCACAGCTGTACAAAACAGACACTTGTCAACCCACCTCAGCTCCCCCCCTTTCCAAAAGGAAAATAGTGACTTCACTTAACTCTACCAGACAGTTTTATAGCCCAAATGAGAATGGAGTGGAGCCCAGACAAGCCCATCTGTTCCCAGTGCCCCTTGGGGCTCCTTCCAGCAGGATTTTGGAGGCAAAGGAGGAACAATCTGAGGCTGGGTGAAGAGAGGAGGTAGGGACAGGTTCCCACATCTCCATCTCATGCTCTGCATCCTTATCATTCAACAAAAAGAAGGTTTAAAAAAAAGATATTCCCTTCAGACTAGATTAAAATAGAACAATGTCTCCTCTGCACTCCACCATATTTTTTCACAATAAAACATCCATCCTATGGTCACATGGGTGGGGAGAGAGAAAGATGTGTACCCAGCCTGCTGTGTTGTGTCCTGGGGAAATAATTTCCTAAATTGCTGTTATGGAGCTCTTGGACATCCGGGAACAAAGGTAAGAAAATTGTCATCCAAATATATTTGAAAGTCCATTTTCCAAAATTACTTTCTTTACTCAGTTTGTTGCTTCCTCCTATGTGAATGTCACTGCACATCACTCAGGGCTCCTGGTAACCTTGGCAACCCTCACATCACCACTGGCGCCCAGGCCCAAAATAAGTCCCTTTAAAGTCAAGTGTAGTCACTGCCAAGCATTTCCCAGTGCTGACGTATTTAAGGTCACAGTGCTAAAGGAACAGGGCTTCTCTGCAGCTGGAGACAGTCAGGGATTCCTGAGCTGCCCAGGCCTGAAAAAGCTCATTTCTTCTTTCCTTAGAGCTGGCAGTGGCTCAGCTTCTGAGCCCAGGCTGGCCTTGCATGTGTTCATGGGGCAATAAACCATGCACTAATCCCACAGCTGACACTAATTTGAGCATTAGGGCTCCTGATGATATTTTTTATTTTGTCTAATTAATTAAAAGAAGTGACAAACCAATTCAGTTACAGGAAGTAATGAACAAGAGATCTCAGATAATTAACCATTAGCTCAATGGAAATCTGTTATTCCTTCCACAGTGTAAATTGGTTTATAAATTTTGGTGCCCAGCATTACTGCTTTTCATCAGTCCTTGAGAGGAACAACTTGCAGGGCAAACTCATTAGATGATATATCAAGGCAAAAAAGCCTCACATGATCAATTCATTACCCACACTGTTCCCACAGAGGCATAATTATACTAGAGCTCTGTGAGTAATTAGTAAGTGAATTCTGCCTTGAGAGAGGGGTTTTTTGGGAACAAATTGTTTGTTAGGTGACTGTGAAGTTCTCCAGACCTAGAATACTTTAAATTCCTTTTATCTTCAGCTTCAGTCCAACACAGATATTTTTCAAACACCTGGTTTCTGTTACATAAATTCAATTTATATGGGCTAGAAACTGAAGTGAAATATTTCTCTCTCTGAGTGAAATGACTGATCCAACCAGTGTGGGACAACCAAAAGGCACAACTTTATTTAGTACTTTGAAAATCCACCTGTCAAGATCCCAGCAAGCTGTGGCAGATGCTGTTATCAGAACACGTCTCTGCTGTGCCACTGTAGTGTTTGTGGAGATCCACGCCTTTGTTTCCACTGAAAGGAGAAAATAAAAACAAGCAACTCGACAGAGAACAATTAGTGCTTCAAAAGGCCCAGTTCATAGTCTGATGGTGCAGCCAGAGGATCAGACTGCTCTGCTTGGCCACTCAGAGAGCATCTCTCTGTTTTAGCAAAGGAAAAGCACAGCAGAGTGATGGGCACCAAGGTCCAGCAGCAGAGCCAGGGATGTGCCACGCTGGCACCACAGACTGCAGACAGAAAGGCCTGAAGCAGAGCACAAAGCAGAGGAAACAGGAAACCTGGACACACAACGCAGGAAGGAAAGAAACAAACCCTGCCTTTTGCTGCTGCTTGAGAGACATTTTCCTTTCCTGCCAGTTCTTGCTTCTGCTCAGTTTTTCAGTGACAGCTTACTTGGTCCAAGCAAATCCATGTCCTGTGGGGTTTTGCTCCTTTCAGCAAGTGCATCTATTCAGAAGCAGATTATTGACATGGCAGCCAGCAGTGGCCAGGGCATTGTAAAAAAGTGATGCAAAACTGGCACAAACTTGCACAAGCAGCGGAGTAGAAGAGGGGCAGAAACATCAGGCAACCTTTTTGATCTAACTCCAGTACATTTCCCTATCAGCAGGAAAAAAGTCCTTAGCCAAATAAAGGCTAGAGACATTCCCTTTATTTCCTCTCCACCTCTGCCCCCTGCTTTCTGCCATCCCCTCTGCTGTGTAATTTGAGTGCCATGGCTGGTTTGGGCTGTTTGAC
The DNA here is from genome assembly GCA_013399225.1 of Rhipidura dahli. Classification (NCBI taxonomy): domain Eukaryota; kingdom Metazoa; phylum Chordata; class Aves; order Passeriformes; family Rhipiduridae; genus Rhipidura; species Rhipidura dahli. Next base: position 207,397 of record VXAC01000146.1, read on the forward strand.
TTTTCCTTTAAGGAAGACTGGCTGAGTCCCCACCCTGTAGGCACATCCTCAGGTGTCTGGGTAGGTTATCCTGCCTGTGCTCCCAAGAATAGATTTGTTCTCTGGGCTGTGGAATTAAGAACTGGCAGAAACACTGAACAGATTTTATTTGCCTCCATTGCATGGGCCACTGGGAATCAACAGGGATCCTGCCTCACACATTCCCTGCTGTGCAGCTGCCCATGATATTGGCAATATCCTTCATCTCTTTGTTTCCCATGCAGGGCACCAATATCCAAATGGGGTTTTTGCTCTTTTGCCACAGATTTTATGCAGGACTTTGAGGGGTGTTTTGCCACAGAAGGTGTTTGAGATGAAGCTTCTGTCCATTCTGCTGGACTTCCTTTTCTCCTACATGGTTGGAGATGGTCATTAAATGATGGAAGAAAGGACCTAAGGAGCTGCCATTACATCTGGCTAGAGGTTTCTCATCTCCTTGATTTACAGAAGTTTCTGCTCCCCTACATGAACACTCAGTTTATTTCTGTCCATCACCTGAAATTCCCCACAAAATGTCAGAAGAGGTCTGGTACTACTCATAGCAAAGGATGCATCGGGGTGAATTATCTGATAGCTTTTGGCCTCTATGTCTTCAAGACCTTCCCTGAGCTGCAACACTTCTAAGAATATGGGTGGGAGCATTTCTAAAAAAATATCAGGATGAGCACACAACCTGCCTGCTTTCTTGGCCCCCTTCGCTTCAGCAAAGCCACAATGCCATGAAGATTTAACCAAAGGCACAACACTTCCTGTCTGTCTTCTATTTCAGAAATACAGCTAGTGACTGGAAGCAGGAGAGTGGCTACTTAAAATTTGGGAGAAATCTGAGATGTGCTCCGTGGAAAATCCTTTCTGAATGATCCTCATAATTTATTTTCTGCCACCTAATTCTTTAGGTAAGTAAAAACTCAACACATTTCTCTTCAAAGGCTCATTTATTTTGTTGTGACAACAAACATCTATCAGGAGAGCTGATCTTGCAGCCAAAACACCTTTCCTTGGGGCTTAGAATTACCAAGAGCATCGAGTTAATATGTAAATGGACCAACTGATAAGGGGAACCCAAGACTCTGAACTCTTCTGTCAAAGAAATTGAGCCCTTCTTGCCAGACATAGTTGTTATTGAAATTGCAGTGACTAAAGCAATCCTGAGTTGACACTGTCACATGGGAGGATATTGATGAGAGATTAAGTCTTGGATCTAATTTGCCCAATATAAACAGTAATTCAACATTGCTGGAGCACAGTAAATGCTTTTCTAACTCATTTATTTAAAAGCCTTGGCCAGGATTGCTAGCTGCTTGTAACCAACTTCAGAAGGACTGAATTAAAAATACAAGACTTCAGAAGGATCGAACAGCTACTAGAAGCATTTACGGGAGGAAAAAAAAAAAAGAGTAATTAGCTAAAACAATCCACTGTGTAATTGAAAGGGTTCAATCAGTATTGATGTTGAGGCAACTGGAATGATTCTTATCTTTTGCAGCTGGCCATTGAGGCATCTGACAGAGTGGAGGGGTCTGTGCGTTTCAGAATGTGCCCCATCCCGGGTGTTGGGCAGGGAATGCTGGCAGGACTCCTTAGACAGGGAAAACTAAAGCAGCAGCTTGGCAGCTGGAGATTCCCTAGCCAGGAGAGGGCTGGGGCTGTGTGTAAACCAGACAGGACTTCAGAGGGAGTAGACTAATTTCAACACAACATTTCCCTTCCAGAAAACAAGCAAGAACAGCCTCTTCTGTAGAGCTATCACAAAATACATCAAAGATTTCTATTATTGCTAACAGTACTCAAAATTGGGCAGGCAGCTGAAAATAAGGGGAACAGGGGGAATAAGGGGACCCTTCAAACTGACCTGCCAAATACTGGAATTGCTGAGCTGAAAGTTATCCCTGCATATGCCAGGGCACCTTCCACTGCTGTTCCCCCATGGCTCAGGTACCACACACGCTCGCTGACAGGTTGTTCTCCACCGAGCATAACAGGGAAGTGGCTTCTTTAGAATTTCTACTTCTGCATGAATCAAGATACAGAAAAAACCCTTAACAGAACTGCAGGAGTACCTCTGTGGTACTCCCCTATTCCAGCATTTACCGACATTCATCAAGAACTTGCAGAAACTCTGTTTAAACTGGAATGAGAGAGAGAGAGAGCGAGGTTTGATCCTTTAACCTGCATCCTCCTGCACAGTGACCTGGCAGAAACAGAGCACATTAGTGGTGTTGCTCATTGGTGCTGTTCCCATGGCCTCAGGGCCAGAGGACAGCTTTGTCCTTTGTACATCAGTTTGCAAAAGAGCTGAAAACACCCAGGTTCAGCCCAGACCTCTCCCAGCCCCACTGCACAGCAGCCATTTCTGTGGCACACAGACATTTCCAACCTTTTCTCTGTTGCAAGTACTTTAAACATATACTATATTTTTAATAAATACTCATTTTTCCCTGTATGTTTCTGAGTTTCAGTAATCAAGAATTCACAGAATAGTTGGTATTGGAAGGGACCTTAAATGTCATCTTGTTCCAACCCCCTGCCATGGGCAGGGACACCTTGCACTAGCCCAGGCTGCTTCAAGCCCCAACCAGCCTGGCCATCTCAGTTTGCAAACAGCTGGTTTTACCAAGACCCCTTAAGTAACTGGGTTAAAACTCTGGAAAACATTAACTGTCTAAAGATGCCTGAGTTGAGGATTAACTGCCTTAGAGTTCACAGTGACCACAGGGCAGGTGATGAGTCACAGAAACAAGAAATACTCAGATACACAGTGAAATGATCCGTGTTTAAACACTCACATGTCTACAGCAAAAACCACTGTGAGTCAGAACAGGAAATGGCAGTCCTGATGGCTGAGATGCTCCTGATGGTATTTGACTTGATGAACTCTTCCCCTGATGTGAATGCCTTGAAGCTTTTCTTCTTCCAGACAAAAGGGGGGGGGGGGGGGCAAAAAAACCACAAGTCACAAAACAAATAAACCAAACAAAAATCTCCAAAAACAATCCCCCAAAACCCCAAACAAACAAAAAAAACCCTAAAAAAGACCCTTGGCAACAAACAGAACCAATCCACATAGTATTGAAATCAAAAGACAGATTCAACCAAGAATGAATTCTGACAAATTCATGTCCAATGAACCTGCTCTATGTTCCTTCTAGACTCAGTCCTTCTCCTCTGTCTACACACAGCAGTGCATTGGTGCAACTCCCTATTTTGGCAGGAACTGCTGAAGAAGGAACTTAGCAACCCTACCAGGTGAAGCTGAAATAACAGGGGTGGAGGTTGGTTTCTTTGTTGTTCCTTTTTTTTTTTTTTTTTTAATAGAATAGTTTGCTGGTGTCACAGAAACTTATTATAAATTCAGTGACTTTTAGTCATCATTCCAGGGAGAAAAGCAATGTAAATTTTAAAATTTTGATTGACAGATAGCAAAACCTCCACTGGGATACGAAATGCAAAACCCAGTTCCCTGGAAGCCACTGGGAAAGGCCTCAGGAGAAGAGGAGAAAGCCTCATGCTTGTGGCATTGCATGGCATGGCCACCTCCTGTGAGCAGGATGTGCAGTGCCATCCCAGCAATCAACAGGGAAATACAGCACACAGCCTCTTTCTTAAATTCAACACACCTGGAAAATCCTTAACTAGGAAAAATTGAACAGCATTGACTTTTATAGGAAGAGACAAGGAGCAAGCCAGATCACTTTAAAAATATTGAGAATTAAAGCCATGAATTATAATGAGGACTTTTCAATAATAGATAGGCAGGCACCAAAAATGGTTTTTCAGAGAAACTTAAATTTGAAAAGCCTCAGAATTAGTTTAAACAGGCAAGCCTTTCTCATTAGGAGATCTAACACTACTGCTTTTTACTGCTCTGAACAGAATTCATAAGAAACTCTTGTTTTCACCTTTTAGAGCGTGGCTCTGGAAATACAAACCATTAATATTCTGTAGTTGTAGAAACCACTGCTGAGAAAAGCAAACACACACCCTGGAGGGAAGAGCACTGACCAACATGGTGAGTTCCACAATATCCCAGGATCTTCATCCACTCAGAGGCACAGATTTCTCTCCTAAATGGTAAGAGGCTGGGAGGATGGTACAATGAAGAGCAAAAATATTTACTCTACCTGAAATATCCAAAGGTTCCTGAGAGCAACAAGCTCTGGAAGTGGCCTAAAATGAATATTGTGCTCTCTTTTATTCAGGCTATTATTTACTAGATTTTGCAACAATATTCTCTGAGGTGGAGCTACATGAAAGTGATCTCAGTGCCATCATTAGAGCAGCTCCTTCCATATATTCACTGTTATATCCAAACAGTGCAGTTAAATAAATAAATAAAAACTTTCCACCTTTTACTTCTTTCTCCTCCAGCAGATCAACCATAAATATGGGAGATTTCAGTGAAAAATTACAATTACAAACTGAAACAAAGGACAAAATTCCTGCAGTGAGAGAAAGCAGATGGACTGCACTCAGCCAGAGTTTTGTAGGAAGTTCAGCATGATTGCTTGCTGGGTCCCCTTAGTTAACAATTAAAAAAAAAAAAAAGTCATTAAATTCTGGTACCTCTGTAAGGCAAGGGACACAAAAACCTACTGAGAACAACCAGGCATCCATTCGTCTCTCAGGTTTCAGCTCTCAGCACCAGCCAGCAGTAAGCACTATTTCAAGACATCATTTTAAAAATACATATTATATGTATATATGTATATTTAAATTTGCAACATTTTTACAACTTGATCTGCATTGTAGTAAAAACAAGATTGAGAAATGCATCTTTGCATCAAGAGGAGAGGTCATTGCTCATGTGGTGAGCAGATGAACCATCTCTCACACCTTTCCTGATGTGGCCACTCTGACTCCAACAGGAGCCTCACTTCAAACCAGCAAATTGCAGCACAAGAGCTCTGTTTGAGCCCCAGCTCAACCCTGCAGCTCTGTTCTGGCTCTCAGCTCACAAAAATACATGAAATGATGCTATATCTGGGCCTTGCTGGTGTTCATCATCATTCCAAATTTGACACAAGAGTCCAGTATTTTACTGGGGTGATACATTTCCTTTACTCTCTGGAATACATCAAACTTCAGGTGAGGGCTATTGTAGAACACTTTCCTTTACCTACCAAAAACTCTGTCCCTAGGCATGAACATTGCTGGGCTCTGGCTTTATTCATCACAATTCATCACAAAATTTTAACTTAAATCTTATTTTTTAGTCCTCATCTTAATTCATTTTATTTCTAGTTCATCATTTCAAGACTGAGACAAATTTGAATTGGTAGAAATCCCCCTTCTTCAGTTACTATGTATTAGCAGTTAAAGTAACCAGTGATCTCATTTTCTAAAAGAGAGGAATTCTGGTCACCCCAAAGGCAGAGCAGGGCAAAGCATCCTCCAACAAACTCAGTTTGTCAGAAGGAATACTTACCTAAAGCAAAAACATTTTATGGAAAATTATTTGCTATGCTGTATTTATCCCCCTGTTCCCAAAATGCAGTAGCAAGGATGAATCCTGACTTCTATATTACCAGGAGAAACCTGTCAGGTTTTCAAGCAGGTTGCTTGATAACATCAGTAGAAAATGCCAATAACCAGAGAGCTGGAAAAGCCCTGGAAATTGGTTTTACTCTGTTTGCTACTCACAGTTCCAGAGCCGAAAATAAGAAAACTGTAGTCTTGATGCACAGATAAAGCCTAAGACTCACTCTTGTTCTCCTGGGTTTCCAGATACCCTTTCAATGGAAACAGAGCCTAAAGCCCATTCCAAATAAACCACCAAGGGTGCAGCTCCCTGCCCTGGACCAGCCCCACAGCAGCCCCAGATACCAACACCAACAGCTCCCATTTTGCTGCTATTCGTGGGGCCCATACCATGCTGCATGGGATACAGTGCAGCTCCTCGGGGATTTAACCCAGGGCAATTCCTGGGATACAGTGCAACTCCTCAGGGATTTAACCCGGGGCAATGCTTGTCTGGATGGGCTTTACCCAACTCTGCAGAGTCTTAAAGCAAAAGCTGTGGGTTTGCTGCTCTAGGGCATAGGCAAATTTAAGTAGATGCTGCCAAAATTGAAATTCCCTTTTAAATTTGCATGATCCCAGATTACCTTTCAAATGTCATTGGGCTATGGCCCCTCCCTTACAACTGCTGATATAGTAAATTGTATCCACAATTGATGCAGGATGCAAATGGTGAAACTGGGTACAGCTGAGAGCATGAAAGGTGTTGGTTGGAGGGTGCTCTCTACTAGCTGGTGATCCTTTCCCTCAGTTCTTTCCCAGTGAGGTAATATATCTGAAAAGAGCCATTGATTAGCTCCTAATGCTGCTAGGGAAGATTGTAATGGGTGTTTCAGCTGGTATAAATCACTTGTTACTGAGCTTACTTTGTTTGTCAGGACTCCAGCATCCATTTAACTGCTATTTAACACTCCTAAGGCTGTCCCCACACCAGTCCCATCTCTCTGTGAACACGCTGGAGGGGTGAGGGTCCAACCATGCCCACCACCCTGCAAGGATGGAGCCAGGAATGGCGAGCAGGGCTTTTCTTGCAGAGATATTGATCTGTACTGAGCATCCCACTCATTTGAGAGGCCAGGGAAGAATTAAATAGCACTTGTTGCTGACCTGTATATGGCATAGGGGCCAGTTTTAGAAATTTGTGGGGATAAGGTTTCACTGATCTTATCAAGAGCCTGGGAGGTGGTGGAATGCATTGGGAGGGTTAAGTTTTCTTGTGCCAGAATACAGTAGCCCAGTTATGGTTGTGGATACATTACACCTCCACAGGTTACAACCTCCTTTTCCATATATTGTTTCCATGTAATGCTCTGAGCAGATACTGGTCTTGTAACATCTGCTCTGATTTTTGAAGGGCATGTATTGGAAACTGAGTAAGCAAATTTCCCCTTCAATGGTAAATACTGTATTTCACCTATTACAGTGAAATTTCCCTCTGCCAAATTCAAGCTCCTAGATTTAACCAATCAAAACTTGTTTTATCAGCAATTGTCATTGAAATGCATTCAGCCTCAAGCATGGACACAACTGTTGCCATAGTGACCATTTACAGATGGGAAAAGTGAGGGTCTCCCTCCCCTGGGCTGAACTTGGTGATGTATGTGCCCAGCCTGGCTCATTCTGGCACTGATTCCTTATGGGAGAAGAACAGCTTGATCTTCAGTGGAGATGTGCTGGCATCATTCCCAAGATTATTTTTTGAATAAGTAAAATAAAACAAGGCTCAACAGGGGTTTGCTCAGACAGTTTTGGCCATTAAAAAGAAGGAAAAATGCACGTGCACCAACTCCATGTTTTGTAGCACTGTTTTTAGTGGCTTCCCAAGCAGGTGGGGCATGAGGTTTAGTCAGAGTCACAGGCAAAGTTCCAGTTTGGGGTAATTTTACTGTAACAGGCCGTCCTGGATGTAGTCCTGTCACATGTTCCCCTGTGATGGAAGGTGGAGCACCTGATTCAGGTTTTGCAAGGAATCCTCAGCTCCCAGGGCTCCCCATAGGTCCATACCAGTTATTTAGATTTTGAAGTATTTTGGGGAGCTGAGAATCCTGGCCAGGTGTGTGGTTTAATGCTCTTCTTTAATAAGCCATTAGGTCTTTCTATGATTCCATTGCACTGGGGGTAGTATGGGGTGTGGAATACCCATTGAATTCCTTCCTGTTTGGCCTGTTCTTGTCCCTCCTTACAGGAGAAATGTCCAATACTGGCCTCGTTATTAGGATGGACACGGGGAATTTTTTCCGTACTGGTGTCACAGGCAGAGAAGCACAAAGGCTGAATTTTGTCATTGTTTATCATATCTGCATTAAAGCTAGCTAAAACTACAAAGCAACAGTGCAGGAGAAGAGTAGAACCAGAATAATGGCTCCTTGTCCTTTGAGCCCTTTTTATACTAAAACAAATATAACTTGTTGTTTATAGACTTACACCAATGTCCATGTAACAAATCTATTCGTAACGCCGGAAATGCTGTAAAGTTTGTCCAATACTTTTCCCGTAGAACATGGACTCATGGGAAGAAGAAAGAAAGAATGAATTTTAGCTGCGTCACACCACCATTTTGTGTTTTATCTCTTATCAGCTTAATATTGAAACAATCCCAAAAACCTTCACCTTTTCACCCTGGGAGAATCTATATACTATTCCTATGTTCCAACTCAGACTTCAGTAGATTGTAACATTTCCAGAAGTGTTGGGAGCTTATTGCAGGGCTGTGAATCATAATTAGACCTGTACAGGGGGGTATAAATCATCCCTGAGGGCTTTACAGATGCCCCAAGGCCAGGTTTTACAGATGGCTCAGGGCCAGGTTCAGCAGGTGATTCGGGATCAGGTTGAGAGCAGCTCAATTCCTGATCTTCAATATTTGGCCTTATCTCAGGTATATCAAGCAAACAGATATTCTCTACTTTCTGTTCTCCAACAGAGAAATGTGAGCCATTATCCCTTTGGATGGTATCAAGAGTAGGCAGATTTGAGAACCACTATGAGAGTCCCCTTACTCTGCTCTGCCCATCAGCCCTTTGGCATTTTGGCCATGCACAGCCCGAGACTCCTCCTGTGCCTGTGAGGATGGATGGTGTCCTGCACAGGGTCTGAGTGGCCCCATGGAATCAATTTGCCACATGGACCACGGAGCTTTGCCTTGACTGACAGGTGGGGGTGGTGCTTCAGCAGGGTGTTCTGATTGCAATTTCAGTCTGTACCCAGGGCATTCTGTAAGAATGGGTGCACAGGGGACAACCTTTGCTCTGTGCAGCAAAGCAAAGTGCTTCCTTACCCCTGTGCCCTAATTTCCAATGTTACCATTCTCCCCATCAATACCATGCCTGATTTGAAGAATCTCTTACCTCTATTTCCCTGCTTTCAGTTAATTCATCCACCTCTCAATTCCAGTTTGTGGCTGGTTTGTTATCCTTGGCATGGGCTTTGAGCCGTCCTATTCTGAATGGCATTTTTCTAGCTATACTTAATAATTGCCAACCTTGAGATCTCCAGATGGAAGATTTATTTACATCCCAATTTAGTAATTCCTATTGGCAGACTCACTGGGTAGCACCAGCCCCAACAGCATAGGAATCCACAGAGATTATTTTTGCTCCATTCTGAGCCGCTCAAACAGCTGCTCTTAACTCTCCTACTTGTGCACTACCTCCACCCTCTTCTATTGCTTGTTTGTTCGTGTTGATGTTTAATGCAAATGCCTTATATTGCTATTTACCACTTGCCCTCTTTGCTAAGACATCAGTGAACCAAATATCTTCTGCTGGCGTCACCTCAGTGAGGGGAGGTGCATCTAAAATTGGTGAGGGTTTGAAAGGTTGTTGCAGTGCTAATGGATCTGCATTGATAGTAATTTGTAATTTAGAAACTTCAGTTGGTCCTTCTGTTAATCTATTCTTCCTGCAGCTGCCATTAGGGAAGCATTCCATTTCCTGGCTGTGGATTTTTGTGCAACTCCTTTTGGGAGAGCAGACCTCTGTAAAATAGACCAGCAAATTAAATGGCTCTCTGATTTGTACAGACGGTGCAGTTTGTTCCTGACGTATCTTCTCAGCTTGTTGCACTGCTCAGAGTAAAGACCAATGATAGAAATGCCAAGTACATGTTTTCTCCAGTACCCTAAAGTTCCCTTTAACTGTAATTCTTTCTTAGATTGGAGCATCTGTACTTGTTCTAGTGCCTTTAAATGTCTGGAGGAACAACTGCACTGCCTGCTATCCACGTACCCAAATGTTATTTCTTTACTTGGTCCTTGGCATTTTCAGGCGGAATTTCAATTCCTGCTTCATACAATGCTCCCCCTGGAGCTGGTGCTCCTTCTCCCGCCTCTTCACAGGAATCTCCTCCAGTCAGATGTCATCCCTGTGTTGGTACAGTTTCACATCTGGGAGGAGTGAGATGGTAACAACTCAGCAAGTGCAGCACCAGCAGCAGTGGGTGAAGGTTTATACCCCTGAGGGAGCCTGTTAAAGGAATACTAAACACCTTCCCAAGGAAAAGCAAATTCCTCTTTGTCTTCCTCCTGTAAGCGAACCATAAAGAACATATCTTTCGGATCTAGTATTGCTGTCCATGGCTGCTAAGTTTGCCACATTAGGTACTGCAGCTGTTAATGGGTCTGTGTTGCCATTCAGACACCAGTAAGCAACTAAAAAACAAGTAGGTTCCTTTACTGGATACACAAGTGAATTAAAAGGCAAATAAATCCTTTTAAGGATGCCTCTTTTTAAGGAATCTTCCAATCCCCCCATTGGTCCTTATAAGTGCTTCTGCTGGCAGGGGGTATCGTTTTATATTAGATATTTTAGAAGAAGGCAAAAGTACTGATATCTCAATAGATTGATAAACTTTCCAGAGCCTGAGTTGTCTCACATTCATTTGGATTCTATTTGTAACCTCAGCAAACCAGTATATCTCACTGTGCAACTCCATAGAGTGTCACACAGGAGTTTCCAGGTGCACCCACAAAGGAAATCAAATCCTAAAAGTTGTGTTTGGGTGGCCCCCACAAGCACTTCCACCTTAGTTAACTCTTTTCCCCAAAAAAGCCAAACAGGAATATTTGCTGTGGAATGCTCAGGAGCTGTGGTGCTTTGAACATGAACCTCCCATATTTCATCCTGCCCGGAAGCCAGAGATCAGAGGGTCTGGTAGTTTTAAAAACCAGTGGATCTCCCCTGTCCTGCTGATCTGTCCCTCCTGCCCAATAAACACCCATGCAGTTAAAGAATAATCATGATCTCTGGTTAAAAACACTCCAGGACCCCAATACACTTCCATTTCTTCCTCACTCCATAAAAATCAATCTTCCCCAGTCAGACTGACTTGCCACATGTGTTCTGTCACACATATTCCATCTTGGATTCTTCCAAATGCTTGGAATACTCCTGCAACTCAGCCAATTTTGCAGGACACCAAGGAGCTGTATGCACTGCCATACTCACCCTCATTAGTAACTTCAGTCTTAATTAATGGCCACAAAGGGAAAGAGTCAGAGGTGGCACTAAAATTCTCACCACTGTAATCCCAGACATCCTCATCCCAAGTCTCAGAATCCTCATAATGGGTTGATTTGTGCATTTGACTGGCTATTTCCAGAGAGGATGACTGGCTTGTAAAACATCTAATTTTACTGCAGATATTTTTCATACTTTTCTGCTTCAAGAAAATCAAGCCAATCGAGATTTTAAAATTCTGGTTTCTTCTCTAAGGGAATCTACCTGCATTTCCAATTTCTCTTTAATTTATTTTTTAAAAGCCAACTGTGCTTTTAGCACATCCTTTTTGGGTCAAATCACTGTAGACACCTGCACCAGGAGCATACCTCTAGGAGCCAGAAAAGCTCTTTCTCCCTCCCAGAACAACATATATAAATTATAATAGCAACAACAGAAGTTATATTATTACTGGTTTTATTGTAGTTATTATTGTTATTATTGCTGTGACTGTTGATTCACTTACCATTTCCTTTGAAGGATATGCATGAATTTCCACACAGCATTCCAAGCCATCAGCACTGAAAGCTGTTATTGACACTCCTGTCTCATGAAACCCTTCTTAGCTAGGTTTCAAATAAGCACATATATTTTCATTTATTTTTAAGTTTATATATGTATTATATATTTTCATTTATTTTTAACTTTATAAAATATAACTAAGGGGACATGCAATAAAACCAGTCTATTGGATGCAAAAGAGGTCAGGAGAAAGACACTCACTGGGGATTTACCTTTCTGCAGTTCTGGTAAATTAATGGGGGGGTTGCAGCTTTTTTTATTTTTATTTTTTACTATCATAAAAGCAGGAAAGATACTTGCACAGCTAGAATCTATTCAAAAAATTCTGTATTAAAATAATACAATATGAATTCTCAACTTTTCCATGCCAGAATGCCTGACTTCATGGGAAGACAGTATTGTCTTCCTGATTTTGTTGTCATTTGAAGCCGTGATTATTATGCCTGTGCCATTAACTACTTTTCAGCTCTGTCTCTGGTTAATTGTTTGCTCCACAGCAATCTTTTTCTCATTCATGCATTGTTTATGAAGCTTTTAACCAGCTTCTCATTTATTGAGATCTGATTTACTTGATGATCCTCCCATCCATTGTGGGAATGGAGCAATATTCCTCTGGCTGCTCCCAGGCTCTGGCCATTAACTGTGGCTGCAGCATTGCCTCTGTGAGATGTGTCTTCTGTCGAGCTATTACTGTACACAGATTTGTTTTCTGCAAATCGTCCATCACAGATTTGTAACATCTTCTCTGAAATACACAGATAGCAGAGTGCTTGTAGAGGGCTAGGAGCACATGAAACTGAAGGGAGATGAAGACCAGAATTAAAAGCATTGCTTCTTTGTGCTACACGTGATGGCCTCAATTTGGCTCATGGCTTAAAGAAATCACACAGATGGACAGATGTAAAATCAGTGCTGGACAAAATTGATGTTTTGAGGGCAATCCCATGAGCAGAAAAAGCCAGTTTAAGTTCAACTTAAAAACCACAAAATTGGGGAAAAAAAACCCAAGCAGTAAAACTCCCTTCTTCCAACATTTGTCTTTCAGTAGCTTTATTGCTCATATAAAGACAAAGGTCTTAATTTTTTCTCCCCATGTTAGGTAAAAATGAGCCAGCTGATGCCAAAACATTGTCTTTCATTCTGGAAAAAATAACCTGATTTTTGTCTACATCCTTATACTGGCATCCAAGTTCATCATTTCCTACCTGCTAGCTATTGGTAATCAAAGGTGTCTCCAAGGAATTTACATTTTAAGGGAGATCTTGAAATCAAATCTCCAGTTAGACTCACAGTAGAATCAAAGCATCACATTGATTTAAGACATTTTTTCCTGCTGAGATAAAACAAATGCATTTCACAAAACAAAGAATTTGCAAGTAAATTTTGACTCATTCTGGACTGACAAAATATTTACAGGAGGTTGCTGGTTTCTGTAGCTGTGCATCTTGTTGAGCTCGTTTCTGATCTCATTCAGGCTAGCAGGATGTAATATATTTATCTAGATTTATTAATGTTCTGCCCTAGGGGTGGGAGCTGATGAAAGACTGGCCACATTTGGAACCCAAAACTCCTTACCCTGTGCAGGACACTGAACTTCCCCACAAGGAAACTTCCCACTTGCTCTGGGGGCTGTGGACACTTCTGTGCAAGGTGACCTCACAGGCCTGTGGGATTTACAAGCACTTCACCCTAAAAGAAACAGTGATGGGAAATTATTGCTTTAGTGGATGTGCACTGTAGGCACACACGGGCAATGCTACAACAAACCTCTGCACTGCCCTAGGATCTGTAAAACACTTGTGCAACCACAGAAGTGTCCATCACAGTCCCAGGGCCAGGGGAAGGGGTATCAGTGATGGACGTGGGAAATAGGATGAAAGACTCAAAGGATGGAACATTTTGTTGTCCAATTCAGGCACCTTTTAAGAGCTTCTCCTGTGTTGTAAGGTTTAATGGAGTGATGGTCCCCGTTTAGAACATAAAAAAGATCAGTGGCAAAAGGTGGCTCTTTTTCACCAAAAACACTAAAAGAGTCCCTGTTTTATGTGATGGACAAAAACTGGGAAGATGTCCTGTTGCAAACCTTGAGAGATACAAGATTCCCCCGCTCTTAGGGGGAAGGGGCTTACCAAAAGGGAAAGAGCTTCTCTTTTTTAAACACCAACAGTCCTGGGAATGGTTCATGATGGAGATGCCCAGAGGCAAGGGCGCCTCTTACCCCATCCATGCAGTATTGCCATCAGCAGTCCCCAGCCACAGGGCCACTGCAAAGCCTGGTGACAGAAACTTGCTTTCTCCAGGTTTTTTTCCAGGCCTGCCTGGAGCATTATTTCAGCTTCTTTAGCTGTAACAGCAATTTTGGAATGACTAAGTGGCTTTTTGTGCCTTGCTTGCATTACACAATCACGTGGTGCAGCCATAACTCTGATATGGATGGTGATAGTGAGCAGTTATCCAGAGCAGGAGGACTCAAACAGCGCCAGCCCAACGATGTGGCACGGAGAAACAGGAGCATGGAACAGTGCTGAGACCAGGAAAACCGGGGCAAGGATGCAGAGTAGACAGAAATGGACAAGATGATAAAGGTGGCCTTAAAAGTGGAACACAGGATAATGCAGGAGACCCAGGGGAACTGCACATCAATGGCCAGGTGCCGAGAGCTGAAGGAGTTCAAAGAAGCCAAACTGGGTTCAGGGGAAAGGATGAGGACTCGCTCAAGGACTGTGCAGGCAGCTGGAGGCAGCACAAACTTACCTGAGCTCTGGGTAGGAGCCGAGGAGCCAGCTGCCTTCCCTGGGCTGAGGGGACCTGCACAGGCACAGGCTGCAGGGGCTCTGCTTTAGGTCACTTCTTCCCCCAACCCTCTCCCTCAGCCTCCTGCTTTCCTGTTTTTCCTGTTTATGGACACAGAAACCCTCACTCTGTGATTAAATGACTGCCACAGCACCTGGGCACTGTGTGTCACTGTCACAGATTCCCCTGGAATGTGCAGGTGCCAGCACACAGGGAAGGTGGCTCCTGTGTTCTGTTCAAAGGCTGAGCTCTCCATGTCTTGGCTGGGGCACTGGGACACTCCCAGCTCGCTCTGCCTGTGATTGCTGACAATTAATTACCTTCCAGTTAACACCCTCTGGGCAGTTATTTCACGTGGGACACCCAACAAGGCCACACTTTGTAGCTGGCAAGAGCTGCTCCAGGAAGCCTCAAGGGTTCCTTTTTTCCGACAATCTCTCCCAGTTCTCTCTGTGGATAGCACCCAGCAACAGCTACTGGCATCCTTGTATGCAGAGAACCTAAACATCCCATTTTCTTCCATTTCCAGCATTTTTCAGAAGTGTACTGAAGCCGAAAAATATAATCAAGCTGTCTTCTCCAGCTAATAGCTTTTCTGGACCACTGAGCCTACCCAATCCTGCTGACTTCTTTGTGTAAGAATTCACCTCAGGGCAGAGAAACTGATGATTCCAGGGACTCTTGCTAGCAAACAATCTGCCCCCCAAAAGGAGAGAAAAAGTTTCGCTTCTACCAGCTTTTTATATTACTTAATCTTTGTTCTGAGAAGCCAATGACGATTTGAAAGGATTATTTAGTATTCCAAGAAAATCTGTCAAAAATAATTTTGAGCTGAAATTTCTTAACTTGCCTTTACTCTCAAATACTAATTTCCTCCAAATACTAAATGCCCTCACTAAAAAATTTAAACTCTTATGATATAGAAAACATTTTGAATCTTCTAACAAAAAAATATACATATTTGTGTCCATGTCTGTCTGTAACCTATGAATAAATGGGTCCCTTTCTCCTAGCAAAGACTTGCATATAAACTTCTCCAGTGCAAGCATGAAATTATTCAAACAATTGGAGAAGAACCTTTGCTGCCATAATCTTTTTCATTTTCTCCAGCCTTGACTGTTGATGTACAGCCCCCAGCATCCTTTCCCTGCCTCTCAGAAACCCTGTGGTACTCAGTTCCCTGGCCTACAGCAAAAAGAACTCCCCAAAACCCAAGCAGCTGCCTTCTTTTGCTACCTAAGCCTCTTCCTCCTGCCCATCTCACAATTGTTGTAATTAATCTCCTGCATCCCCTTTTGCAGAAATACCATCAGTGTCCTCTCTAGAAAGGACTGTCGAGGCAGCTGTTCTTCTGTTCTTTCTTTTTTGGCACTTTGTCCATGCTCCCTTCTTGCCTGTATTTCCCAACTGTGCTGTATTAGATACCCCAACTCCTCCTGACTCAGCAACAACATGTCCTGTTGGTCTCCTGCACACTAACACATAGAGCCCCAAAGATCTCACCTTCCTAATTTTGGGGTTGTCATTAATCTGGCCCACAAACTTCTAGAAAGAAAGTTTTACAAAGCAGAAATCAATCATGAGGAAAAGTGAGAGGACAAATGTCAACACTTAAATGAGTATTGGGAAGTGATTAATGGCACTGAGTGCTAATAAAAGAAAAGATCCTGCACCCCTTAAAACAGAATCCATACCCCAAGGAGTCCTTAGGAGTCCTGCCAGGAGAGAATCAGTAATTACCTTGCAGAATAACACTCAAACTGATTTTATTTAAAATATAACCAGAGCAACATCAGATTGGTAAAAGAACCATATTACTTCTGCAAAATACATTAATGAACTCCTGTGCCCCTTCTTCACTGTGTGCTTTAGAAAAAACAAATAGTAATTAAAAAAAGATATGTGTGTGAAACATGGAAAACTTTGGAAATCATCACACTGAAACTTGTGGGAAGCTCGAGCTGTTTGGCTTAGTCAAGAACAGTTACAGAGATGACTTGATTATGGTTTACAACAGCTTAAAACACATTATGACAGATTCCGTGGGAAAATAACTTCAGATTAGGTAGCTTTCCAGTCAAAAATAGCAGGAAAAGTTGCAACTGCTGGAAGCTGAAACTACCTGCAATAAGGACAAACCTTTTCTTAATGAGCATTAAAAGTAAACACTAGAAAAAACACCTTATGTAAGTGGTTTGATTCTCTGGTTTTTAGAGGATTCAAAACAGGATCCAATGTCTATATTACGAGACAGAGTTTTAGCACAGAAATTATGTGTTTACTTCGGCAGTAGCTGCATGAATATACCTGACCTACTTAAAATCATTGTAGAGAGGACCCACCTTTAGCCTGCCTGGTGGCAGGGCAGCAGTGGCACACAAACTCAGCTCCCCAGCCAGGCAGACATGCACAGAGGTACGGATTTGCCACCCAGATGTTCCTTTTTGTCTCCAGGCTCCTGAAGCCTGGGCTACATTCCCAAACTTTGTCTGTGGCAAAGGTGCCCAAAGAGCACCCTGTCAGTAACTCCCCATAGACAAGTGCTCTGTTCTGACAGTTTTCCGG